>CM022178.2:5099226-5389444 GCA_011420285.2 Erysimum cheiranthoides | reverse complement strand
GAACTGCATCAACAATTGATGCCACTATCATTTTAGGGGAAATTTTCTCACCTGCTTCATCCCAAGTTATCTCTACACCACAAGTTGATACCCACAACATTCGAAGTGAGTAAGTGACCACATTTGTAACTGATGTTGAGGATGATCTAAGTGTGGGTGGATCTTGGATCATGAAGCAATGTTTGGAAATGATGATAATAATTTTGATACCATCATTTTGGTTTTTTTCCAAAAATACCATAAATACCAATTATTGTTCAATGGTGGATAATTTTAAATCCTTGGTTTGTGTTGATTATTTTATATTTAGGGTATATGTGGTTTGGAATTTAGAATTTAAAGTTTGAAAATTGAAAATTTAATTTTAGTTTTGTTGTATTTTTGTCTAAAAACAAAAACCATGATATTTAGAAATTGCCTAATTTTTAATGGTGAAATTTATGGTTTGGTTTGACTATATTTTAACAACAGGGGCAGACGTACTCATAAATTTGATAACTTTAAAGTTTGTTATTTAATTTATAGAAGAGATGAAACAATATGTACCCTATCTTCCTTGATTATGTTTAGCCAATTGGTAATTATTATTATTATTTTTTTCAAGTAATAAATGATTTCCAATTTAATATATTTTTCCTTTCTTACCACTTTTTATTGTTGTTTAAAGGAATAAGTTAATATAAAGTATTACAAATATATTGTATCCCAAATTAGTTATATTTCTAAATCCGCTATTGAACATATTTACAAATGAGATTACAAATAAATCAACAAAAATTATTTAAAAATGATATGTATTAGTTAAATCATCTATCACATATATTATAATTTAAAATTTTATTACGAAATTCTTGAATCATTCAATATAATTTTATAGTTTTAATAACATTTAATATAATTTCATTCACAGAAAAAAAAAACTATATATTAAAAATTTATGAAAATAAATAAAATTTAGTTAATAAATAAATAAAAATACTAAATTAATTAATTCATAAAGTTTTACAAAACATCTAATTTTGTTTCACTTTTTTTTTATATACAGATTATAAATTTTTTAATTATATACATGGGTCCTAATCTAGTTAGAGATTAATCAATGTTTAACGAGGTTTTACAAACGATAAATGACATTAATTAATCCATTTAGGACATTAGTCTAGTAAATATTAATATAGTTTTCGGACAAATTAAAAAAAAATACCAAAAATATAGTATCAATAAAAAAAAAGTCAAAATCAAAATCAAAGTAATACATTATTGTGAAATGAACAAAGATGGCGTAGATTAAATGCACCACCCAGTTTCAAAGTGTATCTATATCTGCAATGGGGAGGAGGATAGAGAGAAAGATTGTAGCCAACAGATCCTTGGCCATATATGAGAACCGTCCCCATGTTCGGATGCTTCTTGATCTCATTAAAAATAGGAGCATAAGCTTCATCAAAAGAAATGACAATTAGCAATCCATCCATGCACTGCTAAAACCATTTCGGGGCACGTTTGTTGATCTCATCATCGGCCGCCTGGTTGCATCTTAACAATACATAAAAAAAAACATGTCAAATCATGTAACCACAACTAGTTGCAAACCAAAACTAAATACTTACAGTTACTTTTTAACCTTTTGTTTTTATCGGATTAGTTTTATTTTTTATTTTACTAGAGTTTAATCCAGATAATTTCCTTTTTTCTTGTGTTTCATTTGGAAAAAAAAATGGATGACTATTATAATTCTTATTGAACTATCTAGTAAGAAAGATTTGACAGTTTTCAGAATTGAATATATGGTTTTCATGTATATAAAAAAAGTACAACATCTATGGAGTATTTAGATACTATAATTATAATTCTCAAAATACCATCATTGTAAACAATGTTGGAATTGTACATAGTTAGTGCATAATTGTCGGTTCCTTTTCGGTATGCTAACTTTGAGACAATTTCTTTCATTTATATCAGTCACTTGTAACGGATAGCTTATACATGGTACTCCCTTCGTTCGTTTATATCTGACGTTTTACAAATTTCACACAAATTAAGGAGATTTGTGTGAAGACTATTTTAACCTCACGTTTTGTTTCTACTTGTTCACTGTATTAAATATAATAGTGTCTAATCATTATTTAGTCAAATATTGTTGCTGATCCCAATCTTCTTTATTCTTAATAATTTAATAAGTGCACAAGTTCGCATGCAGCCATGCAAACGTAGTTATTGTTTGTAGTCAAATTTATGTGTTTTTGATATGCAAATGAATTAATACACGTAACAAAGAAGATTTTGTTGTTAAAATTCCTCTAAAAAATTGAACATGGAGCCAAAACAAAAAAAAATTAAAATTAGTATTGGAGCCAAATCTGAAACTAGTGATGCTGTATATATATAGGTAAAACAAAAGGACATGAATCACAATTTCATTCATCATGAATTCTACTTTAGATCTGAATCTTCCTTGTATAACCAATGAAAATGAGTTTTTGTTTGATCTTAATCAAACCCCAATCACGAGGAATTCTCCAATACTGAGGTGATGATATTGCAATTGTCAATAATCCAATAGACTCCAACGAATCTCTTCCTGAAATAGATCCAGGTATTAATTTACAGTCTACAATTTTCAGGACTTAATTTAATTTTTTTTTGTTTTGTCATTGTATTTGTGATACTCCATATGTTCTAGTGATATTTTTTTGGTAAAAAAAAAAAATTTAGATAGAAAACCATACTGGGTAAAATGTAGAATGTATGTTTAAAGCATTTGTAATTTTTGTATGCACATAAAAAATCCTTTTTTGATTGAGTGCTTTAAAATAATTATTCTGTTTATAAAAACACTTGGTACGAACAAAGAACGAATTAGTAGCAACTTTATCCGTATAAATAATGGTTTAAAGTATTGTGATATTTTATGTACATTTTGGTAGTACTTTGAAAAAAAATTTTTGGTAGAAATAAAAATCTGGTCCATCGAAAAATAAATTTGGTACGTAAACATAAAAGTTTTGGTAAAAAACTTTACTGGAAAAAAATTTAAGTATTGTGATATTTGTATGCACTTTTAAAAAACCTTAACAAATTACTTTGTACATAACTTTGGTAAAAATAATGTTTTATAATATTTTTAAGATTTCAATGTACAAGAAAAAATAAATTTTTGATTAATTCAAAACAGTTTTTTATATACTCCAAAAAAAAAAAGTTTGGTACGTAAAGAGAAATTTTACTACGTATTTACAATACGGAAGTATTTCTATGGTACGTGTAAACAAAAGTTGGTACTTGAAAGTGCACTAGTATTTTAATGTTTTAATTTCTGATTTTTTTTTGTAAATTAATCTGCAGAGATGGATGGAGTAGAGCTAATGCATGGAACCAATAGAAATCTGTCAAACACAGAACGACGAGCGATATATAATGCTCTGCTAGAGAGAAGTCAAGATGGGAAATTAAAAAAATTTACTACTCGAGAAGTTTCTGAATTATTTTTGGTTTCTATTCGAACAGTGCAATGAATTTGGAAACAAGCAAAGATAGTACTTCAAATGGTGAAGAAGTTAATGTCTCCCACAAAAAATCAGGACGTTGTGGCCGGAAGAGAATCTCGCTTGATTTGGATCAAGTTATGGATATTCCATTTCACAAGAGAACAACACTTCGATCGCTTTCGATGGATTTGGGTATTGCTCAGTCAACATTGCATAGGCATCTCAAAGAAGGTACGATTCGACGTCATACAAATGCCATTAAACCAAGTTTAAAGGATGAGAATATGAAAGCTAGGCTGAAGTTTTGTGTCTCGATGTTGGAGAAAGATACTTTGATTCATGGACCAAAATTTGTTGATATGTATAATATTGTACATATTGATGAAAAATGGTTTTATATGACGAAAAAAACAGAGAAGTATTATTTACTTCCCGAGGAAGAAGGGCCACATCGCACATGTCAAAGTAAGCATTATATTGGAAAAGTTATGTTTCTAGCAGCGATGGCTCGACCGAGATTTGACGAAGAAGGAAACGAGACATTTTCTGGAAAAATAGGAGTGTTTCCTTTTGTTACTATGGAACCTGCTAAGAGGCGAAGCAAGAATAGAGATGCTGGAACTCTAGAGGTAAAAGCTTCAAATTCTGTGAAAAGAGAAGATATCAAAGCATGTTTGATTGAAAAAATCATTCCGATAATTCATGAAAGATGGCCAGTTGAAGATTGAAGGAAGACTATTTTCATCCAACAAGACAATGCAAGAACACATGTTGAGTGTGGCGATAAAGAGTTTCAAGAAGCTGCTTCTAAAAATGGTTTTGATATACGTCTGATGTGTCAACCTTCCAATTCACCGGATCTAAATATTTTAGATCTTGGATTTTTTAGTGCCATTCAGTCACTGAAAGATAAGACATGCCCCAAAACCGTAGAAGATCTTATTCATGCTGTGGAGAAATCATTTGAAGAATACCCAACAAAAAAGGTAAATTATATTTTTTTGACTCTCCAATTATGCATGAAAGAGATCATGAAGAGTGGAGGATCAAACAAATATAAAATCTCACACATGAAAAAATCTACACTTAATAGGGAAAACCGTCTTCCTCTTCAAATAAGTTGTGATGTTTCGCTTGTCCAAAACGTCATGGATACTCTAGCATCATCGTCTTCATGAGTTTATGTATTTAAATTGTTGGACTCTTTGTTGGGGGGATTTTTTATTTGTCAGTTTTTATGGATTTATTTTCCTGAAATAATTTTTGTTCTAATGCTACAAGTATCGTGTTTTGTTTATTATAGCCATTTGGTCAATGATACTACGTACAAGTAAAAAGAACAATTCAAAATAATGATAAAAATTTCAAAACAGCTTTCTAATGCTTTAACTAAAAATCTGAAATGAACTTGTATGAAATAAAATAAATACTGTACTAGTAAAAGATAGAAAATGTGAAATTATATTTCACATATTTTTTATTACCAAAATAACTTGTAACAGCAGTACAATTAAAATTCTTATCTTAATTTAGAAGAAATTTGGAAAGTAAATCTTCAACATCTGCAGTACAACTTCTTCTTCTCCAACTGTAAGATCGGGGTTAAATTCTCCCTCATCGTAGAAAAACATTTTGTTCAGATCGAAAACACGTTTGACACGATAATGAATCGTGTAAACAGGTAGCTCTTCCTTCTCTTGACTTTCCTCTTTCTTCATTTTGTTGGATTTTATAATTTTTGTGTATTGTAAAAAAAAAGAAGCAATGATGGAAGCTTTATACTGTGTCATACACGTAAAAAAACACATAAATATTAAATATAGTCAATTGTTAGCAATATCTAGAGTCACTCGTCGAACAACACATAGAATTCTGAACTTGTTGACTAAAAATAATAGAAGGGTAAATAAGTCATTTTAGAGTGATAGTTACATGGGTAAGTGAGAACGTCAGATATTTTGACCAAAAAAAAAATCTAAAACGTCAGATATACACGAACGGAGGGAGTAGCTTTTTTTTTTTTTCATGCATTTGCTTATTGGCCTTCTCAATTTAAAAAATAGTTTATACATGGTAGCTTTTCTTTTCATGCATTTGTTTATTGGCCTTCTCAATTTTAAAAATGTAGGATATGTGACAAACTTGTTTAAGAGCAAATTGAGAAATGGCTTTGGCTTCCTGACACCAACATTTTAATCATCAGCAGATGCAAAAAAATGAAAGTTCAACATTGACAATCACACTGACAAAAAAAGAAAAAAAAGAAAAGAATGACACAGAGTAATACATATCTGAGATTGATTTTTCTAGCACCACACGTGGAGAGCGAATTATAGTAGGCCATTGTTGTTTTCACGAGGAAAACATCAAAAGGTGGAGAAGCGCGGCTCTGTTCCAAACAGAAGCTCTTATCCAACGTAGTCCACTCACCAAATGTGTCATCCAACGTAGTCCAATTATATGTCCCTGTAGAATATTAAAAGTTTCTAACCTTAGATATCACACTATCACTATGTTGTCAATATTTCAATGAAGATTTTGTAAATTCATATCTTATCGCGGTCGCGCGTTGATTTTACATCAAAGAGTGTTATGCTAAAAAATTGTTTTGTTAATTAGTTAAGTATGCAATCTATACAATTTTTTGAGGCTGAAACTTAAATGAAGATCATGTTTTGATAAGATACTTGTATGTGACCAGATTTACCATCCCCTCACATGGCATATATCAAACCTCTAAAATAGGTGAAGGATCAGTGCATGCTGATAAGAGGAGCAATCTTTTCAAATCTTTAGATGATTCAAGCGAAAACAAAGATAAAAGACTCGAAATAAGTTGCATGCGGTTCGAGATTAGTTAATCTTCGAAGAGAAGAACTAGAGGATGAGAAACAACTTCCCATTAATACAGATGAGCAAACATCTCAACCATTCGTGTCATAATTCAGTGCATCTTACTCGTCGATTCTGAAAAACGCGACTACTTCTTCAACTCTCGATACATCTCAAGCAAGTACGTAATTGTGCTGAAAATCCTTGTACATCTGCTTCTCAAGTTCTATCTTCTTTGCCAAAACAGTAGCAGATACATATATAAATACTTCCAAGAAAGTTAAATATGTCAAAACTTCTTTCAAAGTGAACACTTATAGTTCACAACAGTATATTTAGTGTGTGTATATGATTATAGGTATAATGGATTTTTACAGTAAATTTAAATACGAAGTTATGATCCAACAAAACTCGATTTAATATATTGAAAAACTAATATTTTCGCGCCAAATACAGTTAGCCTTTTATTTACGTAAACGTGAGAATGAGAAAAATCAAATCAAATAAATGCAGTAAAACCACAATAAACCAAACATGTTTAATATCCCAAATAAATAGTGATTATTAAAAGATGTCATTATTTGACGGCAGTTAGACCATCCGCAGTGGTGTAAGTGTGAGGGAGAGTGTATGATTTTTTTTATTATTATAATTTAAAGTGAGAGAGAAAGGAGAGAGAGAAAGAAAGAGAGAGAGAGAGATAGAGAGTGTCTTACACCCGAGTGTAAACTTACACCCGGGTGTGAAGAGAGAGACAATTTTTTTATTTTTTTAATAGTTACACCCGACGACTTACACCCGAACGCTTGCCCCACTGCTGATGCTCTTAGGTGTTGTTATTATTATATTGTATTCATGAGATTCTATTTTTAAATTCGTCGAAAGATAAAGATTAACGGTATTTTGTGCGAAAATATTAGATTTAAAATTTGATGATCAATAGTATTGAAATTATATAAGACAAAAAATTTGCTAATATTATATATAATGAATAAAACACTTAGATATTGCACTTCAATCAACAAGCAAGATCATCTAACTAAAATATTCATGGTTTATCTTAGGGTTTGTAATATAACAACTTATGTATCATCATGTAAACCCAAATTTACGCGTGTAATTTCTTTATCCAAAAAGGTACTAAGAAAAAATGTTGAGATAAACAAAACTGAAATTGGCCATCGATCTAGCGGCATGATGAGTGGCATCTGACGAAAGACATCTGGGTTTTGTGATTCTTCGCATAAGAGATGAGATGTGTCTTTCCAAACACTCCCATAAATGTGTGCTTACAGTTTCTTTGGTGAACAATCTGAATAAGATCTTAAGCAATAGATCATTTGAGAGTTGTTGATCTAATCATCGACAATAACTGTCAAATAATATAGAATAGAATATTGTATTGAGTTGTCTTGAATATGAGATCTAACATACATATATATAGTGGTTAACATTAACATATTGTTAACACCACATAATGTAAATATTCCTAATTCAACTCTAATATATAATGGAAATACTTGTACAAGAAGTAATATGGAGATCTAGAATATTCTTCGGTTTGGGCTTTACTTCAAACACGGCCTTTGATGGCCTCACAATACTTGGTCCGCAAGCTACACGTCTTGCGGCCTAGGTTATCTCTAATACTCCCCCGCACGACAAAGGTGGAACGCGAAACACAAAATATGCAATAAGAAAGCGGAACACCTATGTCGTGGACATCATGTGGAGGACGGTCAAAATAAGTCAACAGACTCCTCCGAGTATAAACTTCAATCTTGAAAATAGGGGTGGAACTTCAGCTCGTGTTTGGTTTTGGTAAATGAGAATAACAACATCTCGTGGGCGCAAATCATGCAACTCCACAAATAATTGTCCTTATCTCGGACAGTCCACAAATCGGACTAAAAAATAACCTAAAAACATGAGTGTTCCAAACAACTCCCCCGTAATATGAGAAATCACAACTCATATCAAAAATAACAAAATAAAAAGAAAATAAAACTTGTGAAAACCCGAACCTTAGAAACTCAATTATCAACAAGATCTCTAACACCTCTTGTCGTAAAAAGCATAATAGAAATTAGTCTTAAAAACGATAATAGAAATTTAGAATTATAAGAACCAAAACCCATTAACTTTAACAAAAACTCAACGTGGACACAACCCCACTTTTCTTTGCTTCACGTACGTCAGCATCATCTGGATCGTCTCCACCATCTTCGTCAACACCTTCTCCAATCATAAATCCCATGTCTTCTTTCAAAGATGAGATCGTAAAACTTATAAAGCGGAAATTAACTTTGATCCACGAGGATCGACTGCTCTGATACCATGTCAAATAATATAGAATAGAATAGTGTATTGAGTTGTCTTGAATATGAGATCTAACATACATATATATATATAGTGGTTAACAGAGCGGGTTCTCGATAGAGATTTAGTCTTGTTTCGAGTAGATCAAGGGTGTATGTTATAGAATAGAAAAAATGGGATTTATGCCTTTTGCCTCTTGCATATGATGTACGCCAAAAAAGGAGATGGAGAGAGACGCAAAAAAACAAAGACATCTTTTGATTTGAGATTCTTATGTAAAAGAATGGAGGTATATGTATATATGTTTGATGTAGATAATTATTAGGAGACACGTAAGATTAAGTATAGACAAATAAAAATATGTGGGGTTGTTGTTAAATTAAAACATTAATTCAAAATAATTTCTTTTTCAATTTTCATTTAAACAACTTAAATTATTTTCTCTTACAGTCAACAAATGAAAATGTTTTCACTTAAATTATTTTCTCTTACAGTCAACTTAAATTATTTTCTCTTACAGTCAACAAACAGATACATAGAGCCTTCCTCATGTCACTTGATGCTGCATCAACTTTCTGGCACAATGCAAATAAAATGAACATCAAGTCATCAACAAATGATGGTTAGAGGAAAGCAAAACTGACTTCAGGACTGAAAAGATCTCCAAGGCTTTTGATTGACTCCAGCAAGGAACGAATTCTTACTCTGGCATAGAGCTCCAAGGATTTTGATTGAAATGCAACATATGGAAGAACCTATTAGAACAAAGCATAAAAATTAGAATTCTTAGCACACATTAATCTCCTTTCGATTATAGATTTTTCTGTCTCAAACAAGAAATCTTAGCACATAAAAGGGTAGAATGAATTACCATACGCCTCTCATGTAGTATTCTAAGGATATGATCTTTAGAATAAGCACGGAAAGTGATAACCATAATAACCATAGGTTTGCCTGTACAAGAAATAGTCGGAACAGCAATTGAAGAGTTATTCAACACTTGTGTTTTCAAAGCTGAAACTTCTTCTAAGTTCTTTGCACATGGAAGAACGTTACTTTCGATATGAGAAGTTATTTTGATGGATGTGTTCGTATTGTGGCAGCTCATCTCCTTCTTGATCCTTTAGACAAATACAAAATAAAGATAATAATGCTACAAACCAAATCGAAATCTCACGATGGTTGGAGATTATGGGGAAAAGAAAACTATCAAATTTGGAGGATGGATTTTGGAAGGGCCGAGAGGTCTGTCTAAGCGTCGGAACGTTATCTATAATCTTGCATTTAAGTAAAATCTGGTTCTTGCTTCATCATTCTGCTTGCAACCCATTATTCAAGTTTAATCTTGTCATGCTTTATAAATTTATGTCTATATATATGGTCTACCGTCGTGTAAGGTCCACGGTCGATGGCGTTTGGAAGCTAAAGACGATACTTCATCTATTATAGATGTAAAAAGTCGGTAAGTATCCATCATCAAACGAAGGCAATCAATGAAAACCTTGCGGGGACAAAAACACGCAGCCAAATTCAGTTTAATTATAGGCATATATATAAATTAGTATTATTCTCACTTCAGTATCCCAAACGATGGTCTAAAAATTTTCAATTTAATCCCAACACATAAGATATCCCCAGAAATTGTCAAAGGCAATAATCCAAAATTAGCAATAGAGTAAAGATAAATTTATCTGATTAGTATTCTTCTAACCTACTTTCTTGAAGTTTCTTCTTTAGGTTGATAGATTACATTCCAAAATTGTTTTTTTTTCATGTTTCTGGTCTTTATAAAGTTTTATATAAGAATTATAAAATTTAATGAGAGATGAAAGTATTTCCATTTTTCGGGAGTTGCAAGACATAGTAATTTGACTATGAATTTATTAATTTATAGGATTTTAAGTTACTACACCAAAGTGAGATATTTCATAGTTTTTGCCATCTTACAAGTAAATACAACATAGAGAATCAAAACGTCAAAAGGTCGGAGAAAACCTTGTCAATGTTACACATTCTTTCAAACATCAAATTGCGTGATGAAACATAAGCCGGCACTGCCAATCCTTCAAGCAAAGCTTCACAAGTAGATATACTATCAAAGGCTTTAAAAGCCGCCTTAGATGCTAACACGTACACCTTAGAGTTCGCAAATCCTTTACCTCCATTGAGTGCTTTATTGGATAAGTCATAACCTGTCACGCAAGATCCATATGGGATCCTGAGCTTCGGATCAGCTGTTGTTCTCAATAAACCTTTCAGCATCGCTTGGTTCTTATAGCCCAACGATTCCGTCTTTTGGAAGACCATACCGACAAGACCATTTAGGTCAAGGGTGAACGTTGTTGGGTCAGAGGTTAACCAAGCAACACAGAAGTGCTTGTAAATTGTTGGTTGTGAGCAGAGTTGGTTAACTAATGATTTTGTGACTTTGTCACTCGGTGAAAAAGATGAAGACAAAGGGGTGACTGATAGAATGAGGAGAGGAAGAATTGAAAATACATTTCTTGTGACACAAGAAAAAGCCATTTTATTGGGTGTCGAATAATAATTATGGTTTATTAGATGTCGAAGTGATTATATAAGAGATTTTATCTCTCTATTTAGGATGTCCATATTTTTAAGAAAAATATCACCTTAACTAAGTAACAAACTTTATATTTAGGAAATTTTGGTAAATAGTCTAATTTTTCATAATATAAACATAGAAAGAAAGCTTATATTTTTTTTATATAAAATAATAAAGCTAAAAGTATATCTTATGCCCTAAAACCTAAATAGTACAGTAAGTCCTAAACCTCAAAAACTAGAACTGCTTAATTTCTTTAATAATAATATACATTATTTTTGGGGATTGGGGTAACAAAAATGTAACTCCTATTTGGCAGGGTAAAGGAATTAATTGTTGACCAAATTTTGTTTCTTTTAGTGAAGAAGTGTTGACTCAATTTTAAGTGTGAATTACTGAACGTTTTTATTTTGTTCCATTTTTAGTGCAACAATTGAATTGACCGGTATCTTTAATCTTTTAGATTTTTATGTATCAGAGTATCATTTTGAAGATGCAGATTCTAGAATAGCTCTCTGATCGAAGAACAGCTTGTTGTTTAGAATAGACAGCTGCATTGGAACATGTGGAGTCTGTATGCTGACGTGGATGCCCATGGCTGACATGGCGGTATGGAGAATCCATAACAGATCGTTGCAGTGAACAAATCTCTGAAGCTGGACACGGGGCACTATGGCTATTGGAAGGTGTAAATGCGACAGATGATTCAGAGCATTGACATGGAAGCATGGCTGGATGGCTGGATGCATCCAACAACCACTAACGCAGAGGGAGCAGTTTGTCCAAACCTAAAAGATTGTGGACTGTTGGAGAAAAAACAGAGGCTAAATACAATACCAGAGCTTTGTGTGCTATCTTCAGCTCCTTGCACATGAGCCAGTTCACCAGTAGTGTGAACAGAACCATTTGCAAAGAAGGCTTGGGCCTTGGGACATACTTCAAGTTTCATTTGAAGGGACCAGCAGTGTGAAGAGAACCATATTTGATTTGCTAGCATCCGAGTTCGAAAACACTACCATGGAAGATGGTGAATCTATTGATGATTTCGGCAGCAGTGATATTCATGGAAACAAAACATCATTTATATAATTATATGATTTTTATGAACAATTAGATTAAAAATTTTTATTGTAATTTAATAGAATAGACTACAAAGTATAACATAATTAAGAAAACTTTAATTTGACTATACTATATGATTTTTATTCATTTATACAATTCTTTTATGTTATTTCTAAAATATGGTAATGTTTATATTTTTTTAATTTAAATATATTAAAACGCAAAGATAAAGGAATGTGTGTAAAATTTCTACCTTTCATTTTCCTCAATTGAAAAGATCTTCATCACTATGGAATCTTATTTGAAAATTCAATCCTCTCAACATAGAATCCGAATTGAGACGTAGCCAATAATCTATGATATCTGAATCCGTAATCGTTATTCTCAATAACATCGACATCGGAAAAGAGAATCGATTCTTGTATACAAGTTTCGTAGGAATTTTCCTACCACTTTTCCACTATTTTCTGATTACTACTTTCGTAGGACATTTCCAACTAAGTTTACTTTTGTGACCAAGATTTTCCGACCACTTTTGGTTAGTCCGAAATATGTCGGAATATTCCAACCAAGTTTATATACTATGCCATTTATTGATTCTATTTTAGTTTTTTATTAACCTTATATAGAAACGTATCTTGGAAATTACATGAAGTCCACAAAATATTAATATTTATTTCAAAAACAAAATTCAATATTTTTACCCTTAATACCAAATAAATAATGAATATACATTGCAAATTTTTTAATGAAATTTGTCCATAATATTTTTTTTTGAATCTTCTTAAAGAAATTTTTAATTTTTTCTCAAATAAAATTCATAAGAATTTTAGAGACATAATCCATTAAACAATTTTTGTAATGTATACGTTATTTATTTTCTATTAAGGGTAAAAATATAGAATTTTATTTTTGGAAATAAATACATTAATATTTTTTGGTAATCATGTAATTTCCAAGATACCACTACAAGATATACGCTAGAAGACGTCGGTATTTTAAAGTCATTTGCTAAACCGACGTTAAATGTTCATATTAAAGGGAATTTCACGTCGTTTCATTAACCGACGCAAAATAAAGTCAGTTTTTAATTAATCAAGCAAAATATTTTAAAACTTATGAACGCAAAGAAAAAACGCTTTAGAGACCTCGCGAGTTTGTTTCAATTTCTAAAATCTGAAATCTGAAATTTCGAGATCTCATATGATCCTTTCGTCGCTTTGCGTCTCCGATTCCGTTGTATTGATCATCTCTCGGTGCTGGAGTTCAGATCCAAAGATGAAAAGTCGATTCGTTCTAATCATGGAGTTCAGATTCATCTCTCGGTAAATTTCTTTCTCGAAACTTCTTCTTTTCTAATCGATCGTTCGAGTTCGATTAGGTTAGTGTTGTGAATTCCCTTTGAGAGTTTTGTTATCTTTCTAGTTGAATTGTTCGATTTTAGCAAGGATTTTCAATTTCCTTCAAGGATTTGATGATTCGCAGGAGCGTCTTGATTTCAGAAATCTGTGTTTGGGAAGAAGTGTCTCAATTTCAGAAGATTTAAGGTAATTTTGATTAGATTCTCATCATCGTCTTCGTTGTTCACTCTGCATATCAATTTTTAAGAAGTTATTATCGTAGCAATTGGTATTTGATAACTGCTTTGCGATGAATTGAATGTTCTGAAAGTTATGGTATCAATCAGATGTATCATTAGAGGTTTGAAATTAGATGGTAGATGAACGTAATCTTTAATAATTTTTAGATTTTGTCCTTCGAAGAAATTGGTCTTATATAATACATGGATGCTCACTCTAGGTCATATTTGTGTTTATAGGTTTGAACATGTTAGAAACAAGTTCTCAAACTATGCTTCTTCTTGAACTGGAGTTTACACAAGACATGTTACTTGGTACTTGTGATTAAAAGGGTATATTTTCTATAACACTCAAATTCTTTTACCAATGTTCAATTCCTAGAAACTGTTAACACTATTAGTCTAGAAGTTGATCTATTGTTACTTTGTACTCTCTTTTTGTTGCTCTAGTGTTGTTAGTATTGACCTGCATGTATTTTCATTTTCAGCCTTGTGGAGCTGCAAGTATGCAAGTCAATTACAACAATGATTGATCTAGATACATATATTTCTTCCAGTGGCATAGTAAAGACCATAGGACCATACTTGGCACTCACATTTGCTTTGAAAAGACATCACCTTTTTCATCTCATTAGTCTGGGGTTTTTTTTTATGTATGCAGCTTTTTCAGTGAAGAGAATACTTTGTTCAAAATGGGAAAGTTGTAAATGTCTCGGACTGCATCTGGTGCTGTCCAACAATTTCCAAACAATACTTGCAGTGTGTATGTATCTCTAGTTCCTTACACATTCCAATTATGGTATCTAGTTTTGGATGAACTAATATTTTTGTTTCATGGATGCCTTTTTGTTTTTGCAGACTTGCACCAATTCAGAATGCCTTTATTTGCATGAAATTGGTTCCCAAGAGGATAGTTTTTCAAAAGATGAGACCATATCAGTGCACATGAGGTAAATTAACGTCGATGATCCTGATTTCACTTTGCCTTTTCAGTTAAATGAAATTGATTGTGGTTGATTTTTGTTTCTCTCTGATGCCTGATGGTGGGATCTGTTAGTGAAGTATATTTTTATTGATCTTAAAAGTGCATTTAACACTTTTTTTCTAGTTATTGATGTGATTCACTATCTGGTTTTCTTTTAACTTTCATCCTTTTTTGAGGCTAGGAGAAATTTGAGAAATCAGTTCTTTGTTCTGCTCTATTTGTTGTGCTTCGTTAGTTGCATGGTTATCTGATTCTCTTGCTGTTTGAATAGGAGAATGGTTCAACAAATTACCAAAAACATATGTTTCAGAGTACTGATGAGGTTCAACTTTTTTGTTCTAGTAAAGCTTCTATGATATCTAGTTCTCATGTTATAAATTATTTTTTCTTTTGATATCATACTTTTACATAATAACTCTAGTCTGATTTTGTAATTTATATTTGATTGCAGGTAAATAACCTTATAAAGGTTTTCAAAGACCACAATTTGAAACTTTGAAGACTAGATAATGGTCAAATGGTGAATTGTTTTTGAGGATTTTTATATTTTCTTAGGACAAAATTGTATTATGTAAAAACTTAATATTTATGAAAGAAAAATCCTTTGAATTTTTCTATATGGAGCAGTTGTCTTTCTTAATTTTAGTTTCTTGCATTTTTTAATATTACAGTATATAATAGAAAAATAAAGTACTAAACTGCAGTAAAACTAGTGTCGGTTTATTTATTTATACGGCGTCGGTGTGTTAACTGACGTTAACTTTTTTTCAATGTGTGTCGTTAAAGCTTACGTCGTTTATAAAACTGAAGTAAATTATTTTTACGTTAGACGATGACACGTCACATTAGAAACCGACGTGAATATAATGAAGTCGGTTAAATACCGACGTTAACCTCTAAATAAAACGACGCTAAAGAGCTTCTTTTTTGTAGTGTACATTTCAATTTAAGGTTAAAATAAAATTAAAAAAAACTAAAGTAGAGTCAATAAATGATAGTTAAAATATTAGACTAATATTAAACTAAAGTAGAAATGTCTACACCAAGGTAATGATAAGTAAAGCCAGTTGATTAATGATTCTACAACAAGGTAACAGGGTTGTGACCAAGGGTGGTAGTGTGGTTCTGTGCGGTCACGGGCTCTGTGACGGTGGGAGGTTAGCATTGGTCCAATTCTTCATTCTGCTCTCGCTTCTTCTCGGGACTGCAAGACATATCTTCAATAGATTTGAGTATAAAACGTGTTTCGTCTGATTTTACTTGGAATTGGACCAATAGATTAGTCTGATTTTACTTGGAATTGAAATTTGACTCTTCTATTTTTTCCAACTACTCCAAGATCATCAAATTTGGTGCATGGGAAGATCTTAAATGGATGTCAAATTTCTGATGCTCTGAAACTGTTTTAAAACGTGTTTTGCTCTTATTTTCATCATTTTTTACCAGAAACTTGCAAAGACTCCTTGACACTATAATACTTGAAAATCATCTTAAAAACAATGAAAGCATACTAAATATTTGCTAAAAACATTTAAAAACTATAAAGTAAATAGGTAAAAATACGATATCAGCAGCCATTATCTACATAAGCGATGTGCAGTGTTTCACGTTTAATATATATATTTTTTTGAGATAACAAGTTCAGGGGAAACATGTTCGTGTTCCAAAATCTCTCCGTCAAAATTGGTATGTCTAGAAAGAAAGGGACGTGTTACCATAATATAAAAAAATATACAAATATTATTTTTAGTCTATAAATACATTTAGTCAACAATAAGGATTCATATTCTCTACACTTCTCTCGTTCCGTATCAGCTTTTGCGGATAATTATCGCTCAACTGATCAGCTTAAGAACTAGGGTTTAGCATTTTGGTTCTAATGGCGCTCAAGGTTTATAGATTGATGATACGTTTTGCTCTTCTCTAGAAATTAATGTTTGGGCATCTTTTTTTTTTTTTTGTTTTTTGAACACCTAATGTTTGGGCATCTATAATCATTATGCTTTCGGACTTTCGGTGTTTCTCGAGGCAATGTAATAAGAAGAGAAAGTAAAAAAAAAATTAAAAAAAGAAATACCAAAGATAATACTCACTACAAAAAAAGGGCTAGATTACATCATTTATTTTGAATATTTACATCACTTATAAATGATGTTAACATATTTTACATCATTTAAATAAGTGATACTGAATTTGTTGATGCAAATAATTTACATCAGTTGTTAATATAAGTAGCTATTGAGTCTGTCCTATTTGTCTTTACTTGTTTTCGTCTTCGTTTTCGTGTAGGAGATTCTATAACGTGTTCATTCATTCACTCATATACCAACAATCTTTGGTATAGCTTGTCCCCACCCACTAGACTTTGACTAAGAAAAATGGACCAATGGGTCAAGAAAAAGTTGCAATGGAAATTTAATTGAGACAGATATGTTCATAGACATATACACATATCCAGTGCCGTACCAACAAACTTAAGAGGTTTAAGACAAAATTTTATGGATAATTATGTATTCTAAATAAGCAAAACCAAAAGCCCAAATAATATGTGGAGAAAATACAGTATATGAGATTAAGACACTGTAATTGTTTAAGTTAATTACAATGTTGGAAAATAAATAAATTAAAAACCAATTATTCTTTTCTTTGAATCAATTCACGTAAAGGATGGAATTATAAGTTTGATGTTGAAATCAATTCTCAAAACTCCTCTTTATTTGCATTTTATCCTTGGACTTTACAACCAATGAGCATTGATCTTGGGATTAATGGTCGATGATTTCTCCTCTCCAACCAAGATATTAATTATCATAATATCCTCTCTAAGTAAGACATTAAAAGTATCATAGACATTAATTATGGTAATATTTTCTCCAAGTCTTGAGATGACTATAAAAAAGGTTCACGTCTCATTCTAAACAAATAATTCAATATCAATCTTTTTCCTTTTAAAGTCATAAGTGTCTCTCTCGATCATATAGAGTAAAGTATACGCTCGTGTATTCCGTACAGTGTTGCAAAAAGGTCTTTAACAGAGTTATATCTAGAGATTCAAAAATCGCACAATACCTTTATGCTATGTCTCACCTCTGCGTCCCCATCTCGTTTTTTTTCTCTATCATTTCATTTTTAATCGTATACTAAACTGTTACATCACATTTTTTAATCACAGGTTTTTGCTGTTCCTACAATAATTTGACCAACTAACCTAAGAAGATTATGGATTAATCTGGTCTCTAAGCTTATAATATAAAGTTGTGTCCTTTTCTCATAGAGGTAGACTGGTGGTCATGACTTTTAGCATACGTTTCGACAACAATTCAACAATGACCTTTCGCCCCTGACAACAATGACCTTCGCAGCAAGTGGTCTTATTCGTCATTGTAAATTCAACCCACGAGATCAAGTTAAATTAAATAATGACACTAATATGTTGCCTTCAATCAAGGATGTGACTGATTACGGTTGTAGTTTTAAGTTTTTAAGTTTTAACTGTAATTGTTTTTTGCACCAAAAAAAAAAAAAAAAAAAAAAAAAAAAAAAAACTGTAATTGTTTTTGCTTTATTTGTAGAATTGTAGAATTTTGGCTACCATTTAAAAAAAAAAAATTGATAGGCATTTAAACGGGTTCGAGAAAGAATTTGTATCCAAATTAATATATTTTTTTTTAATTTGTAATCAAAATAAACGAGTTTAAACGCGCTTAATTGGTTTTTATAAAAAATTATAGAGATATAGATATATATACAATATATATGTATATATATAATATAATTAAAGATATATACAAATATGTACAAATATATATATATATGAAAATTGGTGGAAATGCCCCTTTTCTAATACTACTTTTCAAAATACTCATTCCCTAAAACTTTATCAAAATGATCCAAAAATCTAAGATCTATTTAAATAGGGATATAACCTTTTAAAAGTATGAAAAATTGTTAAAAAATATATATTAAATACCACTTTTCAAAAATGTCTTCTTGTTAAAACCTTATTAAAGTTCTCCTAAAAATATGAGATCTACCCTACAATATATAACTTTATAAAAACATAAGCAAACTACTTTTATACGTTTGTAAAATTTTGTAAAACTTTATAAATATCTTGTAAAATCTTATAAATGCTTTATAAAAACCTTATAAATACCTTGTAAAGTCTTTTCGAATATTATAAATATCTTATAAAACGTTATAAATATATGAGTCTTCGAGTAGTAGTTACCATCTAGAAGAAGTATCTTATAAACCCTATAAATTGGTTAATTTTTCAAATTTTCCAATTTTTTTTTATTATGGCTGAATATTCTAAATTTTTGCACAGATATTGCGAAATACTTCTATTTTGATTTTGGTTGACTTATTAACGTCACAAATCATCCTGTATTTCACTTTATAATAGGAGCTCCATGATATGAAATAGAAGTAGAGGGGAAGTCGAACTATGTCTTCTTCTGGTTCTTTCATCTTCCTTTTCCTTTTCTCCTTCCTCACTAGCTACATAGCGTCTTCTCAAGATTTCTATCACATATTTAACAGCTGTCCGAACACGACAACGTATTCAAGGAACAGCACTTACTTCACCAATCTCAAAACCCTTTTGTTTTCCCTCTCTTCAAGCAACGCTTCATACTCCACCGGATTCCAAAATGCCACTGCGGGAAAAGCCCCCGACAGGGTCACGGGACTTTTCCTTTGCCGCGGAGACATCTTACCGGAAGTTTGCAGAAACTGCGTTGCCTTTTCCGTCAACCAGTCTTTAACTAATTGCCCGAACATTAGTGAGGTTGGGTTATATTACGATGAGTGTATACTAAGATACTCTAACCAGGATAATCTCTCGATCGTTAGGAATGTTCCAGCTCATACCTTTGCTAACGGCAAAGATATTTCCTCTGACCAAAAAGAAGAGTTCAGAGAATTGGTTTCGTACACGCTGAACCAAGCCGCCACCGAAGCCGCGGCCAGCTCCAGAAAATTTGCTGTGAGAAAAGTCTTTTTTTTTGGGTTGCAATATTTATATGGACTGGTTCAGTGCACTCCTGATCTGACGCAACAAGATTGTTTTCGTTGTCTGGTAATCACCATTACTCAATTATCCACTGCAAAAATTGGGGCAAGAGCTCTTCTGCCGAGCTGTAATTCGAGATTCGAGCTTTACCCGTTTTTCAACGAATCTGCTGTTAGAACGCTACTACCATCACCATCACCACCACCACCACCACCACCATCTCCTCTACGACCGGGTCAGAACTCTCTTTTTTTGTTTTTTTTTTCCATGTTTTCACTAAAATAACAATATAGAAAGTTTTGTTATTGTTAAAACCAACTTAAAACCAATCGGTAATAAGTGAAGTAGTGAACTGCCCCTTACCCTATATATATATATTTTACTTGATAAGTTCTCCAACTACCGATGTGAGACCATCTTTCGTAACACCCCCTCATGCTCTCAAGCGTGGGCATTTGTGGGAACAACATCTATGGGGTGGCTCAACAATGGGTGGATGTGATATCATGTTAAATTTGGGATTATCATGCATGCGTTTCTAACTTGAAACCAATTGTTAATGAGTGAATTGGTCATGACCCTTTATATATTACTTGATAATTTTTCCAACTACCGATGTAGGACTTTCTTTCATAACAGTTGTGCAAATGATGTTTGAAACACAGGGAAAAGTAGGAAATCAGTTGTGTTGTTAGCCATTCTTGTGCCTATTATCGTGATTCTTCTGCTTTTCATAGCTGTTTATTGTTTATATACAAAGAGGGCAAAGAGGACTTATGACACGGCACCCGCATTCGATGGTAAAGATTCAAGTGATTAACAATCTTAACTGGGTTTGATTAAGCTAGTTGATTAGCCTTCTCTTTTGTGATTACTAAGACTTTTATTGTGCAATAGGGTACGATATAACAACCACAGACTCGCTGCAACTTGATTATAGAACAATTCAAGCTGCAACAAATGATTATTCAGTGAATAATAAGATTGGTCAAGGTGGATTTGGTGAGGTCTACAAGGTATACTATATATTACTGTTAAGTCTTTAACTACGTATGAGGTTAATTGTTTACTTATTATTGAAATTTCTTGTCAATTCATTGGGTAACGAGATGATGCTAATAAAAACGGATAGGGAACATTTTCTAACGGGGTTGAAGTTGCGGTGAAGAGATTGTCAAAAAATTCAGGACAAGGTGAAAGAGAGTTCAAGAACGAGGTTGTTGTTGTTGCAAAACTTCAACACAGAAATTTGGTTAAGCTGCTGGGATATTCTATAAGACGTGAAGAAAGGATATTAGTCTACGAGTATGTGCCAAACAAAAGCCTTGATTACTTCCTCTTTGGTCAGTTGCATTTATTGCTTTGTTTCAATGATTCACTTTAGTCATTCTTGAAGTTTGGGGTTGCAAATCTTTAGAGCCAACTGTAATTCATGTATGTGCACAGATCCTGCAAAGAAAGGTCTGCTGGACTGGGCTCGACGATACAATATCATTAGAGGAATTGCTCGGGGGGTTCTATATCTTCATCAAGATTCACGGCTTACTATCATACACCGTGACCTCAAAGTGAGTAACATTCTCTTAGATGCGGATATGAATCCGAAAATTGCTGATTTTGGAATGGCAAGGATCTTTGGAATGGACCAAACCCAAGATAACACAAGCAGAATAGTTGGTACCTAGTAAGTCTTAAACCTACTTAAGCTTGTCAGAAGTAAAATTTTGTTAACCATTATTTTTTCCAACATACTAAAGTTGTGTCGACATTGATTCCAGTGGTTACATGTCCCCCGAATATGCGATGCATGGCCAATTCTCAATGAAATCTGATGTTTATAGCTTCGGAGTGTTAGTTCTTGAGATTATAAGTGGTAGGAAGAATAGCAGCTTAAACGAGAGAGACAACACAAACAACTTGGTCACATATGTATGTTTAGAGACAATTAACTTTTAAATTTACCTCTCATACAATGAACATGGTTGCAAAAACGTATTGACCAATTTATATTTTAGGCGTGGAGGCTTTGGAATAACGGAACAGCGTTAGACCTCGTGGATCCAATTCTTGTAAATAATTACCAGGAGAGTGAAGTGGTTCGATGCATCCATATCGGCCTTTTATGTGTTCAAGAAGATCCTGTAGAGCGTCCGACATTGTCAACCATTTACGCGATACTCACTACTAATACTGTGACATTACCAGTGCCTCAGCAACCAGGGTTTTTTGTTCAGCCTAGACCCAACAATGACCCGCTTGATTCAAATCAATCCACGACTAGCAAGTTTGTTTCATCGTCGTCGGTTGACGACGCATCGATAACTGATTTACATCCCCGTTAAATGCGATGGCAACCTTCACACTGAAATTTTTTACATATCTCTAGAGGTGTTTAACCCAATGTATCGTCTAATAAGTCCAAGACAAATGCTACTTCTGTAATATATTTGTTGATTCTATTTCGGTCGTATTACAACTTTGAGCGACCAGCAACTTGAATTTTGTGTAGCTTACTCAAAGTAAAACTATACCCAATGCGATTTTAGCCAAGTTTACGTTAAATTTTTTTATTTGGGACAACTTATTTAAAATCAATTTTTTTTTCTAACACAAGTTTTTTAGAAAACTAGTTGAGAAACAAAATGAAACATTAGCTGTCGGTGGTCTTTATGTCGATGAAGGTAGTTTTCTTACGTGCATTATAAAAACAAAACTAAGTCTGTTTTCCTCGACCAACCAAAGCCTCAACAGTGGCCACACCGGCCAATATCTCCACAACGACCACCGCCAAATCGGCCGCCAACATTGCCAAACCGGCCGCCACTTCGGCGGCCAAACCTCACCAGAATAGCCATCTCTCAGTAGAGCCGTCTTAACTCGTGTTACGTTTTTATCCTTCTTATTTTGTTGTTTGATTGCCGCCGTTTGACTTTGGTTTTCTTGGGTTGAAGAGTTTGTAGACAAAGCAAAGTTCATTGTACCGAAAGAACTTACGATCAGTGATATAATTTTAAGTTCCTTCTCTAAAATGCATCGGTGGTTCACTTCGGCTATAGGCTTGGTGCGCCCTGTGGCACTTCATATGATCTGTGTTCCTTGTCTTGCATTGAGAACTATGATCGACCATGTGAGAGATCTTGCCATCTTTTTTATATTGTAGGCCTTCGAAGAACATAATTTTGCATTTTTTCTCTTGTGATCCACAAATAATTCGTATAACTACCAACCAAAATGCATGCTCTTGAAAATATTAATATTGTAATCAAACAAAATTAACGAACATGTTCGAAAGTCCCAATGCAAGTGCATGAAGGTCTTCAAATAGCAGATTGTACACTGTACACAAAATTTTACAACACAAAAAATTTAAAAAAATTTCCAAAAACTTTCACATGTTTTTTCTCCTCTTTTTTTTCTCTCTCTCTCTCTCTAGTTTTGTAAACCTTTTCAATCATGGATCTTTTTCTGCCAGATTTTTAAAAATGATCATGAAAACCGATGAGCATAATAATAGAGGATCAGAGGATATTAAGACAGAAGTCTAGAAGATGAACAAAACGTTAAATAAGATCATGAACGTTAAATAACACAATTTCAAAAAAGAAAATTCATTAAGCAATTTCGAAACGTGTATCATTATTTATAGAATTAAGGGTAAGGATATAGAGTAAAATTTTGTTTTGGAGTATACACACATGGATTTTTTTGGACATCGTCTAAACCATTAAGGTTCCCAATCAAAAATTTAGAGTAAAGATAATAAATGAGACAATTATTATCTTAAGTTGATGAATTTGTTTACACAAAAAAAAGAGGTGAAAATAGTTATGATAAAATTGTTAGAAGATGTATAACAAAGATAAGATATGAAGGATGAATCAAGTATTTTCGCCTAACGGTGGCGACTAAAGCGCCTGCGATGAAGAAAATTATCGAAGTCATCGATCAGTTAGGAGATCCGGATCGTGAATCTGTCAACGGTAGAGACATATAAGAAGTGATATTTTTAATAATAGAGAACGTAAAAGGCCATTAAACACAATCTCTGGCTTTTATTGTGTTGTCTTTGACAATACTTTTCATGATTTTAATTAGCTGGATCGCTGAGGAGCGTCTCATGCCCCACAACCGACTCTACCATTTTATTTTTCACAGACTTACGAATAAAACATAAAATAAATCATTTCTTAGTTAAACCCCGAAAACCTAATTAAAGTACTACTCATATATTTTATTTTGGATGAAAACAGATACATTTTTCATAAAACCAGAAATTCGATCCATACTGAAACTTAAAGAACAAATTCTTAAAACTCTTGAATTTTGCAATGACAAAAATAGGATGTGCCTAGTAGAAAGCCAAGATCTACATGAGAATAATGACTATACTATTATCACTTAGTTGGTATGCTATTAAAAATTTTATCACATAAGATATATCAATGGAAAGGAGAAAAATCATTTGGTAGAGTCGGTTGTTGGGAATGAGAAACTCCTCAACGATTTAGCCAGAGCGAAGTCAGTCACAATCAAGACAAATATCATCAAAGACCATATAAAAAATACCAGAGGTTTGTAAATGGTATAGAACACACACAGCACACTGTTTCCGCTTGGAACGCGCCAAGCAAACGCTTTTCTATTTATTCTTTGGATACAAGTTTCTTTACAACAAGACTAACTTTATCCCAGCTAGTACTCAACCTATTCTACCCGAATACAGTTGACCCCGACAAGAATAAACCTCTAAGTAAATTCTCTCTGCACTCTGTAACCCTACCGTTCAGATCAGAGAGAACCACACACTCACCTTCTAAGCTTTTATTGTGGCTTCGAAGTATACAACGATATATTAATAGTCTAGAGTGCTAACCTATTTCGTGGCTACCCCTAGACTATATATATCAAGACTCGAGAAACCCTAGCAGGCGTATCTCCGAGTATCACGGTTCTGGGAATCTCTTGCTCGCCAAGTCTTTCCCGTCCTTATCTGTCGTGGAGGATATCCCATATCTCAACGACCAGATCTTCTGTTATGGGAATAGCTTGCTTGTCAAGTTCTTCCCTTCCTTAGTTGCCGAGAAGGATATTCTCAATATCTTCACGCGCAACTCTCTGTGCCAAGTCAGCAATCTTCCTTGGCTTGTCACCACAGCCGCTCCTGTTCTGCCACGTCAGCTCCCCGCTTCCATGTCAGCAACTTAGCGTCTGTTATGTTCACATCCATTCCCGTTCTGCCACGTCAGCTCCCGCTTCCATGTCAGTACCTCAGGCTGATGTGATCTGATGCAGCTTCCTGATCCAAACAGCGAGCTGTTCTGCGCACAACGTGCTGATCCAGAATCTGCATCTACAATCTCCCCCTTTTTGACTTAGTTTGATACTCAAGCAACATCCTAAGCATAACCTGAAAGTCAAAGACAGAGAGACAAAACAAACACAACAACATACCAATATCCAGAGTGTTGTGTTCAACATTATTACAGTTCTAACAAGTCCCAGCAGACTAATAACATTCTAATGAAAGAACAGAGAACTGTAACAGAGCAGAACTATGACTAAGAACACAAGACCTCAACGACCACAATGGCCTGCAGCGGAAATAATGTTCTTAATAGTTCAGCAATCAGATTTAACCAATTGGCATATGGATAATTGCTATCAACCTAGGATCACCCAATTAAACCATCGTTAAGTCTCCCCCACAAGCAATGATTCTCCCCCTAAATCAAAGAACCTCTAATCATTAGGTATTCAACAAAATATCAAAACCGGAATCATTCTCCCCCTGCTTGAGTGCATAACTAAGTTAAAAACAAGCAGTTGTATCACATCAGTAAGTAGAGTTATAGGAACACTTACCTGATGACAATGCTGTTCGGCACAGAGCATTGCATTAATCAGTTACATCGCATTGCGATTAACAATTCACACTATCTGAGCATACAAGACTGAGAGATATGCATGTCAATCACATTTCATCTTCTCAAGGCTCCCGTGTGAAATTGAAACAAATGGGCTTAAGCATGATAACCTAACACAGATAATCCTGACATACACTTAACAAAAACATTAGTGCACACTTGCCAGCAGAATCCTGATCATATATCAGCCAGTTAATCAACAACACACCCATTTTCACAGAACATTTCTGATTAGTCACACAGTAAGCAGTCACTCTAAAATGAACAGTTAAGTGACCCAGAATGATAGTCAACATGTGAGCATTTTACAAATCAGTTCAGTTTTAAAAAACATCTCATACCTTTGAGATCACCTCTGTGTTCTGTGCCAACCACTTGTTCAGGACTCAGCCAGAAACTACCACAACCTTATGAATCTTCGAAGAGTCAGCTCGGGATCAGTGGCTAGTCTTTCACACTGTCATGCCTTTAGTCCAGAACAATCAACATGCCCAGGCAGCTGGAATTTCCTTTGGAGAGTGCACGATCAAGAGTGTGTTAAGTCGATTTTTTTTTTTTTTTTTTTTTGACTTAACACAGCACCTCGGAGCTTCGGATTCAACATTCAAGTATGATTGCTATTCAAGCCTCTGACTTGCTCAGGCTTCTGTTGAACCTTCTGATTTGTATCAGAGACATCACTTGATTTCTCAGTCTCTGATACTTGTGCATGCCCTTGTGATTTTTGTTCAGAACTCCTTTTAATGGCTTATACCAGACATATCACTTGACTTCTCAATGTCCGGTACTATATTGAATAGCATGCACACTTATGCCCCTCCTCAGCTCTTTGACCTCCCAGAACACGACAACGTTTTACGATTGGGAGAACCTGGCATGACAGGCAGCTATTTTCCACACACCTTTGTTTTACAGACAGCTGATCTTCTATACATCATTTGGAATTTACATGGCCTGTTCCAGCATTTGTCCCTGTCTTAGGCCAACACATCTAACAGAAGACATTAGATCTCACATACACCATTGGACTTTCTCAGATTCACGAATCTGTTGAAATCCAAAGGCTTGGTAAACAAATCAGCAAGTTGAAAATCAGTGCTCACATGATCAACCACAATCAGTTTTGCCTCAACTAATTCACGAATAAAGTGATGCCTTATATCAATGTGTTTAGTTCGTGAGTGTTGAACATGATTCTTATATATGTTAATTGCACTCTTATTATCACAATGAATCAATAAAGAGTCAGATAACATACCATAATCAGCAGCCATTTGTTTCATCCACATAAGTTGGGTACAACAGCTCCCCAGGGCAATGTATTCGGCCTCTGCTGTGGATAGTGAGACGCTGTTCTGTTTCTTGCTGTGCCATGAAATCAGATTGTTGCCCATGAAGAAACAACCTCCACTCGTGCTTCTGCGATCATCTACAGAGCCAGTCCAATCAGCATCACAATACCCCACCAAGTTCTTGTTCGTATCTTTAGTGTAGTAGATACCAAGATTGACTGTTCCTTTCACGTACTTGATGATCTTCTTCACAGCTAACAAATGAGACATCTTTGGCTTTGCTTGATACCTTGCACAGATCCCCACTGATAAACAGAGATCTGGTCTGCTTGTAGTCAAGTACATCAGACTTTCGATCATCCCTCCGTAGAGTTTCTCATATACATCCTCTCCTGATTCATCCTTTGAGAGTTTGTCATTCACACCCATTGGTATCTTTGACTCTTTGCTTGTCTTTAGCCCAAACTTCTCCACAAGACTCTTAGCATACGTGCTTTGAGATACAAAGATGCCATCATCGTCCTGTCTTATTTGCAACCCAAGGAAAGTCAGCTCTCCACACATACTCATGTCAAACTCCTGAGTCATATCTTTCATAAACTGATCGATAAACTTTTGACGTGTGGAACCAAATATTATGCCCTCAACATATACTTGTACAACCATCAGTCCGTTGTTGTTCTACAGCACAAACACGGTTTTGTCTATACTTCCCCGTTCATATCCTTGGTTGATAAAAAACATGGCCAAACGCTCATACCAAGATCTTGAGACTGACTCAGCATACATCTTCTCAAGTAAGATACTTCCTCTTATATCTAGCTGATATAACTTGATATTCAGAATACAAGCAATCCCGAACAGGAATCTGATAGATTCCAGTCTGTCCACAGGAGGGAACACTTCCTCACTGTCAGCAACGTCAGCCAGATAGTATTCTTGGGCCACCAATGATATCTTGTGCATCACAGACTGATACATCTCATCCAATTTGCTCTTGTGCATCCATTGAGGGCGACGTTCAACATCAGCCAAAGCTATCGGTACTCTATTCCACATATCATCCCTTTTGTATTGTTGGAGCTCTCCTTGCATAGTTACACTCCAGCTTCTTGTAATGTTCTGATGCTTCTCAACCAGCAGCGATCCTCTGGTAACTCTGCCCTCCTGAATCTCTCCGATATCATGATGCTGCTCAAGTAGCTGCGATCCTTTGGTAACTCTGCCCTACTGAATCTCTCCTATATCATGATGAGAGGAGTGATTCCTATGCACCTGAGTAGCTGAACCTACCATCATTGTAGATTGACTTCTTCTTCGGGATTTGCGAACGACATCTTGTTCTGAATACAAAGGTGCATCAGTTACCATCTGCGGTAGTGTTTTACTCAAATGCACATCACCATGCATATTGTAGACCATGTCATGACAATTCATCGGAATATTCTCAACTTGATACCTCCTTATGGTCATTTGTGTGTCTGATATCTCACACAGATTCCTGACCCAAGTCCACAGAGAAAAGCCATCAATCAGCACTGACATAGACCGTTGCCTAGTCTGCAGTTCCACATGGATTTGTCCTATCAGATTCAAGTGTATCACTCCACAGCCCGTTTTAAGTTGTCCATCGAAAACAGTCTTATGATCTTCCCATTGTAGCACTGACTCCTTGTGCGACAATTCAGCTTTGGAAATACCAACAATGCTCATGCCCACTTCGTTTGGTCTCCACATATAGCAATTGTTCTCTGATCTTTGCCCTTCAAATCGCACAAAGCCTTGATCATCAACAGCTTTACAGTTGTTCTTAGTGAATGTAACATCCAACCCATCATCACAGAGCTGACTAATACTGATCAAGTTGGCTTTCAGACCATCAACTAGATGCACTCTTCCAAGAGATGGTTGAGTTTGACCATCAACGACGCCTTGTCTGCTGATTTTGCCTCTTGAGCCATCACCAAAGATAACTTCGCCTGCTGTGGTTTTCTCAAGACGATGCAGATTGCCTTGATCTCCAGTCATGTGTCTGGAACAACCACTGTCGAAGTACCATGGCTTCTGTCCTGCAACAGATTCTTCGTCAATGTACGCCACTTGACAATACAGATCTTCCTTCCTAACATACTCTTGTCCGACAGCCCTCTGTTGCATCCTCTGTTGAGACAGCTGTTTTTGACGATTCAGAAAGCTGTAGCAGTTCGCTTTGTAGTGTCTCAAATCTCCACAGCACCAGCATCCTCTACGACGACTTCGTGATAGAATCTGATTATGAGCAGGTCCAGACTTCATTCCACGATAGAACTGTGTACCACTAACCCCATGAATCTGTGACCTTGAGTAGCCAGCATACTGACCTTGCCTTGAAGTGCCAGCTTCCTGACCTTGACCTGAGAGCTTCACCTTCACTGATGATTCAGCAACTGGTCCTTTCCCCTTGACAAACTTGGTAGTACCACTTGATGCTTCTCTCTTATATCCTAAGCCCCATGGTGTACTTCCAACTTTTCCATGGCTCAGAAGGCTGTCGAGATCCTTAGTTCCCTTGCTCAGCATCCTGATATTCTTCATCTGATCACTCAATTGTTTCTCCAGTACCGAGTTTTTGTTTTTCTCTTCATTCAGTTCTTTCTCAAGAGTACAGATTTTTAACAGCAAGTTCTCCCTTTCAGCAATCAGCTCAAGATTCTCCTTTCCCTTCTCTACCAAGTTCATCAACAGCTTGATGTGATCATCAGTAGTCACAATCTCCTCAGCATCCGTATCAGCTATCTGACCTTCAATACTTGACGTATCACTATCTTCTCCTTTCTCAATTATTCCAAAATGAGCTATGAAATTATTGAGAAGTTTTTCTCCAGCATTTTCTTCCTCATCTGAGTTGCTCTCACTCCAAGTGACGTATGATTTCTGTCTGAACTCTGATCTTCCAATACACTCAGCCTTTGTGTGTCCCAATCCCTTACACTCATAACATCTCAGCATGTTTCTTTTCTTGAGTGTCGGACAATCAGCCTTGAAATGCCCATAGCCTTCACACTCAAGGCACTGTTTCTCTGACTTCCTGTTGTCTTTCTCAGCATCAGTCCTGGTGAATGATGATGTAGCTTTACGTGGTCCCTGCTGCAGCTTTTTGTAGTATTTCTTGACCAGTAATCCCACATCCTCCTTACTGATATTCTCCTGTGGCTCAGACGTCTTCAGATCAGATGATTTCCCAGCCGTCTGATCTTTCTTTTTTATCTGCAACTCGTAAGCCTGCATCATACCAACAACCTGATCGAACTTCAACTCATCAGAATTCAAGGACACATCAATTGCAGATCTATGAGGCTGAAACTTTTCAGGCAGACTCCTGAGAAACTTCTTCACCAGCTTTTTATCCTTGTATCGTTTCCCAAGAACTACAGCCTCTTGAGCAATAGTACTCAACTTGCTGCTGAAATCATTCACTGACTCTTCATCGCCCATAGACAAATTCTCAAACTCTGATGCGAGAATATCAAGACGAGTCCTCTTCACATTAGTAGTGCCTTCAAACGTAACTTGGAGAATATCCCAAGCTTCCTTTGCTGACGTACAACCTTGTACCCTAGTAAACTGATTCACAGGCAGCGACCTGAAAATCACAGACAAGGCCTGTGAGTTAGCCTTTGCTGCTGCCTTCTCCTCAGCGGTCCAGTCCCGTCTCGGTTTCGGAACAGTAGCCCCTTTGTCATCCACCTTAGTTGGTGCACTCCATCCATCTTCCACCGCAACCCATGCATCCACATCAATGCTTTGGATTGATTGAGTTATGGACACCTTCCAGAACCCATAGTGCTCTGGATCAAGCTTCAGAGGCTTGGTAACCGCAACGTACTGCTGTGTTTGATCCATACCCTATCCCACGATCTCACCTATTGAAAAGATAAACAGATCTTTTATCAGGCGACTGCTCTGATACCAATTGTAAATGGTATAGAACACACACAGCACACTGTTTCCGCTTGGAACGCGCCAAGCAAACGCTTTTCTATTTATTCTTTGGATACAAGTTTCTTTACAACAAGACTAACTTTATCCCGGCTATTACTCAACCTATTCTACCCGAATACAGTTGACCCCGACAAGAATAAACCTCTAAGCAAATTCTCTCTGCACTCTGTAACCCTACCGTTCAGATCAGAGAGAACCACACACTCACCTTCTAAGCTCTTATTGTGGCTTCGAAGTATACAACGATATATCAATAGTCTAGAGTGCTAACCTATTTCGTGGCTACCCCTAGACTATATATATCAAGACTCGAGAAACCCTAGCAGGCGTATCTCCGAGTATCACGGTTCTGGGAATCTCTTGCTCGCCAAGTCTTTCCCGTCCTTATCTGTCGTGGAGGATATCCCATATCTCAACGACCAGATCTTCTGTTATGGGAATAGCTTGCTTGTCAAGTTCTTCCCTTCCTTAGTTGCCGAGAAGGATATTCTCAATATCTTCACGCGCAACTCTCTGTGCCAAGTCAGCAATCTTCCTTGGCTTGTCACCACAGCCGCTCCTGTTCTGCCACGTCAGCTCCCCGCTTCCATGTCAGCAACTTAGCGTCTGTTATGTTCACATCCATTCCCGTTCTGCCACGTCAGCTCCCGCTTCCATGTCAGTACCTCAGGCTGATGTGATCTGATGCAGTTTCCTGATCCAAACAGCGAGCTGTTCTACGCACAACGTGCTGATCCAGAATCTGCATCTACAAGGTTGTGTTTCATGGGCCGCAACTGTTCGCGATTATTCACAATCATGAACATGTATCTCCCTACAGATTCACGACGCTGCTCTTGTTACTGATCAACTCTAATATGTTCTCCTCTACCGCAGGCACTTCTGTCACCACTGTCAAAAAGTACTTATTCATCCTTCATATGTTATATTTGATATTGTATATGTTTTGTTATACTATTATCTTGACGAGTTTGAAGTCTTTTATATCCATGAGATTTATTGGTCAAATATTATAGTTGTGTTATATTTTTTTTTTTTTTGGTAGGAATAGTTGTGTTATTTATTGAGTTTACTTTAGGTCTCTTTGAACCTTTAATGGAAACATATCTTGGAATACCAATTATTGGTCAAACATTATAATTTGTACCATTTGTTGACTCTACTTTAGGGGGTGTGTATTGAACTGGACATTTAGAGTGATTTGAGTTTTAATGAGATTTTAGATGATTTCGATGGTTTTGGATGATTTTAAAGTAGTTGTTATGATTTTGTATTAAAATTCTATGAAATCCCACCTAAAACCATGAGATTTGGATCTTTGTAATTTTAACTAAGGAAATCCCCTAAAATCTTCTAAAATCCTCTGCAATCATTAAAATCTCAATACTTAAAACATTTTCAATAACAGTGGATTTGATAGGATTTTAACAAATTGTTGTTTGAATAACAGATGATTTTAAATGATTTCAAGTGATTTTAAATAAATTTCATGTTCAATAACACTGGATTTTAGAAGATTTTTTAAAATCCTTAGTTGAATAACATGAGATTATAATAAAAACTCAGAATCTCCTAGAATCATTGGTTCAATACACCCCCCTAGGTGTCTTTGAACTTTTAACGGAAACATATCTCGGATTAATACCAATTATTGGTCAAACATTATAATTGTATCATTTATATTGACTCTACTTTATGTGTCTTTGAACATTCTACATTTTTAACCATAATACCTTTTTTGGATAAATTATTTTGATTCTTTTTTACTTTTTTGTGTTGTAAAATCATGTGTACAATTGTTCTTCGAAGATATTTATGTACTCGAATCGAAACTTTTGATCACGTAAGTTAATTTTGATGGATTAAAATGTGAACATATTCCATAGTGTTTTGGTTAGTTGCATAAGAACCATTTATGAATCACAAGAGGGGAAAATGTAAAACGGGCTAGCGTGCGTCCATCTGGCCATTCATGTCATAGGCTTTTTAATCTTTGGATTGGAATGGGCTGGCCAGCTAGAACCGCAATTCGTGAAACAATGTCCAAGTCTGACTGTCCGCGGACAATGAACATATAAACGTGTTAATTTTTTACTTCCTCCGTTTTTATATATCTGTCGTTTTAGTGCTTTCACACAAATTAAGGAGAGTTCGTTTCTTCATGTATAATTCTGAACTTGTTGGCTAAAGTAATAGAAGGGTAATATAATCATTTTAAAGTGATTGTTACATGGATAAGTGAGAACGTCAGATATTTAATATTGGCATAAAAAAAACTAAAACGATAGATATATAAAAAAAAATAGAGGGAGTATAATATTGGCATAGCATTAATGAATTTGTGATCCTTATTTGTCATGCACATGAATATTAAACATGAAAATGAGTGTGATTAGATCTAAGTGTGATTAGACAAAACATAAAAAAGAGTGTGAATGTGTGATTAGACAAAACATAAGTGAATAGAAAGAGTGTGATTAGTTACACTGAAACCCCAATTGAAGATGAAACTGTGACATAAAAATGAAACTTAAATCCAAGAAGCAAGATAAGAAACAAAGATTCAAAATGTCCTCTCAAGATTTAGACCAAAAGAAGTGAGAAGAAGAGAACCAAACCAATCAAGAAAAAGATACACAAGGCTTCGTTTCTCTCTTATATAATCGAGGTGTGTACACGACTCTACCTTCCAAAGATGGATGAATATATCTTATCCGTTGGTTTAACTTGTAGCATCTCGACTGTTCATTCGACCCAACAACATCTTTCTTTCACCTCTCTGTTTAACGAATTCTTCTAATTTTCCTCTTACTCGTACATCCCAATTAAATAAAGAAATAAATTCTTCTTACTCATAGTCCAGCTATATTAAAAGAATTTATCTTGCTTGTTTTGTTTGATATGTCGTTTGTGTCTGCTGATTTTGCGTCATTTATTTGTTTTGAAAATTATTACGGGGTTTTTTTTTTTTTTTTGGGGGGTTTGATTTTGGTTTGTGTTTGTGTCTAAGGTGATGAATCCATCACCATCGCAGGTAATTTCAGTCTCGGATTATGAACAAGATTCCATTATAAAGTCAGTGTAAGGGATCGAACCATCTAGTTGTGGCTATAAACCGGCAATTACATGCTATGATAGTAAAATCCCCTAAAACCCTAATAAGTAATAATTGTGCCTCGCTCTTTCAAAGCAATCGAAAATGAACAATTGGAAAGGTATGAAGATGGAGCCAATTAGAGGTACAACCCTCATTATAGTTCTGGTTCAGGCAGTTACAACTTACAAGCATCCGAATTTGAATTAGATTCAGTCTCAAAACTGGTTGAATACAAATAAGTTTTACCCGAAGAAAAACTGGTCTGACCAATTTGTGCCTTATGCTCCAAGGAACACAACTTCGTTTAATGTAAAGGCAGTTAGGTGACTTGTAGAGAAGGTTACAGTATCTCTGTGTAACCACCCGAACTCGAATTAAACCAGTGAGGCCCAAAAACTGAGCCCATTAACGAGTCAAACCAAGGCAAAACCCTATTTTTCCCGCGTGTGTATATAAAAGAAAGTCACAAATACGGAGACAATATAGAAACCCTAACCACCACCTTTCTATCTATTCCACTTTCGCCGGCCGTTTGTGTCTCATGGTAAGACGAACCTCAACCTGAACACTCGGTTTCTTTATCGTTGTTACTCAATCCTAACTCGAATCGATACTCGTTTGTGAACCGCTGTACGTAGCACCACCCGAGTCACCGGAGACCGTTGTCGTGCGTAACAATTTTGATTAATCGTTGAATCTAACCACCATGGCTTGAACCGCGGCAGATCCGCCTCGTCGAGCCGTCTACTTCGCCGTGTAACCACTCCCGCCGAGATCCAGTGTTGTCGAGAAGGTATCGGACCTTTTCTTGTGTCGTTAAATGTTGTTATTATTGAATCGACAGCCTAAACCAATGAATATTATGTTTATTTAATCCTAAACCCAATAACATGATCACGTGTAGTGTGGATGGATTATGGTGTTATTAAGGTGGTGTATTGAAAAGCTGATTTTGTAAGTTTTTAGTTTTTTTTTCTTCTTAAAATCACATTTTTAAATATCTCATGGTTTAGAAAACACGTACGAGAGAAATTAAGGATTTACATAAAGAATGGTTCACGAAGTACATGAAGTTGTTGACGAGTATGATGAAGAGAACGAGAAGGGGGTGATACAAAGCAGAATGTGCAAGCGAAAAATCAAAGGTCCATTAGACAGGTTTGTTACTTCTCCTTCTCCATATGTATTGAAAAGAATAAAAGTTAGAAAGGGTATTTTTGGAGCTTGTGATAAACAATTAAGGGATTCTGTGGAGGTATAGCTAGGTGGTTTTTAGATGTTGGTCTTACATTTAGCGCTATGATCTATCTTAGTTTTGACTAGATTATCTATGTGTTAAGCCACTATACCTTCAACACCAATGCTGAGACCTTCTATGACCTTTTCTCCACCTCCAAGCAACATTATAATTAATGGTGAGAAGTAAAGGAAAAGCTTATTGTGTTTGAGGATTCTACGATATCTATGAGAGCTTTACCTAAGCGGAATGTTACTGGAGCTTCTCCCAAGAATGAATCAAACAACTTTCCGGTGTCTTTCAACTTCCCAGTATAGAGTATACTGACCTGAAACATATTACTGCTTACAGGTGGAGAAAATGTCATATAAGGTCTCATCATTGGTTGAAGGTATAGTGGCTTAACACATAGATAATCTCGTCAAAACTAGGATAGTTCACAGCGTTAAATGCAAGACCAACATCTAAAAACCACATAGCTATACCTCCACAAACTTGTTCCCTTAATTGTTTATCACAAGCTCCAAGAATACCCTTTCTATCTTTTCTTCCTTTCAATACATCTGGAGGAGGGGAAGTAACAAACCGGTCTAATGAACCTTTGATTTTTTGCTTTTTTAGCTTGCATGTTGAATGGGAGGATGATCACTTGCGATGATAAAAAGTTTCTCCCAAGCTGAAACTACTGGAACCTCATCTCTGACTCTATTACTAACCGAGAGCTTGGTAAGTTTCTAGTGCCTTTGATAAAAGATAGAGATTCTATCTGATTGGAACTAAGATAAAGTTGATGTAGGGGTGACTAGAGAAGATTATGAGAACATTAAATTTAATTTAAAGTTTTAATGTCTAAAAATTAGCAATCAGACTTTTAGTTTTTTTTTTCAAAGCTTTTAAAGTCTAACTCTCCACTTTACATTTTTTAAGTTCAATTTTTTAAAGTTACAGATGAGATGCTTTTTCTTTTTTGGCGGTAGAGAATAAATAATAAAATTAAATATGGTGTTTTTCTTCTTCCCATAATAATTTAAAACTTTTTGTCAATCTATATGTAATTTATCATAATAAAATTTTGATTGATTAATAATAATCTTTTTATTCTTGTTATTTAAAAATCCTTTTTTCATTGTTTTACTTTTTTTACATCAATGATCATCATAAGCCACATGAATTTATTTTTAACATAATTTATATTTATAAAAAATATATAATAAAATAACACTCACAGTTCCTTTTTGTTGTCAATCATATTTTAACAGTCACAGTTTTTACATTTCTAAAGTCAAAGTATCGAGAGACAAATTCTGTACAGCCCAAATTTTTAAAGTCAAAATTTTGACAGCCTCAAATAACAGTAGTTACTAATCGGGTATGTAGTCTTATTCTATGGTTTGACTACAAAAGGAAGTCCAACTGGTAGAGAATTTAATGAAATGCGACATTAAAAATTAAAAATTTAATGAAAAAGTTAAACGACTGCACAATTAAAAATTCCATCTCTTAAAGTTACAATTTTATCCGAGAGTTTTTCAGAATTAATTTCATCTCTTAAAAGATTCGTCTCCAGTTTTTTCTAATTACTTTATGAGTATCACTTTTATATTGTATTTATAGATTTATTTCCTTCTTCACAATTATTTATTTTCCCGTGTTATGTAAATAACGTTCCTATATGCAATAAACACATGATATTCCTTTTGTTCTTACTTTGAGGTACATTTTCGGTTAGTAAAATCTGGTTCTTGCTTAATTATTCTGCTTGCAACCCATCATTCAAGTTTGATCTTGACATGCTTTATAAATTCTGTCTATATATAAGGTCCATGGTCGTGTAAGGTCCACGGTCGATGGCGCTTGGAAGCTAATATAAAGACAAAACTTCATCTTTGGAAGCTAATATAAAGACAAGACTTCATCTATTATAGATGTAAAAAGTCGGTAAGTATCCATCATCAAACGAAGGCAATCAATGAAAACCTTGCGGGTACGAAAACATGCAGCCAAATTCAGTTTAATTATAGGCATATAAATTTTTAATTTGTGGAAGCCCCCTTGGTTCAGTGGTTGACCAAAGGTGTTGATTATGCTTCTACACCAGGAGATCTGAGGTTCGACCCCAGATATTGCGATTTATTGGTGGGTTTTCCACTTGGAGGATTTATTGGTGGGTTTTCCACCTGCAGGTCTGGGTTTCAATTCCCGGAAGGAGTCAAGTTTACATGAGATCTTCAGCATGGTGCTGGTGCAACCACTGGATATGGATCTTCATAGATGCAGGAGATGTAATAATTCTCTTAATTTGCAATAGAATAATAAAAATCAGTGTTAAAAAAAAAATTATAGGCATATAAATTAGTATTATTCTCACTTCAGAAACCCAAACGATGGTCAAATCAAAATTTGAACTAAAAATTTTCAATTTTTCCCAAAACATAAGATCCCCCAGAAATTGTCAAAGGCAATATATAATCCAAACTTAGCAATAGAGTAAAGATAGTTTATCTGATTAGTATGAATTGAAGCTTCTTCTTTAGGTTGATAGAATGCATTCGAGCATTTTTTTTCATGATTCTGGTATTTATAAAGTTTTATATAAGAATTATAAATTCTATAGGGAAAATATACAACTGAGGTTTTTATAAAAAAAAAAAATATACAACTGAGGTAATGAGAGATGAACGTATCTCCATTTCTCGAAGTTGCAAGACATATATAGTAATTTGACTATGACTTTTATTAATTTACTAGGTTTTTAATTTACTACACCAAAGCTAATGAAATTTTATAGTTTTTGCCATCTTACAAGTAAATAAAACATAAGAATCAAAACGTCAAAAGGTCAGAGAAAACCTTGTCAATAAGACTCTCTTGCGTGAAGCCATGGTGGGGGCAATCCTTCACATACTCCTTAAATCTTTCCCACGCGTCATTAAAGGTCTCAGTGGCTTTTTGCTTGAAGGCAGCAATCTGGTTCCTCATGCGTGCAGAACGAGACTTCGTATAGAAGTGATTGAGGAACTTTGCACGGCACACATCCCAAGTCGTTATGGAACCAGGCTCTAGCATCTTGAACCATCTCAAAGCCTTGTCCCCAAGAGAGAACTTGAACAAGGTCAACCTCAGATAATCGTAGGGAACACCGTTGGCCTTGGTGGTGTTGCACAATGCTTCGAATGCCTCGATGTGGTCCATCGGGTTCTCCGTGGCCAAACCGTTGAAGACACGGTTCTGGGCAAGGTTGATCAAGCTGTACTTGATCTCGTAGTCCTCGCGTGTTGGATTCGGAGGACGAAGCGCAGACCGGTTCGCGTAGAAACGATCCGGCGTGTCCTGCTCGCCAAGAGTACGAGCAGGTCGTGCAGCAGCAAGAGATCGACCGGTCCAGAGGGTGGATCGTTCGGTCCGACAGCACGAGGATCGACCGGTCCGAGATGTAGACCGATCGGTCCGGCAGCAGCAGGCTGGACATTGGGGACGTTGTTCCCTCCTTCAGCAGCTGGGAAGACCGGTGGTGGTGGATTGTTGCCCTCTGGATTAGCTCCTTCTGGTAGCACGTTCATGTTCCTCTCAGCTTGTTCGGAGTTGGTCTTTCTTTTTCGTTCTAAACGTCCAAGCTCTTCATTAGAAAGTGCAACTAAATCAGTAGCCTTGTGGCTCCTCAATTGCATGCACCTAAGTAAAGCAGAAAATAAAAATAGTTAGTAATTTACGAAAAATAAAATCTTAGACTAAATTCAATTCTAAAATTCTAAAGGCAATCTATTGGTCCCCGGCAACGGCGCCAATTTGATCATGTCACAAGTCAAATAAATAAACCTACAATACACTATACCGGATCAAATACGGTAATCATCGTAGTACTTTAGGGTCGAATCCACAGAGACTAGAGATGCACTTTAAAATTAATAGATTAAATTAAGTTAAGACAAAATATAAAAAGAGTTTGTTTTTTTCTATCAACCTAACGAACAATTAAAATAATTCAATAATAATAAACAAATATTAGGCATAGGGAAATCATACGGGATGTAACAAAACAATTAAATCAATTAATTGGAAATATTAAGAAACATTCTTGAACTCAATTCACGATTATAAAGGCAAGTCGTTATCGCGTAAATACCTAACTTAGCAATACTAAATCAGAACCTAAACCATCGTTTGATTCTAACAAAGTAAGACTAGCATTAACAAACAAGATTGATATGTTCACAAGGTGCCACGACTTCAACCATCGTTGGCCATGTATCACCTTGCTCGACTATGCTAAGTTCCGGAGATTAAACAACACTTCTGATGTCACGATTAATCAACCTAAATTCATAGAACAAGTTAGCTACTCAAGTCCTAGCATTAGGAACAACATAGAAGAATAACTATAAAATAAATTCCCAAACTAACAACCTAACTATCGGTCACATCCCTTCAGAAAAACCCTAGCCTAATAAGGAAACTACTCAAGCATAGAAACTAGAACAAAGATGAACACAACATCTTTATTAAAGAACTAAACTTAAAAAAATAAAACTAAAGAATGTATTGAGATGTGAATCTCTTACAAACTAGAAAAGCTGTAGAATGAATTGTTTCTGAGATACAAGGTCGAGCCCTCCTTATATAGGAAAAGGGGAGAGCAAGAAATGGAAAGAACAAAAATGGAAATCCTTGGAGAGTCGGCAAAAGCGGACCGATCGATCCGTGGGCTGGATCAGTCGGTCTCGCGTCCTTCTTGGGCTTGGGCTTCGGCCTTCATCGGACCGATCGATCCACGGGCCAGATCGATCGGTCCATCTTCATTTCTTCACGATTGGCCCACTTCTTCACACTTGGCCCATTTCCATGCTTAATTGATCCAAATTCTCTTCTTTTCCAATATTTTCTTTTTAGACCTGTAAATCACTAAGTGAAAGAAATAGTCATAATATCTATCTAATATAGGTTAGTTGACTGAAAATAGAATCCTAAAACAAAGACTAAAAACGATAAAAATAAGACTCATCAGTTCGCAGTGGAAGATGGATGGACGTATCCAACAACCACCGGCACGGAGGGAGTGATATGACTCACCAAACATACTATTGGAAGAAGAAGCTGAATCAAGTGCCAATTCAAGAGTTAGTCGTTGCACATGGTGTCTTGGCAGAGAATTTGAATCAAGAGAAAGACTCTGTCTCAGAGTGAAGGTTTGCTGAATAAAGAATAAAGAGAAAGACTCTTTCTCTGAGGGAAGCTTTGCCGTTTGATCGTTGAATGTTCGCGAAGTCAAATAAATAAGAAGTGCAGAGCTCATTTGTTTTGGTTATGCGATTTATGTGTTGAAATCTGTCTAGTGATGTGCTAGAGAGATCGGATGTCGATCTCAAGAGATCTATGTTGATCTCTTTGTGTTTCAATTCATAGATTTGCATCTTTGATTCAATACTTTGTAATTCTCAATCTCGTTTCAATACAATCAGTTTCTCAATCTTAACAGGGAGCAGTTTGTCCAAAACTTAAGAGATTGTGGATTGCTGAAGAAAAAACAGAGGCTAAATACAATGCTAGAGCTCTGCCTGCTATCTTCAGCTCCTTGCACATGAGCTAGTTCAAAAGAATGCAAAAAGATGTTCATCTGCAAAACAGGCTTGGGATAATCTTCAAGTTTTATTTGAAGGGACCAGCAGTGTGAAGAGAACCAGACTTGATTTGCTAGCATCTGAGTTCGAAAACATTACCATGGAAAATGGTGAGTCTATTGATGATTTCAGCATGAGTGATATTCATGAAGACAAAACATTATTTATATAATTATATGATTTTTATGGACAATTAAATAAAAAATTGTTATTGTAATTTAATAGTATAGACTAGAAAGTATAACATAATTAAGAAAATTTTAATTTGACTATACTATATGATTTTTATCCATTTATACAATTTTTTTATGTTATTACTAAAATATGCTACTGTTTATATTTTATTGTTTTAAATATATTAAAACAAAAAGATAAAGGATAGTGTCTGAAATTTCTACATCTTATTTTCCTCAATTGAAAAAATCTTATCACTATGAAATCTTATTTGAAAATCCGATCCTGTCAACATAGAATCTGGATTGAGACGTAAATAATCTATGAGATCTTAATCCGTAATCGTTATTCTCAATAACATCGACATCGGAAAAGAGAATCGATTCTTGTATACAAGTTTCGTAGTAAATTTCCGACTACTTTCCAACTATTTTCCGATTACTACTTTCGTAGGACATTTTCGACCAAGTTTCGACGAACTTACTTTTGCGACCAGAATTTTCTGACCAATTTTGGTTACTCGGAATACGTCGGAATATTGTGTTTCCGACTAATTTCTGACTAGTACCCTAGTCGAAATTTCCGATATTTTCTTGTAGTGGTACAACAACCCATTTCTACGAGTTTGTGAAATTCTTCACAAGATCTAATGGTAATTAATCTGTTTCATTCACATAAATTTTTTTTTTTAATCATGGGTTTTTATTTATTGTTTATAAATCCCGATTGTATAATTTTATATTTGAGATTATCATGCTTAATTTATAATTTCGAATCCAAACATATTCTTTGGTTTCCCTGCAGGCTCTAAATTGTTTCGATTATGTATAATTAAACTTATAGATTCATGTAAGTTCGAGAAAATTAGATGTGTTGTTGATGAAAACTTATTTATGTCCCTTTGATATATCTTTTATTTATAATACCTTATTATATTGATGAAATTATTTAAATTACAGGAGCATTTTGGTCATAGAAAGTCACTGAGTACAATTGTGAGTGAAAGGGATCTGAATTCAGTATCGGAAGGTAATAACTCAATACTCTCATGTTTAACAAAGGATGCAATCAGAAATTTAGTAGATTAAATTTATTTTAAAACTTAACATGGAATCTATAAAAGATTTTATGAATAATCAAAACAATATGTCTTCATCATGAAGACAAAACATTAGCATGTAAACAAAGTTAAGAAAAACGAAAACAGAAAATCATACTAAAGTGAAATTTTCTAGAAATAAAATTCTGAAAAATAGAGATAGATAAGTTCATATCATAAAAATATTATTAATTAGAGGATTCATCATCAGATCCATGTTTGTTGTATGTAAGCCTGCAAGAAAAAAATGTATTTTATAATTTGATTTCTTAGTATCAATAATAGGAGTAGGTAAGTTTGAAACACTTAGGATTGGCTTACTTCATCCTAAATTCATCAACCTCATGAAATTGAGGATAAAAAAAAAACCTTTGAAATCATAGGTCCATTAACCGTCTCTTTTATTTCTACAAGAACACAATCATAGGAAATTTAATTAGTGTAATGAGATAAAGATATAGGTAATTTAGTTCCATAAATTTTCTTCTTCTTTTTTTCTTAAATACATAATATAATGTAGCTTCCTCTAGTGTTAACCCTCCAAAACTTAAGAAGGCATGGAATCGTATCATTTTCATTTGCCAACCAAAATGAGCTTAATTCGAACCTCATAAATTCGTAATGTGATTCTTTGGTCTTTACTCGATTGACCCTTAAGTACTATTGTGTTTGTTGTGCACTTGTAGTCTTATTTCATGTTTAAATCTTGAGCACATCATATTACAGACTGAATCAAAAATACCATTATTAACCTAATTTAGAAATTTGTTTCACATGAAGTGTAACTAACTCGGGAGTGATTTCTAAGAAGGCGGAATAGATAGGTCCTCGCCCTATAGTCCTTGTCTAGCAAAATTCTAACTTCTAAGGTATATTTAAAAAAAAATAAAAAATTAGGAAAACAAAAATTATTGAATAGGATACTCTTCTAAATATTTTATTCATCTTATATTGGTGAAATCCCTTGCAACTAGGACGAGTGACTTGGTTTGTTGTTTCATTAATTTTTTTTTTTTTTGCAACAATGTAATTATTTTTCTCACCTTGAAAGTTGTACTAATTGCATCATTTATAGTCTATACTTTAAACAAACACTAAAGTATAGACTATAGATGATGGAATTAGTATCTTACGTTGATAAATCTAGTTTACATTAAAAAAAAAAAAGAAGGTGAAATTAGTCAAGATAAAAGTGTGAGATGTACAAGAAAGATAAGATATGAAGGGTTGAATCATGTATTTCTACCAAGACAATAGTGACTAAAGCGCCCGCTGTGGGAGAAACCAAACCAAGATAGATTCAAGCTTAAAGCTTTATTAGATAGAAATGAGATTGAAACTAAGATGATAAAATAGCTTATTAAAGCTTTATTTAAGTGCAAGAAGAAATATAAAAGAGAGAAGGAAACTTGTGTTGTCACCAAGAACTCAAATGATTAAAGATTGATATTTGATATAGATGAAGAGGAGAGTTGTCTCTACAACAACTCTCAAAGTTACCTTACATTGATGTTCTTAACACATATTTATATGATACTCTACTTGCTTGGAAACCCTACTTACATGGACCAATTTGGGCCTCAAATGTATCCTTTAATACCCGCGACAGAAAAAATCATCGAAGCAAGGGTAATGACATAAGCATTGTATGATTGTTAATAATCGAGAACGTAGGAGGCCATTGAACACAATTTATGACACTTATTGTCTTGTCTTTGACAATACTTTTCATGATTACAACTAGCTTCGATTTAGCTGGATCGCTGAGGAGCGTCTTATGAGTTATACCCAACAACCGACTCTACCATGATTTTTTTGTTTTCTTTTTTAACAACATAAGACGTACCATAGATTGTGTTTAGCAGTTGTTTGTTTTGGGATTATTCACAATCATCAACGTCTCTTTCCCAGCCTTTGAGAGATTCATGACGCTGCTCTCGTCACTGCTCAACGCTGATGTTACCCTCTGCCAGGCGAGCTTCTGTCGCCATTGTCCATAAGTACTTATTTCTCCATCCATATTTTATCTTTGTTATATGTCTTGTTATACTGTTATTTTTACGAGTTTCCGGTCTTTTATATACAAGAGATTTATTAATTTTATATTTTTAATATGCCATTTATTGATTCTATTTTAGTTTTTATTAACCTTATATAGAAAGGTATCTTGGAAATTACATGAGGTCCACAAAATATTAGTAATATTTATTTCAAAAACAAAATTCAATATTTTACCCTTAATACCAAATAAATAATGAATATACATTACTGTTATGAATCTCGTAATTCTTATTGATTATGAAGGGAGGTTACAACATATATATATACACATGAGGAGGGGAATACAAGGCCCATGAACCACTAACACTTAGACCTCCTCTTGTCTTCTCATGATGGGCCGTACCGTTGGGCCGGACCTTCTAGAACATGTGTATGGGCCACGGTTATGGAGTCCATCCGGAACATGGTTTATAACACTCCCCCTTGGATGACATAACCGTGTAGATGCCAACGAGATCTTTGTGATACGCTTGGGGATGCTGCCTCATTAAAACCTTACTAGGAAAACCCATTTGGGACAAAACCATAGTGAAGGAAAAAGAGTATAGCACGTATCACTCCCCCTGATTTGGTCATCCCTTGAAGTCCTTAAGTCTCCGCATTCCAATTTGACGCGTGAGCTTCCTTAGTGTTGATGTTGGTAATGCCTTAGTGAAGAGATCGGCTGAATTGTCATTTGAACGAACTTGCACCACTTGAACTTCACCATTCTTTTGTAGGTCATGCGTGAAGAAGAACTTTGGTAATATGTGCTTTGTCCGATCTCCCTTAATGTAACCTTCTTTGAGCTGTGCGACGCAGGTTGCATTGTCCTCGTACATATGATGGTCTTTGATGTTGTAGTAGTTGCGCCTTAAAGAAGGCTGCCTACGTACCCTTGGAAGGGATCAAGCCACACGTAGTTCCTATTTATTGACCATACCATAATCTGATCTTATAAATAACCTGCATCAGCAAATCAAACTAAACCAAAACAAACTTCCTTCTTTGGTTAGATCAGTATAAATTAAACCCAAATAAACAACATAGGAAGAATAGACTTTATAATTTAACCAAACATTCCTTCAAACATTTCCAGTGCCTTTGGGTTGATCATGAACTAAATTTAGACAAAGGAGGTTCACGGCAAAACATATGTCTGGTCTAGTGTGGCTAGCCAAGTACATTAACGCTCCTATGGCACTGAGGTATGGCACTTCAGGACCGAATGGATCACTATCCAATCTGAGGCTTCTCACCACCATTGGGCCTGGACAATGGGTGAGCCTGGTCCTTATTAAATTTCCTTGAGTACTCTTTAGTATATGCCTTTTGATGCACAAGGATTTCATTATCTATGTACTCAAGTTGCAATCCCAAACAGAATTTTGTCATTGCCTAGGTCTTTCTTTTGAAACTCTCCTTTTGAGATATTCAACTGTTTGGGCGATTTCCCCAAAGGTTCCAATGATGTTTAAATCATCCACATATACTGCTATGATTACAAATCCTTTGTTTGCAAACTTCTTTATGAAAATACATGGACTGATGGGATCATTCTTATAGCCTTCTTTGACTAGGTACTCACTTAGTCTATTGTACCACATACGCCGACTTTGTTCAGTCCATAAAGCGATTTGTCCAGCCTTATGCAGTATTGGTCTCGAGACCCTTTGTTATCTTTATCTTTATCTTTGAGCTCAATAACCTCTGGTAATCTCATATCTTATCCAGTGGACTTATATGCAGGCATTACATCCATTAGCCGCAAACCAAATCTTTCTCTTATATAGCCAGACTTAGTAAAATGTTAAATGGCTTAGCATCCACCACAGGGGAGTATATTTTCTCATAATCTATCCCCGGTCTTTGTGAGAATCCTTGTGCTACAAGCCGTGCCTTATATCTCACGCTTTCACTATTCTCATTTCTCTTCCTCACAAAGACCCATTTGTGTCCTACTGGTTTTACATCGGATGGTGTCCTTAAGGTCGGACCAAACACATCCCTTTTCTTAATGATTCTTAGCTCCACGTTTTATGGTCTTGTACCATTTTAATCAATCAAGTCTTTGAGTGCACTCTACGTGGGCTCATGATCCTCATTTATATTCATAGTGCTACCTTGCATGCAAAATCATCTTATGTCGACATTTCTTATGTGTTCCATTATCTTCCAGACATGACAATTGATTTGAGATTGGTAGGACCTTTAATACTTTGCAGCTTGGCGTCCCAAGCTACATTATATGGTACCTGTACCTTAGAGCCGGCCGGCCTTATCTCCATGTCTGGGATGGTTTCCTTATTTAGTTTCCTTTTGCACCTTTCTTTTAACTTTCTAGGATTCTTATCCCTGGAACTTAATGGTCTACCACGTTTCTTTTGTGTCATAGACTCGGTAGCAATTTCATTGATTCCCTTTTGGACATCAATACGTACTGGTGCATTACAAGCTGGTATGTACGATTTTATAATTCTCTTTGGGTCAGCAAGGGAATCTGGCAATTCATTAGCTAGCTTTTGCAAACTTATTATCTTATGGACCTCTGATTCTCATGCCAGAGTCCGAGGATCTTGCCAATTTAAGGATGTTTGATTCCATGATATTTCTTTTATTTCTTTACCCAGCTTGTTTGTCTCTCCACCTATAGTTGGAAACTCGGATTCATTGAAATGACAATCCGCGTATCTAGCCTTAAATATATCACCCTTAGTTGGCTCTAGATACTTAATAATGGTGGGAGAATCATATATTCCCATCCTCCTTTTGAGGTCCCATCTTTATTCTTTGTGGTGGAGCAATCGGTACATATACGGCACACCCGAATGTCCTTAGATGGGATATGTCTGGCTCATGACCCGTTAATAATTGTGTTGGGGAATATTTATGTTCATTAGATGGCCTTATGCGTATAAGCGTTGATGCATGTAAAACAGCATGTCCCCAAGCTGCTACTGGAAGCTTCGACCTCATGAGTAATGGTCGAGGTATCATTTGAATTCGTTTAATGAAGGATTCCGCTAATCCGTTCTGTGTATGTACATGTGCCACGGGATGTTCCACACTTACCCCCATGGACATACAGTAGTCATTAAACGCTTGGAACATGAATTCAACAGTATTATCTAGACGTATAGTCTTTAGTTTAAGGTCTCTTTATTTATCTTAACCGGTGATGGCCTTATAATGAGTTTCCCTTGTGAACATGCTTCACACGTGAGATTTTTAGGGATAACTCTTTTCTCTTTTTAGGGTGTGCCCCTTTGAATTAATTATTAGCTTACGCATCATACTATGACCCGGGTGGCCAAGCCGGTCATGCCATAAAGTAAAATGCTCTTGTAGCATCTTATTCATTGTCATATTAGCCTTTTTCATATCGATTTTAGCATAGTAGAGACCAGTGGATAATGCGGGTATAGTCTCTAGGACTTTCTTATGTCCTTTCGTGATCTCAAATATATATTTAGGAATTCTTTATTCCCTTTCACCCCTTGTTTCAATATGGAAACTATCCAATCTTATATCTTTAAAACTCAATAAGCTCCTCTTTGAGCTGGGGGAATATAAGGCATCACTTATCTCAAGATGTGTGCCGTTTGGTAATAATATATGGGCTTGGCCATAGCCCTCAATAAGACTTGCTATACCCGCTATCGTGCTAATATTGGCATTTTTCATTATGAGATTTAGGGAAATATCTCTTGTCTTTTGTGTGGCTCCACTATCCACCACAAATATGCTCTTGTCCTTAGCCATTTCTTATATGGACAAGAATCATTAAAACACTAGATGTCGATTTTAATTATTCTCCTTTAGACAATCCGAAGTCTCATATTCCATAAGGTCATCGCCTTCATGGTCAAAGTCATCATCTTCATCGAGATGAACCAAATTAGCTTCGGGATTCTTCTTTATGCTCTCTTGATAAAGATCAATGAGATGCTTAGATGACCGACACGTCTTAGCCCAATGATTGTCCATTCCATATCTATGGCAAACGGACTTACCCCCATTTTGCGGTTTAAAAGATCCGCGGCCTCCTCTACCACGGACATAGCCCCCACGGCCTCTACCACCATGGTAGTTTCGTTGGCCGTTGGACTTAAAGGTACCGCGTCCACCACTACATCCTCTACCACGACCTCGGCCATGGTACCCTCTATGGATGTAGTTGGTCTCTCTAGGCCCTTTAGGCTCTTTAGGCTCTTTATACTCTTTGGCTCTTTCGGCCTTATGGGCTTCCGGTATTGCCGTGGAACCAGGGGGTCTCATTGCACTATTAAGTAGCAATAGCTCATTATCCTTCTCAGCAAGAAGTAAGCAGGAGATCAAACTTGCATAGGTCTTAAAACCCTTCTCACGGTACTGTTGCTGAAGCAGCACGTTATTAGTGTGGAAGGTTGAGAGTGTTTTCTCAAGCAAGTCATCATCAGTCACCTCATCACCACATAACTTCAGGATAGAGACAATCTTAAAGAGCTCGGAGTTATACTCCTCCACGGATTTGTAATCCTGGATCCTGAGTTTTTTCAATCATATTTTGCCTTCGGTAAAAATACCGTCTTTTGGTGATCATATCTATTTTTCAACTCGTCCCAAAGTTCGAGAGGATTCTCAATTGTGAGGTACTGATTCTTAAGGCTCTCTGCAAGGTGATGGCGTATAACAGATATCGCCTTATACATTTGCCTCTCATTAGGCTCGGTTCCACCCTCAGCTTTCTTTTCAATGCACTCAGCGAGTGCCTTTGATTTCGGGGCTATCTTAGTATTCAATGCCCATTGCAAGTAATTTTCACCGGAGACATTAAGTGCCATGTATTCAAGATTTTGGAGTTTCGACATCTATAAGAGAAAATATCTCGAGTCAATATCATGTGATAGAATCGTTAATGTCATGTGGTCTTTAACGCCTAATCATGAACCGATTTCCATCTACTAAAGGATTTGACTTTTCTCTTTTAGCTTTGGATTAACTTTCCTTATTTAGGAATTTAGGTTTTCCTCTTTTGGGTTTTCCTCTTTTAGGTTTTCCTTTTCCCTTTGGGATTAACTTTCCTCTTTTGCTTAGGATTTAGTTTCCTTTTTCTCTTAGGATTAACTTTTCCTTTTCTCTCTAGGATTTACTTTTCATTTTCCCTTTGCGATTTACTTTTCCTCTTTTCCTTAGGATTACCTTTTCCTATTTTCTTTAGGATTTTAGATTTCCCTTTTATTTAGAAATTTTCTTATTTCTTAAACTTTTTTTATCTTGAATAGGATTTAGAATTTCCTAATTTAATTAGGATTTAGGGATTTTTAGAATTTCCTTTTTTAGAATTTCCTATTTACAATAGGAATTAAGACTTTTATCTTTTCTTAGATTTTCCTTTTCTTTTAGGATACAATAGGATTTAGGGTTTCTAGGATTTTCCCATTCACAATGGGAATTTTCCTTTTCTAAGCTTTCTATGGTTCAAGCGATTTTCCCCTTAAGGTTTCTAACAACTTAGGCGAGAAGCAATCATAGAAAACCATCAAATCTATCAACCTAGACAACCTCAAGCAATCGATTTTTTTTTACTAGGGGGAATCGGATTAGATCCGATCTTAGATTTAGGATTTTAGTCTTTTAGGTTTTCAATTCTCAATTGAGTTTCTTCAAGATAGCGAGTTTGATATAAGCAATAACAAGCTTTTCTATCATCCTAAGCGAATCAATCAATCGATCTCATTCACAAACAACAATCGCTTTCACCCATAGTTCGTTTTAATGGTCCGATTTTCATTAGGTCATGTTCGATGATCGGATTCTTAAGCTTAAAGGGTTATGCGATTTACCTTTCACCTTTGGGGTTGTACGGTATTGAACTGGGAGCTAACAGACTTCAGTTATCAACTCGCCACGAACGTTCGGTGCTAGAAGAGGATCGCCGAGAAGGAGCAAATGGTTGTTCGGTGTCCGGCGGTGGTAAGCTACGGTCGGCGGACGAGATAGGGTCGGCGTGAAAGCTTTTGTGAATTAGGGTTAGGGATTTCGTTAGGAGCAAACTCGTGCTGATAACGTGTTATGAATCTCGTGATTCTTATTGATTATGAAGGGAGGTTACAACATATATATATATACACATGAGGAGGTTACAATTCTAATTGGGCTAGGAATACAAGGCCCATGAACCACTAACACTTAGACCTCCTCTTGTCTTCTCATGATGGGCCGTACCGTTGGGCCGGACCTTCTAGAACATGTGTATGGGCCACGGTTATGGAGTCCATCCGGAACATGGTTTATAACAATTACAAATTTTTTTAATGAACTTTGTCTCTAATATTTTTTTATGAATCTTTTTAAAGAAAATTTTATTTTTTTCAAATAAAATTCAGAAGAATTATAGAGACATAATTCATTAAACAGTTTTTGTAATGTATACATTATTTATTTTCTATTAAGGGTAAAAATATAGAATTTTATTTTTGGAAAAAAATACATTAATATTTTGTGGTAATCATGTAATTTCCAAGATACATTTCAATTTAAGGTTAAAATAAAAAACTAAAGTAGAGTCATTAAATGATAGTTAAAATAATAAACTAATATTAACTTAAAGTAGAAATGTCTACACCAAGGTATTGACAGTTAAAATAAAGTTAGTTGATTAATAATTCTACACCAAGGTAACAGGGTTATGACCAAGGGTGGTAGTGTGGTTCTTTGCGGTCACGGGCTCTATGACGGTGGGAGGTTAGCATTCGTCCAATTCTTCATTCTGCTCTCGCTTCTTCTCGGGACTTCAAGACATATCTTCAATAGATTGAGCATAAATTTTGATTGGATCGATGGTTTAGTCTGATTTTACTTGGAATTGAAATTTGACTCTTCTATTTTTTTCCAACTACTCCAAGATCATCAAATTTGGTGCAGAGGAAGATCTTAAATGGATGTCAAATTTTCTGATGTTTTGAAACTGTTTTAACGTGTTTTGCTCTTAATTTCGTCATTTTTCACAAGCAACCTGTAAAAACTCCTTGACATTATAATACTTGAAAATCATCTTAAAACAATGAAAGCTTACTTATAAACACTTTCTAAAAACATTTAAAAACTATAACTTAAATAGTAAAAATACGATATTATCAGCTATCATCTACGTAAGCGATGTATTATAATAATAACGCGTGATCACCTACATTTGTTCTAATGTAGTGAATTTCACGCTTAATATATATATTTTTTTTCTGAGAGAACAAGTTCATGGCAAACATGTTCGTGTTCCAAAATCTGTCCGTCTAAATTGGTATGTCTAGAAATATATAAAGGGACGTGTTACTATAATATAGAAATATACAAATATTCTTTTTAGTCTGGGTTCGACAAAAAAAAAAATTCTTTTTAGTCTATATATTCATTTATTCAACAATATATATATATATATATATATATTTTTTTTTTTTTGAATAACAGGAGGTTCTGGGCCGAAACCCGTAATCCCCCCAGGTTCAACAATATATTTAAGGATTCATATTCTCTAATCTCTACACTTCTCTCGTTCCGTATCAGCTTTTGCGGATAATTATCGCTCAACTCAGCTTAAGAACTAGGGTTTAGCATTTTGGTTCTAATGGCGCTCAAGGTTTATATAGATTGATGATTCGTTTTGCTCTTCTTTAGAAATTGATGTTTGGGAATCTTTAATCACCGAAATAGTGTTTTTTGTTTTCTTCTTTTTAACCATTATGCTCCTACTTTCGGTGTTTCTCGAGACAATGTAATAACAAAAGAAAGTAAAATTGGTTACCAAAAAAAAGAAATACGAAAGATCTCACCCAAAAAAAAAACAAAAAAAAAGAAATACGAAAGAGATAATAACTGTGAAGCAGCTATTGAGTCTTTCCTATTTGTCTTTACTTGTCTTCGTCTTCGTCTTTAATCTTTTTCCTATCTTTGTATGAGATTCTATAACGTGTTCATTCATTCATTCATATAATTGCAACAATCTTTGTTACAGCTTGTCCACCCAATAGACATTGATTAAGACACAAGGACCAATGGGTCAAGAACAAGTTGCAATAGAAATTTAATTGCAATATACATACACGCTTGCTTGCACCTCATAACACGGTTGTATCCTGAGATTCAAAATTAGTATTAAACTACGGACGATTTATTGAGTTAAGGAAAGAGATGTTATATTTCGCCTCTGTGTTCCTATCTCGTTTCCTTCTCTATCGTTTCATTTCTAATCGTACACTAGACATTTACATCGCATTATTTAATCACATGTTTTTGCAGTTCTTATAATAGTTTGATCACCAACTAACCTAGCTAAGAAGATTATGGATTAATCTGGTCTCTAAACTTATTGTATAAACTAAATCTTTTTTCCTTTTCTCATAGAGGTAGTCATGACTTTGGGCATACGTTATCGTCCAACAATGACCTTTGCAGCAAGTGGTCTTATTCGTCTAGTTACTAGGTGAACACCCCGCTACGCGGGGGTTTGTTCCACGTACGATTTGTCAACACTCTGTTTCGTAAGAACCTCATAGACACTTTACTTTTAGAATCCACTGTTGGTCCACCTCATGTCCATATGGCTATGTTGCATCTCTTTTAGAAAAAGTTGATTGTAGCATTTTAGAATTAGAGACACAACATTAGTAAGAGGGACTTACCTCTTAGTGAACTACCAAAGTTGCAACACAAACCTCCTTAAGTTTAACATCATTGATTTATAGGGCATTTAGCTAGAAACTTGGACCCCTTTCTATCCAATGAAATACAATGAAGGATATTGTCTTTTCAAGAATCATTTACAGAAGAAGAGAAACAGAGAGATAAATACCTTAACTCTTTATGCAATTCTATCGTCTTTTTGGTTCATCTTTGCAGCTTCTTGAACCCCATCGACTTTGGTAACTCCATTTACAATCTTACATATTTCAAATTGTCAAGTAAATTTCATGAGGATGTCTAACCTATATATAATTAAGGAAGCTGCAAAGAAATAAAGTTGGTAAAGAAGATGTTATTACTGATACAAACGTAAGCAGATCATGTTAGTAATCGACACAATTCATATGCTAGTATTCGACTGAGTCTTTTTTTCCTAGTTCTCAAATAGACTCAAAATAAAATCTCTGTTTTCCATAAATAAACATTTCAACATTTCATACTCTTTTCCATAAACCATCATCGAATATGTTTTATAGGATGAATAATACCCACCAAATACTGAGCCAAAGCAAAATCAAAGTTAGAAAGGAGAGAGGCTGCACTTTCATTTCTGGAATCAGTGATATAGAATTTAGTAGAAGGGTTATTCTTTTGGAATGGAAAGTATTCAAGAGATGAGCCTTCGTTGCTAAGCCCATACATACAAATAAGGTTGTTCCCCATTTCCTGAAAACACAACCAACAAAAGTATATAAAATTATAAACATACAAAAAAACATTTTTAGGAAGTAAAATGTTTCATTGTATGTAAAAGCAGGGAGGAACTAAAAAACGTTTTACAGTAGAGCATACTACACTGTATATGTACAGGAATTCAAATTCAATCCAGTCCACAAAGAGGAGAATATAGTTCTCTACCCACATAATCTCTGAGGACTCTTTCAACCAAACTATAATTATGAAAAACAGTAGGTGGAAAAGCACATGAGATTTTCACAAAAAGGAGAAAAGATCATGGAGATAAAGGTCGAACCCTCGTAAAAAAATGAAAATAAAAATAGCCACATAAGTTAAGCTGGTTATTGATGTCATACCTTAACAGCCTTTGACTTTTTTGCAAGGGTATTAAGAGTCCTTGTTAATGAAGCTTTCACACATTCAATGTGTTTTCCACCATCAATGGTGCGAATGCTATTGGCATATCCCATCACTGTGTCTGAATATGCATCTGAGCACCTAAAAGCCAATGAGATCAGATCAGTTAAGAATAGTCATTATAATATGTGTTTTCTTGGGAAAAACAAACGACAGCATGTCAAGAATACCATGAACAAATGTTTACCACTTTTACTGATCCAATTAAAGATAAGAGTAAAGCCACAAAATCATGCAGCCAAAGTGTTCAATTTTGTGGGTATGGTAAACCCAAGCAGATTACCTCTTAAAAAAGTGCAAGTTGGATATTATAATCGTGTATATAATAGGAAAAGCAACATACCATTGAAGGGCAACATCCACGGTGGCACCTTTTATCTCTTTCCTGAAACCCAGCACCCTAAATATATTTATAAAAAAAAAATCACAATTCTGCTGCTAAAAAGGAAGAGTGGCTCAGTGAGAGAAATTCTTGTTGGATAGTTGATGTTTTGAAGAGTCGCAATGTTGCTGAGAATGATGTCTAAAACTTGATTGTCCCTAACATTCATGAATAAACACAAATTCCTCCAATTCCTTTGTAATAAGAAAGAAGCACATGAGAATTTGAGACAGCTTTAAAAGGTATAGTTCAAGTGTTTTACCATGTCTTGAAGTCTTTCATACATAGCTTCTGGTCTGAAACTCAATTGTTCCTGCCATAATTTTCAACTTAAAAGTTCAATCAAACCTGCTCAAACATTCATTTATGAGATCAAACTTAGGGTTCTGCAGACTGATTCAGAGAACAACTTACAGTTCCATAAAGCCTTTGTTGAGTTATGGATTGTGCCTGCAATGAGAAAACATGAAGCATCATCAGCAATATATCTCAGAGAATCTCTTTCCAAACATCAAAGACAGACTCAGTTACATACTTATCAGGGAGTGTACGTTTTGATGCGCAGTACAATATCCATTGCGATTTGAGACCATCGAGTTGATTTGTCCCTGTCGATCACAAAGAGGAACTAACAATGTTACTTTGAAGTTAGAACCTTTTTATAATTTACAATCCAGAAATCGAATCATCAACCTTCATTAATCTAAACTACGATGTCACTGAATCAATCCTTTCTCATCTCCAGCTTCCAAGTCTCTTCCTTAGTCCGTTTCACTCTCGTCTCCAAGCTGTGGCGTTCAATAATCATCTCTCTTCCTCCTTCATCTTCATCTTCATCTTCATCACCATGGCTCTTCCTCTTCGGTATTCACAACACTTCATATTTCCATAACGAATCCTTCGTTTTCGATCCTATCTCAAACACTTGGCTCCGTCTCCCTTCTTCTTCCTCCTTCCCCTCCGATCATCTCGTCGGATCTAATCGCTTCCTCTTCACCACCGCTCCTAGATTCTCCTTCTCACCGATTCTTAAACCTAATTGGCGATTCACTTCTCCTGTTCAATTTCCGAGAATCAATCCTCTTTTAAGCGTTTTCACTACTCTCTCTGGCTATTCTAAGCTTATCCTCGTCGGTGGATCTTCGCGAATCGGCGGATTAGTCGATAGCGAGGAACGATTAGTTGTTCAAGTCTATGATCCTAATCTTGATTCATGGGAGATTTGTACACCACTTCCTACTGATTTCAGAAGATGAAGCGGATGAGATGTGTGACGATGAACATGAATCGTCAATAGGTTATGCTTTATTTTTTTTTATTTTTTTTACTCACGTCAATAAGGTTATTCATGATTTGTTATCTTTTTTTCTTTTCTTTTTCAAGCATACAACATTGCCACGTGGCATCAGGGAAATGATTTTAGGAGAAGCTGATATGGACACTCTCAAATGCTTAGAGTACCCCCTTTTATTATATTAGTATAGATTTAGGCCATTGTAAATTCGACCCACGCGACCCGTAATCAACATGTGTAACTAATATGTAACAAATATTAAATAATGATTTTTACCAAAAAAAAAAAAAAAAAAAAAAAAAAATTAAATAATGATACTAATATGGTGCCTTCAATCAACGACATGAACTAGGTCGTTAAACGGGTCAACTCGCGTCCAACTGGACTTGCTTGGAAAGACTTTTTTTTTTTTTCTGAGACCGTTGCGGGCCAGCCGGCTAGGATCATGAACGGACATATCGCCGGCCCGCTCGTTTAATTTTTATATATTAAAATACTTTAAAATAATTTTATTTTAAAAAATTTTAGTTTAACAATATTTAAATTTAAAATAACTTTTAATATTACTCATTTTTGTAAATATTATACTTTTTATACACTAAATCTCTTTACATTATCACATATTTTATATATTATATTTTTATAACTATGTAAGAATATATCTTTATATCTATAATTACTTATTTTATTAAATATTTTTTGTCTGCGGCCGACCTGCACATCCGCAGGCAAAACCCGTTAGCTGTCCGTATGGCCAGACATGAGAGGTCTCGTCCCCCCGTAGTATTATTTGAGGTAAGCCCGCCGGTATAAAGCCTGCTTGACTTATCTAGACATGATTAATTAGGCTGTAGTCTAAGGTGTTTTTAACTGTAAATCTTTTTACTTTATTTATAAAATTTGGCTACTATTTTTTAAAAAATAAAAAATGATTGGTACGTACTAGACTACTAGTTATATGCTAGAGTATATTTTTACTTTTTAAATAGAAATGATTAATATTAATCAATATGTATATGAGATAGTAAATTTCATTTACGTACTATGGATATAATAAATACTATATAATTATATTTGTGATATTTATAACAATATTTATATACTATATAAATAAATTTTTAAAACAAATACATATATATATATATATATAGAATATGTATAAGAACATGTGTAAATTTGTAGTGATTAGAACTAGTTTTATGATTTTATATGTGATTGTAGTAAAATAATATTATTTGTATATATATGGAGAGAGACGTCGTCGAATGTGTGATTGTGGCTGTGAACATTTTTTTTGGCCGTGACGTATACACTACAACGATTGGAAATAAAGCCCTAATTACACATCGCATACGAGATTTGATTAAGCTAAAAAAGATAAGTAATCCTAATAATGTCTTAAATGAATTAAAAGTTACATATCACTTTTTTAATACCAATTTTTCAAAAATATGTCATCCCTAAAATCTTATAAAAAATGCTTCTAAAAATATGATATATACCCAAATACGTATGTAACCTATCTTATAAAAACATACAAAAACTAGCTTTATACATGTGTAAGATCTTATAAATATCTTATAAAACATTTTAAATATTTTATAAAACGTTTTAAAAGCTGATAAATATCTTACCAACCTGATAAACCTGTATATTTTAAATTTCTGTACTTTGATTTACCAATTCATCCTTTACTTTGATTTTGATTGACTTATTAACGTCCCAACTCATCCTCTATTTCACTTTATAAATATCCATGATATGAATAGAAGTAGGGGAAGTCGAACTATGCCTTCTTGCGCTTCCTTCATATTCCTTTTCCTTTTCTCCTTCCTCACTAGTTTCAGAGCTTCTTGCCAAGATCCCACTTTCATATATAGCAGCTGTCCGAACACGACAACATATTCAAGGAACAGCACTTACTTCACCAATCTCAAAACCCTTTTGTTTTCCCTCTCTTCAAGCAACGCTTCATACTCCACCGGATTCCAAAATGCGACTGCGGGAAAAGTCCCCGACAGCGTCACGGGACTTTTCCTTTGCCGCGCAGACGTCTTGCCGGAAGTTTGCAAAAACTGCGTTGCCTTTTCCGTCAACCAATCCTTACATCTGTGTCCGAACATGAGTGAGGTTGTACTCTATTACGATGAGTGTATACTCAGATACTCTAACCGGAATATTCTCAAAACCGTTAGGGATGACGGAGCTTATACCTATAATAACGACAAAACTATTCCCTCCGACCAAGAAGAAGAGTTCAGAGACTTGATTTTGTCCACGCTGAACCAAGCCGCCACCGAAGCCGCGGCCAGCTCCAGAAAATTTGCTGTGAGAAAAGCCAATTTTACTGGGTTGCAATATTTATATGGACTGGTTCAGTGCACTCCTGATCTGACGCAACCAGATTGTTTTCGTTGTCTGGTAATGACCATTAGTCAATTACCCACTGAAAAAATTGGGGGAAGAGTTCTTAGGCCGAGCTGTAGTGCAAGATACGAGCTTTACCCGTTTTATAACGAATCCGCCGTTAGTACACCACCACCACCACCACCACCACCACCACAACCACTACCACCACAACCACAACCACCACCACCATTGGCTTCTATTTCTTCGGTATCAGCTCCTCCGCGACCTGGTCAGAACTCTCTGTTTTTTTTTTTTTTTTTCTTTTTTTTATGTTTTCACTGAATTAACAATATTGAAAGTTTTGTTATGCAACTGAATGAAATGATGTTGATGTTGACCAAAAAAAAATGATGTTTGAAACGCAGGGAAAAGCGGGAAATCAACTATGTTGTTAGCCATTGTTGTGACTATTATAGTGGTTGTTCTGCTTTTTGTAGCTGTTTATTGTTTCTTTACAAGGAGGCTAAAGAGGACTTATGACACAGCACCTGCCTTTGATGGTAAAGATTCAAGTGATTAACAATCTTAACTGGGTTTGATTAGCCTTCTCATTTGTGATTACTAAAACTTTTATTGTGTAATAGGGGACGATATAACAACCATAGAGTCGCTGCAACTTGATTATAAAACAATTCAAGCTGCAACAAATGATTATTCAGTGAATAATAAGATTGGTCAAGGTGGATTTGGTGAGGTCTACAAGGTATACTATTATTGTTAAGTCTTTAACTACAAGTCTACATGTGAGGTTGTGTACTTTTATTGAAATTTCTTGTCAACTCATAGGGTACATTTTCTACTGGGATTGAAGTTGCGGTGAAGAGATTATCAAAAAATTCAGGGCAAGGTGAAACAGAGTTCAAGAACGAGGTTGTTGTTGTTGCAAAACTTCAACACAAGAATCTGGTTAAGCTGTTGGGATTTTCTCTAAGACGAGAAGAAAGGATATTGGTCTACGAGTATGTGCCAAACAAAAGCCTTAATTACTTCCTCTTTGGTCAGTTTCTTTTTATCACGTTAGTCATTCTTGAAGTTTGGGATTGCAAATCTTTAGAGCCAACTGTAATCTGTGCATTTCTTTGCACAGATCCTGCAAAGAAAGGTCTGCTGGACTGGGCTCGACGATACAATATCATTGGAGGAATTGCTCGGGGGATTCTATATCTTCATCACGATTCACGGCTTACTATCATACACCGTGACCTCAAAGCGAGTAATATTCTCTTAGATGCGGATATGAATCCGAAAATTGCTGATTTTGGAATGGCAAGGATCTTTGGGATGGACCAAACCCAAGAGAACACAAGCAAAATTGTTGGTACCTAGTAAGTCTTAAACCCACTTAACTTCTTAAAATTAAAAGTTTGTTGACAATTACTTTTCCAACATACTAAAGTTCTGTCATTCATTCCAGCGGTTACATCTCTCCCGAATATGCGATGCATGGCCAATTCTCAATGAAATCTGATGTCTATAGCTTCGGAGTGTTAGTTCTTGAGATTATAAGTGGTAGGAAGAATAGCAGTTTCAACGAGAGAGACAGCACACATAACTTGGTCACATATGTATGTTTAGAGACGATCAAGTTTTAAATTTACCTCTTATGCAATGAACATGGTTGCAAGAACTGATTGACTAATTTATATATGTTTTAGGCTTGGAGGCTTTGGAATAACGGAAAAGCGTTAGAGCTCGTGGATCCAATTCTTGTAAATAATTTCCAGAAGAATGAAGTAGTTCGATGCATCCATATCGGTCTTTTATGTGTTCAAGAAGATCCTGTAGAGCGTCCGATCTTGTCAACCATTTACGCGATGCTCACTAGTAATACTGTGACATTACCAGTGCCTCAGCAACCAGGGTTTTTTGTTCAGACAAGACCCAATAATGACCCGCTTGATTCAAATCAATCGACGAGTACTAGCAAGTTTGTTTCAACCTCGGTAGACGATGCATCAATAACTGATTTACATCCCCGTTGATTGTGGTGGCAACCTTCACACATCACACTGAAACATTTTACATATCTCTAGAGATGTTTAACCAATGTATTGTCTAAGTCCAAGACAAATGCTACTTCTGTAATATATATTGTTGATTCTGTTTCGTTCGTACTTTTTTTTGGTTTTAATGTTAAACTTGTTTAATTTGTCTTCTTAATATAGAATTACAACAGTATTATTTCTGTTATTAAGATTAAACACATCAAAACTAAACTAAACCTAAGATTAAACAGTCACCTTATTCTACACAAACATGAAACCTGTTGGATTCTAAGACTACTAAACGTTCATGAAACAAAACCAGTCCTCACAAAACACACCTAATCCTCACAAAACACACCTAATAAATCCAAGAGGTAACAAGAGAGAGTACAAGCCTCATTAGCAGCTACCTAGTTCTGGTATAATTTGAATTAGCTTCAGTCTCAAAATTGGTTTAATACTAACCTATTTGTGCCTTATGCTCCAAGGAACACAACTTCGTTTATTATCCGGGTGTAAGTGGCATTGCTGAGTTGGTGTCTTTATGCCCTGTGACACCATTGGTCATGCCCACTCTGATGTTCTCTCCATTGATAGAGGTTTTGGTGATATGACGAAGGAAGAATAGGGTGTTGACGGGTATGAATTCATGAAGGGGTTGATTGTGATCCGATCTAAATTAGAACCTTATCATGATGATGATGATGATGAAGAAGAAGATGAAGGAGGATCGAGCGAGAGTGATGTGGAGGTTGAGAGGAAGTTAGACCATTATTCGAGCAGATTCGAGATGTGAGATAGTCAAATTATGGTTTTGTCTTTAATTAAGTAACAATTTTTTGGAAAACCGAGTTGATGATCATGATAACAAAATTCATCTCGGAATGTAAACGCAGTTAGGTGACTTGCAGAGAAGGTTACAGTATCTTTGTGTAACGACCCGAACTCGAATCAAACCAATGAGGCCCAAAAACTGAGCCCATTAACGAGTCAAACCCAAGCAAAACCCTATTTTTCCCGCGTGTGTATATAAAAGAAAGTCACACATACGGAGACAACATACAAACCCTAACCACCACCGTTCAATCTATTCCACTGTCGCCGGCCGTTTGTGTCTCATGGTAAGACGAACCTCAACCTGAACACTCTGTTTCTTTATCTTTGTTACTCAATCCTAACTTGATCCTCGTTTGTAAACCGCTGTAGCATCACCCGAGTCACCGGAGCCCAACAATTTTTATTAATTGTTGAATCTAACAACCATGGCTTGAACCGCGGCAGATCCGCCTCGTCGAGCAGTCCATTTCGCCTTGTAACCACTCCCGCCGAGATCCAGTGTTGTCGAGAAGGTATCGGACATTTTCTTGTGTCATTAAATGTTGTTATTATTGAATCGAAAGGCTAACCAATGAATCTTATGTTTATTTAATCCTAAACCCAATAACATGGTCACGTGTAGTGTTTATTATGGTGTTATTAAGGTGGTGTATTGGAAACCTGGTTTTGTAAGATTTTAGTTTTATTTCTTAAAATCACATTTTTAAATATCTCATGGTTTACAAAACACGTGCAAGATAAATTAATGATTTACATGAAGGAAAAAGAAGATGAGAAAGTCGCTCGTATAATGGTTCACGAAGTAAATAAATTTGTTGACGAGTATGATGAAGAGAACGAGATGGGGGTGAGGCAAAGCAGAATGTGCAAACTAAAAAGCGAAAAATCAAAGGTCCATTAGACAGGTTTGTTACTTCTCCTCCTTCGTATGTATTGAAAAGAAAAAAAGTTAGAAAGTGTATTTTTGGAACTTGTGATAAATAATTAAGCGATAAGGTTTGTGGAGGTATAGCTAGGTGGTTTTTAGATGTTGGTATTGCATTTATCTATATGTGTTACCAATGATGGGACCTTCTATGACCTTTTCTCCACCTACAAGCAACATTATAATTAATGGTGAGAAGTAAAGGAAAAGCTTATTGTGTTTGAGGATTCTATGATATCTATGAAAGCTTTACCTAAGCGGAATGTTAGTGGAGCTTCTCCCAAGTATGAATCAAACAACTTCCCGGTGTCTTTCAACTTTCCAGTATAGAGTATACTGACATGAAACAACCATTAATCGTTTAAAATAATTCTAACTTAATGGTGCCGAGAATTTGTTTAAGCATTAAGTTGGAATTCTTTTAAACGATTAATGGTTGTTTCAGGTTAGTATACTCTATACTGGGAAGTTGAAAGACACCGGGAAGTTGTTTGATTCATTCTTGGGAGAAGCTCCACTATCATTCCGCTTAGGTAAAGCTTTCATAGATATCGTAGAATCCTCAAATACAATCAGCTTTTCCTTTACTTCTCACCATTAATTATAATACATTGCAGGTGAAGAAAAGTTCATAGAAGGTCTCAGCATTGGTGTTGAAGGTATAGTGGCTTAACACATAGATAATCTCGTCAAAACTAGGATAGTTCACAGCGTTAAATCTAAGACCAACATCTAAAAACCACATAGCTATACCTCCACAAACCTTGTCCCTTAATTGTTTATCACAAGCTCCAAAAATGCCCTAGTAATTGTATACATCCGGAGGAGGGGAAGTAATTGTATCATTTGGTCTGTCTAGTTTCTGTCTTTGTTAATCTTACAAAAAAAATGTATCTTGAATATTACATGACGGTCACAAAATATTAATATAGTTATTTCCAAATTGTTTTAATTGTTTTTACCCTTAATATCAAATAAACAATATACATTACAAAACTTGTTAATATAATTTGTTTAAACTTGTTACCAAAACCTGAAATTTAAACGAAGGCCACGCCTTCGGTCGATTGATGACTTTAACCAACATAGGATCTTCCAAAGCAAACATAACTCTTTCGAGTGTATGGCTATGCATACTCTCATTCACCCAAAATACAAGCGAGATATGCTTTCCTTCCATGAGTTAATATGACAAAAAGCCCTCCTACTATGCAATATCGCTCTTCCACAAGAATCTCTAGCCACCCACGAGGCACCAGGTAGTCTTTTCTCTTTGGACCACGAGACACCGAGATTACAAGTTTTGTAACTAAGACTAAACGGACTCAGTCTTATGTCCAAGCAGGGTTATCAGAATGGCTAAGAGACATACATGTAACCGATATGGAGTTTCCCTATTTTTTTTTTTTTTTTTTTTTTTTTGATTATCGTGGACCTACCAAATGCTTTTCTTGCCCAAAGACTAATCTCACGGGCCAAACGGAAACCAGGTTAAATCCGTTGTGGCCAGAAATCGAACTCGGGTGGCGGTATTCACAGCCGTGAGCCCATTCCCTCTTCTTAGTGTTTGGATATATAAACTCGAGCTGTTTTTTTTTTTGTCGGCTCCTTTTGACATGTATTTTGTAAAGTTCCCTTTGTGGTAGGTAGCTGTTGTGCCCAGAAGGTGTTTCGTGCATGTATTGTAATTCACTTTGATAAATATTATCAAATGGACCAAAAAAACTTTACAAAGCTTGCTTAATGAATTTTTTTCTGGAGACTTAACTTTCAAGTTGAGAAAAAATAACTGTTACAAAATGAGATTTAGTTTGAAGACAACCCAAGCAAACCATCCAAATTGCAACGGATTTCGTTTATATAACTTTAATTTACTAGATAGTAGTAGATGAGTATATATACTACAAGAAAATATCGTATTGGTGACTATAACTAGCGACTAAAACTGTAGTCGTTAAATATGGCGACTACATAGCTGTCATATACCGACTACGTTACGACTACCACAATAGAAGTAGTTAATTCAGTCGCCATTTTGTGACCCAAAACAGAAGTAGTTAATTCAGTCGCCATTTTGTGACCCAAAACAGAAGTAGTTAATTCAGTCGCCATTTTGTGACTAAGTTTTGACTGTTTATCTGGTGAGGTTCATTAGTCGACAAACAGTCACTAAATTAGCGCTTCATATGCGACGCATTCAGCGGGACGCTATTTAGTCGGACAAAAAACAACCTGCAGTCGTTACGTAGTCGCAATATAGTCTCTTTGTAGTAGCCAAAAATATCTATATAATCTAAAGTCGCTCACTTCTTCTCCTCATTCATATAAACACAAAGCAAACAAAAAGTGAAGCAAGGTTGAGAGGTTTCGGATGAGATAATGTCAGGAAATTACAATTATAGTCATTTTTGAAAGTTGATGTATAAGAGGATTGATGAAGCGACGGGAAAATTTAAAGAAGATTTTAGAACGGGAATGGAGCAGTTCATAACATTTGCAAATAGCCAGCCTTTGACACAGGATAATGGTGATAAATTTTACTGCCCTTGTAGTAAATGCAAAATCGACAGGCGTATTGCAGGACTAGAATTTGGAGTCATCTTTTTAGCTATGAGTTTATACCAGATTATTATGTATGGTTTAAGCATGGAGAAAACATTAATATGGATTTAGAAACAAGTTACGTTGATCCGATGTTTATAAGTAGTGCGAGTCAAGAAGTGGGTAAACGTTTAGTGATTATTACCCACTTCTTTACTCCGAGTACTTATTAACGTACGTCGGATCAACATAACTTGTTCGTAAATCCATATTAATTGCATCTTCATGCTTAAACCAAACATAATAATCTGGCATAAACCCATAATTAAAATGATGATTCCAAATTCTAGCCGTGTGAATACGCTTGCCGTTTTTGCATTTACTATAAGGGCAGTAAAACTTACTACCATTATCATGTGCTAAAAGCTAGTTATTTGCAAATGTCATAACTGCTCCACCCCCGTTCTAATTCCACTACAAGAAAACATGGAATTAGCGACTACGCATTGCGACTGATTACGTAGTCGCCAAATATTGCGACTGTTTGGAGACTATATTGCGACTTATTGGTTACTAAAATAATCCAGTCGCAGATTCGTCGGTATATGGCGACTGAATACATGTCTTCACATTGTAGTCGTTAAAACGCGACTAATGTTGGCGACTAATGTTGAAGTCGCTATATATGCGACTAATATGCTACTCGTTAGCGACTGGTTTTATTATTTGGGCCCCCAAACCAAATTAACCCAAAACTTTTACACTAAAAACAATTACACTATAAAACCAAAATGTAACCAATTACATATTTGATTTACAAAAAATATATTTTTAAAAACCTATTTACTTATAACCTTAAATCTCTAAACCAACAATTCAATTAATATATATTCAAAACAAAAATTGTAGTTCCAAATTGAAAAAATTACAACCTTAAAAACCAAATCAAATTTATTTATACTAACTAAAATTTGGGCTAATTTAATTTACACTAACTAAAATTATGGGCTAATTTAATTTACACTAACTAAAATTATGGGCTAATTAAACCCTAAACCCAATATTTCTAGGCCCATCTAACAACTAACCCTAGAGCCAACACTTAGAGAAAATTCTTCTTTCTCGCCTACTTCTTCTTTCTCTCGCTGAAACCTAACCTCGTCTCCTTCTTCTTTCTCTTCTCCGTCGTCTCATTCTTCTTCCGTCGTCTCCTTCTTCCGTGAGCCAAACCCTAATCTCTCTCCAATATCGATGACTAAGAAAGAGGCTAAGAAAATGACTAAGAATAGGAAGAGAGCAGGAGAAGGAGGAGGAACGGTTCCGCGAAGACCCAATGCTCTCTCCACTGCTCCTGGTGGTTCACAGTCGAAGAAAGTGACGAATCGAAGACCCACTGGTCTTCCCTTGCAATACGACTTCACGCCGACGAACCCAGCTCGAAGCACAGCCGCCAGGTCTCAAGAAATTTCGGGCATCAACCATCAACAGACTCCAACTGTGAGAGACTATCTACCTCCGGCGAATCTTTTCCAGACCGCGGCGAGCTATCCTGGAGCATCTCCTATGGGCGCAGCTCCAAGAAGTCGTCCACCTCCTCAACCTGTAGCCTCTCCATCGATTTGGCCTTCAGTCTCGCAACAACCTCGAGCCTCTCAACCTCGAGCATCTGGATCTCATCACAGTTCTCAAGCCCAAAACTCACTCGAGGAAGAAGATGAGGATGAGGATGAAGAAGCTGATTCTGATGAAGGTGATTCTGAGGAAGAGATTCAAAGGGAACCAAATCTCCCGGAAGATACGCTTGTTGCCTTGCACAACCTTCTTCTCTAGCCAGGTCGTGAGCTGTATACCACTTTCCTCTCTCCCAAATTGGAGCCTGGAACCACTTGGTAAGCATCTTGTTGATTCCTTCTCTTAGTCGATTTGGTCAGAATCAGTATAACTTGAATGAAGCTTCACTTTGTAGTAGTAGTTTAAGAGTTTTATTACTGATTTGCTAGTTTTAGAGTTTCACTTTGTAGTCCTTGCTGGTTTGGCGAATGTTTAAAATCTATTAACAATTTGGTATGAGTTTTAGATATGAGTTTTGAAAAGAGTGTTCCATTGTTTGCAAACTGTTTTGAATTAGATTAGAGTTTGTAGTTTGTTGTTTTGGTATGAGTATAAGAACTTGACTTTTTGGTTTCTGTGTTTGTAGGTTTGTTGGAAAAGAGAAGTTAAAACTTACCCGGAAGATTACAAAGGTTTTTACGAACAAGTTTGATAAGCCATACTATAGTTGGGGTTGCGTGCCTATACTAAAAAGACAAAGTTACTTCCTCGAATTTGCGGTAAAATTCTTTACTTCTACTTTTTGATCACATGGAATTATACATTGATCTACTCTTTTGTTTTGTAGAAAACACACACATGGCATCCCAATTACACAGGAACGGTTCAAGCAAAATTATATGCAGTGTGTCAAATACGTATGAAAGACATGGTTTCCAAGGCATTAGGTCGAGGTAAAAAACCTTCTTGGATTGAGAAACATCTTTGGAAAGTAATGGTTGAGTATTGGAACTCAGATGAAGCCAAAACAAAGAGTTCTACAACATCAGCCGCTCGAAATTATGACCGTAATGGTCTTGGTCCACACAAGCATGCATCTGGATCAAAGTCTTACGAACAAGGTAGAGAAGAGATGGTAAGTTACATCATGTTTAACATCTGAGATGATAAATATGTTACATAAACACCTTCTCATCGTTTAACATTTCAGGAAGTGGAATTGGGAAGACCACCGACTTTTTATGAAGTTTTCATCAGGGTTCATACCAAAAAAGATGGGACCTTAGTCGATAACAAAGCGCAGGCAGTTCATGAGGCATATAAAAAGAAAAAGGAAGCTAAGTTGGCTGCCCTTGCGAATGATGAGTCTGCTGATGGTACTTCACCTCGATCAGAGCTATGTGAAGAGGAGGATAATGATCTCTTTCTTCAGGTAATGTGCTTCACAAAATTTTAAGTTTTTAAACATAGATTTTAAGTTTGTAGCTTTTCTGTTGGGATTGTTTTTATACATTATAATTTAAGTTTATAACTTTTCTGTTAGGATTGTGTTGCAAATGGTAACTCTCTCTATGTTTTTATGTAGTCTACTTTCATAAGCGACAGAGGAGACTACTTTGGAGTTGGAAGCTTAGGGAAATACATCAACGAGAAGCGGAAGTACACGGGAATCCCTTCACCTTTCATAAGTATGGAAGAAAAACTTGAAGTAGCTAACCGCAAAATAGAGCAGCAAGCAGCTCTACAAGCAGAGCGTGAAGCAGAGTTGATGCGGGTTGCAGCTGAGCAACAAGCAGAGATCAACCTCTTGAAGAAGGTGAAGAAGTACTTGAGCAAAACTGATCCAAACTTCCAGGCCTTCCTCGACAGTGAATCTGAAGATCATTGATTTTCTCTCCTCTACAAACTTATGTGCAGACCCTTAGGTTTCTCTCCTTCTCTAAACTTAAAAGCTTATGTGTTTGGTTGTACTTTTTAACTTGTGTTTTTGGTTGTTTTTTGAACTTCAATTAGTTTAAGTGTGTTTTATGTTTTAAACTATGTGTGGATTTTGGGTTTTAAATGTAAGGTTGTTATGTTTTATATATAAGTTTGATAACTAAATCGTAATTACAATCATATAATCCAATTTAAATGCATGCTAACTCAATAATTAAATCCCTAATCATTTACAATTCAGTAATCAAAGCAGTCGCAATTCAGTAACCAAATAACTCGCATAACAGTCACAAAACAGTCGCAGTGTAGTCGTTAAATATAGCGACTGTCTTGCGACTGAATAGCGACCGCATTAATCAGTCGCTGATTAGCGACTCTTTGGCGACTGAATATTTTAGCGACGCTCTGGCGGCGACTACATGTATTAGTCGCCATTCAGCCGTAATGTCGTTCTTAGCGACTGTTTAGTGACTATTTTGGCATTCGCTAATCAGCTGTTTTCTAGTAGTGTAAACTTTTCCGTGAAATTTTCCGTCGCTTCATGGATCCTCTTATACATCCACTCCCGGAAATTACTATAATTGTAATTTCCTAACATTATCTCAATCGGAACCTCCCAACCTCGCTTTGCTTTATGTTTGCTTTGTGTTTATATGAATGAAGAGAAGAAGTGAGCGACATTAGATTATATAGACATTTTTGGCGACTACAAAACGACTATACTGCGACTACATAGCGACTGTAGGTTGTAGTCGCCTTAAACCAGTACACCTACCCCAAAACTAATAAAACGTGTTTCTAACCGTATTTTACGACGGTTATGCGACTAAATAGCATTCCACCGAATGCGTCGCAAAATTGTCGCTAATTTAGCGACTGTTTTGCGACTCATCGTATTAGTCGCATATTAGTTGCTAATTTAACGACAATTTGGCGACTAATTATCCTCACCAGACAAACAGTCGGTACTTAGTCGCAAAATGGCGACATAATTAACTACTTCTCTTTGGGGTCGCGAAACAGCGACTATTTTATGACCAGTATTTGGTAGTCGTAACATAATCGCTGTATGGCAGTTATGTAGCCGCCATATTTAACGACTACAGTTTTAGTGTAGTCACCAATACGATGTTTTCTTGTAGTATATATAAAAACCAAATTGAGCAAATTACTATTGTTAAGTGAAACACTTCCAATGTTGTTACTCTCCTTATTAGACAAAATATAACATAGAACAATGTTTAGTTGTTGATTACGTATTACAACGAGGCGTTCCAAATATCCAAATCCAAGAATGATAAATAAGCAGCGGTTAATGATGGTTGAGTGGAAGAATTTCATGAGAGCTATGTTTGATTGCATCAGTGATGGTTGTAACACCCCTTCCGCTGACTCAGCAAAAGAGTATACCATGTCTCATGCCCATAGATTGCTCACCAATAATTAGTGCTATTGAACAAGACTCATTGGAAAAGGAACCTACCTACCAGGGCCTTAACCGATCCAACTTACCCTCACAACATTCTCATTCTCGGAGACGGAACCAAAACCGAAGGCGATGCTATTAGGACATAATGTCTAATATATAAGGGATATGGGCCAATCCACTCATAGCCAATTGATTTTGAGATGAAAACCCATAATAAGTCCGATTTAACATATGCAACCCCTTTACATATATCCCAAGACCGCTACTACCTTGACCTCCAAGCAATCTCCTTGGGACAGAAACTTCTTGATATCAAAGCCGATGTTTTCAAGAGATATTGGTCCCAAGGAGGTACTGTCATCGACACGGGTTGCTCACCAACGATTCTAGCGAGAGAAGCTTACGACACGCTCTTTGAAGAAATCGATTTTCTTCTAGGAGATGTTCTCAGACGCGTTAAAGATTGGGATCAGTACACGCTATGAAGGGAATCTAAAACTCAATCTCTTCGGATTTCCCGTCGTCAAGCTTCATTTTGCCGGCGGCGCTGAGAGTCTGTTTGTTAGAAGTGAATGGAGATAGTTTTTTCTTTGCTATGAGTATGAGAACACGTTCGATGATATGAGTGTTATTGGTGCCATGGCGCAGCAGAATTATAATGTTGGTTATGATCTTCGAACCATGAATGTTTATTTCCTGAGGACTGATTGTGAGATACTTTATTCTCTTAATATCTCAATGTTCTAGTAAGAGTGTTTTTTTTTTCATTGTAATCTATACAGATAACTAAACTCAAAAATTACAAGGATAAAATAAAACCAATACTAAATTCATGCAAAGAAAGATTCACATTTTTCATATACTTTGTCACTATAAATTTTAATAAAATATATATTAGTAGTTTTCTTATGAATTCTTATCAATATTTATTAGAAAGAAAACGTTTCCAATAATTTTCAGATGGATTCAAGTTTTCAAAAATAATATTTTGAAAAGCTTATCATTTATTGAAATTTTTGTCAGAAACATATATATATTTAAACATTTATTTATTTATTTATTTTTTTGAATATGATTTACATTTTGAAGAATTTAAGATTTCAAAATATAAAAATCATGTATAAATCTTATCAGTTCGACAAAGGTAATGGCAGATACATCGTCCACCACCACGTTTTGTGTAGTCACAATAAGCTCGAGCATCCGGTCCAAACTTAGCCGTGCATGAAGGTCCGCAGTTTATGACATGGCAATCGCCAAGATCTTCTATGCCTGTGCATCCCGTAGTTTGTTTAACTATAAGATATATCCACCAAAAATATTTTTTTGTTAATATTTAGATAACAAACAAAAATTATTAGTACTTAACAGAAATCACTAGTTCAAACTAACTTTATATATACATTTGAAGATATATCTGAGGCTTTTTTTTTTTTTTCACCAACAAATATATGAGGCTTAAATTACGAAAAACTATAATATTTGGGGGCATGCTAATGAATAAGGCATGAATTAAAGTAAATAATTCATGAAAATATATTTATAAAAAAAATCTTAAGATTAATGTATGCACCCAAAGCAACTGTCACAATGAAGATAATGGCGAGAACCAGTGAAGAAGATGCTTTGACCATATTTTTTCTTCTTCTCAAAACTAATTACTAATAAAATGATTTTAGTTGATAAACTGAGCGATAATTGAAAGAGAATTTATAGCATTTTGAGGTGACCAATATTGAAATATAATTATTTTCATTATATGTTAAAAATATATTTGATAACAATTTTATGATTATGATATTAGTATTTGCAACCAATAAGCAATGGTTGACCAGTCAATTATTTTTTCCCCCTAAATACCTTATGATATAGGTGATTTGATCTTTAATTTATAGTATAATTTAGTTTTTTCTAATTTGATCATATTTTATTGTGCTTTTAGCATATGTTTAAACGGCAAAATATATGTCTGTGATTCTGTGTAAATGACTATTTTTAGAAATTATAATTAGTGGATCAAAGTATTAATTAATAAATATATAAATTTAGTGATCTATTCTATTAAAACAGGAAACATTTATAGCAAAAACCTTTACCCATGTGTTATTTACATGTAATGCCACTGAATTTTAATGATTTTGCTTACAATTCATTAATCAATCATGGATTTTAAAAAATCTAATTAAATTCAGTGTTATTGAATTAATAATTTTAAAATCCACTTTAAAATCCAGTGTTATTGAAAGTAATTTGTGGATTTGGTTTTTAATGATTTTGAAGGATTTGAGAGGATTTAAGAGGATTTCTTTAGTTAAAAATTAGTTAAAAATACAGATTTCCAAATCTCATGGTTTTAAATGGAATTTGAAAGGATTTTACAATAAATCATATCAAATTTCATAAATCATCAAAATTATATAAAATCGCATAAAAATCAAATTCTTTAAAGTATTAGATTGAATACTATACACCCTCCTTAATTTATTATTGTGATGAATTGGGCCGTTTGTGTTTAGAAGCCCATTCAAATTAATACTTTTCATAATTACGTCTTAGGGCTTTATCATTTTTATTGACAGCAAGTCTCATAGCCGATCAATTGTTTTTTTTTCCCTGTGTGGGGAACTTTCGCAGTTGACCTGCACCTTTTTTTTTTTTTTTTTAATGTCCTATCGGCTGATCTGGTCGATGTCGGTAGAAACGCACCGAGATGTTACAGAGTGGACTTCTCCCGTGGTTCAACGGTTCAACGATGCAACGGACACCATGAGCTCCGAGCTGGGACTCGGGTCGCACGGGCCATGAGATTCATAAGATCCGTAAGATCCAGAATTGGGCCACCACACTGCCTGATCCGAGTTTGGAATACCTTCCGACTAATGCCAGGGAATAGGCAGGCCGCCTGCATTACTGACAACCATGTTAACCAATTGGGCCAAGACCCAACTGACAGACTTCCCACACAAATGTGATTTTTGTTTCCAGAAAGGATCGAACTCGGGTCTGAGAGTTTCACCCTTCACCCAAGCTTCCCCTACCACTGGACCACAGATGCTCGGGCGACCTGCACCTTTTCTACGTTACCGCAGTTAAGCAGTTTGAAGTTAGAGAAGCACGAAGGTAATATTTAAAAACAAACAACTAGTTTTGTAGTAATGTCACGGTAGCCTCTAAGGAATTTTGGGGGTAACAATATATAAATGTGTAGAGAGGAAGCTTGCATAGAGGCATGAGTAAACAAGTTTACTTTGTGAGGATGATCAGATATGTCCACATTATCCTAAGCATTCATCTAAGTACCTTAATATCCCACAACACCAGTCTAAGCTACATGTAGGGGCAGATCTAAGGCATTGTAAGGGGAGGCATGTGCCCCATGCTACTTTTTTTTTTCTTTTGTAACTTTAGTAATTATATAAATTCAATAATTTTTTATTTATTTATTTATTTTTTTATCAGTAATTTTTTTTTAGTCTAATTCAAAACTTTAAAAAGGAAAAAGGAAAGCGGAGGGAATCATATGAATCATATCGAACAAAATTAAACAACATACAGATTTACATATCTAAAGTCAAGGAAGACACTGGATTTGATGATGAAGACATTTTAGTCGATGTTGTGGAGCAAACAAAACCCTAACGGTAACTCGATGTTCTCCGGTAAGAGATTTTGGAACGTAAACCCTATCATTATCTATTATTTCGGGTATGAATATTCAAAATAACTTGATTTTGGGTATGTTTACGCACATGTCGTTTGTATTGTAATGTAACGAAAGCTTATATGTTCTGGTATACTTAGACCATTTCCAACAGAGTTGCTTAAGCAGTTGCTCTTTTTTCTATAGGAAAATTTAGGAAAATACCCTAACGTACTTTTGATTTTTGTAAAATACACTTTTATTATAGTTAGAAAATTACTCTTTCTCAATTATTAAATTACTGAAATATCCCCATCCAAACTTAATAACAACTTGTATTATATCCATATTAGAAACACTACATCTTACCGTCATGAAAAGAATAAAAGAAATACGTGTAAATTCAGCATGGAAAAGTGATGGTTCATCTTAAAAGCTAAGAGATTTGTAACACAAGAACACAAGAACAATTTTCTTTTGGCAAATTGCATTTTTCTTTTGGATGGAATCAAAGTGATTCCTACAACTAAAGGAAAAGGGAAAGTGGAGGGATTAGAAGTAAACCACTTCTCACGTTTGAACAAAGCTGGGAATAATTAAAATAGATAAACAAAATACTTAATCAAACTACTTGTTGTTTGGTTTGATTACTCGGTTTAGTGTACTTTGACGGTTGATCCAATCGTGCATTTGTGCTCTCATCAGTTTCATCATTGATCCTCCAAAGACGACATAAGCATTGGCCGGATCACATTTCCCACGTCCACCTCTTAAACAGAGACTTACCTTGAACATGTTGAGATCATAATCGAGGAAGTCACTCGAGGCTAGTGCTGTGATAGAAAAGACTAACCGGTGTTCCATCATTTAAAGATGACGTGACTTGAGGCAGAACGCTTGCCAAGAAATGCTTATAAAGTGGATTCCATCATTCCAATGCGTTACCATGAAACACATGAAATACATGATATATATAAACACATATTGATGAAATGATGACTATGATTAGCATGGTATAATCGGTAAGAAAACAAATTACAAATAAAATTTCAGAAAATAACCATCTAGATATATGAGTTAAACAATCCGCTTTCGAATTACAATAACGTGAAATACTAGATAGCAAGGAAAAGGAAAGAAGACATGGAGCATACCAATATAATATACTCCCTCGGATCGACGACCTATTTCCCCCTCATAACTTTGACATCGAACCAGATCTCCCCATAACTTTGCCCTCGTACTAGAACCACCCGAGTCAATAGTTCTCTTGCTATAACTCCCCGAATAGATACTTCTATTGCTATAACTCCCTGAAATTATACTTCTCATCTATTTCCCCATGAATCTGGTTTACTGTTGGTTTGTCATTATCTTAACCAATAACGAAGCCAATTAACCAAATTAAACCTAAGCAGATCCGATTGTTTCTTGATAAGATTAGAGATAATCCAGATTATTACATGCCTATGAAGATTGAACAGATTATAATGGAAAAGTGGAAGATATCAGCTAGTAGGCATCAATGTCAAGCGGCTAGGAGAAATGCTTTGGCTTGGATAGAGGTGGAGTATGATACTCAGTTTGCACGCCTCAGAGATTACGCTGTTGAGATATTAGTAGCAAATGAAGGGTCTATTGTGAAAGTTGAAACAGAGAAGAATGATGATGGGCAGGATGTGTTCAGCCGGTTTTATATCTGCTTTGATGTACTTAGAAGAACCTGGAAACAGAGTTGTAGGCCACTAATAGGAGTTGATGGCTGTTTCTTAAAATCGAAGATCAAAGGACATTTATTGGTTGCTTTAGGCAGAGATGCAGACAATGCTATTTACCCAATAGCATGGAGTGTTGTTCGAGTTGAGAACAAAGAGAATTGGGTATGGTTTGTGCAGAGGTTGAAGATTGACCTTGGGTTAAATGATGGAGATGGTTACATTTTGATGTCTGATCGGCAAAAGGTATGTGTGTTATCCCTGAATTTTGGTGTCTAAAGTATTTTGGTTTTTAAAACTTAAAACCATGTTTTTTTCTGTTTCAGGGGTTAATAAAAGCTGTTGAGTTGGAGTTACCAATGATAGAGCATAGAAAATGTGTTAGACACATTTATGGTAACATCAAGAAGAATTATCCGTCAAAGAAAGCAATAAAAGGACTCATGTGGGATCTAGCTTGGAGCTACAATGAAAGAGAGTATGAGGAGAGATTGGAGAGGATACACGCATATGACAGCAAAGTCTATGAAGATGTCATGAAGTCAAAACCAAAGATATGGTGTAGGGCCTTCCACAAGTTGGGCAACTACTGTGAGGATGTGGAAAACAACTCTACAGAGTCCTTCAACAATACAATCAACAAGGCAAGAGAAAAACCCTTTGTGGCTATGTTGGAGAGTGTTAGAAGACTTGCCATGGTTCGGATTGCTAAACGGTATGCTAGTTCTCATGATCACAAAGGTTAGTACCTCTTTTCTCTTTATTTGTTTCATTTCTATGTCTTTGTCTTATGTGTGATAACATGTTTTATTTGTGTGTCAGGCTTATGTACTCCATATGTGGCAAAATTCCTTGCTAAGGAGCATAAGAAAGCTTCCGCGTGCATGTTAAGTAGCAGCACAAATGGGATGTATGAAGTAAGACTGGATTATGACACTCACAGAGTCTGTTTGAAGAATATGACTTGTACCTGCAAGAAGTTTCAGATTTGTGGAATTCCTTGTGAGCATGCATATGGAGTGATAATAAAGAAGAAACTAGAACCTGAAGACTATGTGTGTCATTGGTTCCGCACTTCTATGTGGAAGATGAATTACGTTGATGGCCTTGTTCCACAGCGAGGTCCACGCTTTTGGCCTTCCACTGCAGGTGACAATGTGCATCCACCACCTGAGACAGAGAAGGGTAAGACCACCAAGGCTGACAAGAAAAGGAAGAAAGGGGTTAATGAGTCGCCTACCAAGAAGAAACCAAAGCATAAGAAAAGAATCATGCATTGTGGGATTTGTGGTTCAGATGAGCACAACAATAGGTTTCACAAGAAGAAAAATCAATCACAGGTTAGGTTTTCTAATATTGTCTGTTTGGTTTTTTGATGATTATCATTCTCATGTTTGTTTGTTTTTCTGTAGGCTTCATTAGGTGAACCTTGTCAAGGCAGTATCACTTAGGAGTAGGCATGAAGCAGAAGTAGGAATGAAGTAAGTATGAAGCAGAAGTAGGAATGAAGTGAGAATGCAGGAATTAGACTATTTTTATGTGTTTTTCTTTTGGTTACATGATCTCAAACGTGTCTTTTGTGAACCTTGCAATCATCTATTCTAATTTTTAAGTTTGCTCTGTTTTTTTTTTGTTATGTTTTGAGCTTTGCACTTCTTTTCTCCTTTAATAAATGTTGACGATGACAAAAAAAAAAAAATGTTCTCGGGTCATTTGCAAAAAAAACAAGAAAAATTGTTATCGGGTCAGGTTTTAAACCAGGAAAGGTTTTAAAATTGGTTTCAAAACCGGTTCTAAATGGTTTTCTATCAGGTCTGGTTGCTATACCGTTTAAACCCAGAAAATTGGGGAAATAGATGAAAAGTATCGATTCGGGGAGTTATAACAAGAGAACTATTGATTCGGGTGGTTCTAGTACGAGGGCAAAGTTCTGGGGGGATCTGGTTCGATGTCAAAGTTTTGAGGGGGAAATAGGTCGTCGATCCATACTCCCTCTGTATTTTATTAATTGTCGTTTTAGAATTTTTATTTCTTTGAATTAGATGTCGTTTTCAAATTTCTATGCATAAAACATTAAAAAGTAATAAATTTTGCATAAAAATTTGAAAATGACATATAAGTCGAAGAAATAAAAATTCTAAAACGACAATTAATAAAATACAGAGGAAGTAGTAAATTGGAGAAAACGGACCACTCTTCAGGAGACTTTACCATCGATACTAGTTTTGTACAATTTGTTTCAAACGTCTTACAATCAATCTTTTCTAAAAGGATATTCACCATAATCCATAGTAAATCTTCTATCTGCGATTGAAAAGGAGAGGACCAATTCCGATGACACTTTATCCCAAGTAGTATTGTATGATCGTATCTTTGAAAGCACCACCACCATAGACATGTGGTAGGGTCCGAAGATTTCAACGAACCGTCAATCTAACATCTTAATATATGTGAAGGACTATCCAGTGGTTCCTTATTGCCAATTGTTTTAACTGGATTCGACTGAACTTCTCCCCACAATAATTTTTCTCTTTAATCATGATTTAATATATATATCTTATTTTTCCTATCTTTGCATAAGAACCATAAAATCCAGGTAAAAACAGTAAGATTTTTTTCGTCCATCTAATTGTAGTGTAGAATTCGTTAAAAAATGTTGACACTGTAACATAGTATTAGTTAGATTATGTAAATAATATATATAATAATAACAATCCGATACGTACGGTTGTATCTTTTCATTATAACTCTATTTTGTGGTTGTGTCTTTTCATTTTATCGGTTGTGTCTTTTTGTTGTAATTTAATATTACGATTGTGTCTTTTTATAGTAACCGTATTTTACGGTTGAGTTTTTTCATTATACATTTTTCTAATTTTTTTTTATTATTTTTCTTTAAAAAATATCTTTTACGGTTGTGTCTTTTCTTTGCAACCCTATTTTACGATTGCTTCTTTTCACCGTATTTTTTTTATTTCTATTTAATTACTAAAATAGTTTTTTACATAAAATAAGAAAAATAAATTTTTAAATTTTGTTGTCAAACATTATTAATTACAGTTGAGATTAAAATATGTGAGACGAAAAAAAGAGATTAAAATTTGTGTAAAATCAATAAAAGAATGTTTTTCTTCGTCTTATTTTATAAAATACTAAATGTAGTTCGACATTTCAATTATCATTCTTTTTGCCGGATGAATGACCTAACTGAGAACTGACCTAGATGCGTAGATTAGTCAGCCAACACTCGAGTTAGTGGACTGTGGTAGCTTGTAAGTTTGAGGGCGAAGGAATGTCTCGGCCAAAAGGTATAAAAGTCTAGCGGTTATGATCAAAAGGTGCAACCCTTCGAAATGATGCAAGGAATGGTTGTGTCCTTTACATAAGACACCCTTTCACCCCTATATAAGGGGTGGACGTTCATAAGGGCTCGACACAACATCCACACACACAAAATGAGCCACAAAATGAGTCACAAAACTTCTCCCAAAACATTCACGGCCAAGGACCACCGAAAAAGGGATCAGTCGGAAGTAAATCGATAATATTACATCTCCTAATACTTAAATAGATCACGTAATTTTACCATAATATAAATCGATAGAACGAATTTTAGTATAAATTTTTTTCCCGCGACTAAGACCTAGTTCATATAAGATTTAAGGACTGTTAAGATAATAGCTGTGAAGCTAAAAGAGATTTTTTAAGATAACACAAGAGATTTTGTTGGTAGTTTAGACTACCTATTTTTGTTGTTTCCCATTCATATAAATAGCAAAATTACATGAAGCAAAGAAACAGAAAGGTGGAGTCATTGACTCTTTGCAGGAATTGGGAAAGTGAAGAACGTTTCTTAATAACATGGTTGACTAGTTCTCTTATTACTAAGAGAAACAGAAATAAGTCGTAAGTTCGGAATATTTGGTGTGTTCGGTTCGGTGTGTTCGGTGTAAGGGTGTATTCGGTTTTTGAAAATCACTTCCGAACTAAACCGAAGAAACATTCGGTTCGGAGTGTTCGGTTTAGGGTTTATTCGGGTCGGGTTTCTTACTAAAATTGGTGTCCGAGTAAACCGAAAAACCCTTTCTCGGTTTATAAAAACCGAACTATCCAAAAAATTGAGACTTTGCTCATTAGTGATTAGTGTATCAGTTATGTGTGTATTTCACACCATTACAGACCATGACAAGAGGAACAACACATTACATAAGTTATGAACCAAAAGAAACCTTAATACCAGTTTAGAATTGAAACAATACCATCATATTGTTCACAAGAGAGAGGGTATTGAATCAATACCATAGAGGCATAGAGTAGTAAGTGAAGGCTGGTCGCAGGCTGCTAGTCAGAGTCAAAAAGGTACAAAATAGCAGCTTCCCCTTTGCGCCAATCCAGAGTTACCTTTGAGCTGCTAATCAGGGCCAAAAAATACAAAAGAGCAGCTAAGTTCCTATGAGACCTGTGAACAATGTAAACAGAGAAGAATAAGGCTTTATGATCTTATATATTCCAACATTCAATAAACTAAGAAGGAAGAAGACATAAACTAAAATACTCAACTTATATTCATTGAAGTGTCTGTGCATTCCGAGAATCTACACAAGGAAAAGAAACAAGTGTTAGAAGTTAGAAGTATGAAGAAATAATGAAGATAAACAGAAATGTGTCACTTACCAAGGGATTCAAAGAATGCAACATCCTCCATCATTTGCATAATGGATGCAATTTCAGCTTCTGCTTTAAAGGAACACCTCAACCATTGTTGAGTGAGAATCAGTACTTCAACCATATAAGGAGTTAAAGAACTCCTATATGAATCCAAGACTCGGCCACTAGTACTAAAGACTGATTCTGAAGCAACAGAAGAGATTTGAATAGCTAGAACATCCTTAGCAAGAGCAGATAAGATAGGGTATTTCTGGCTGTTACACTTCCACCAAGAGAGGACATCATAAGGGAAACCCAAAGAACTTTCTACTCTATCCTCTGTCTTCTCATTTAAGTATATATCTAACTCACTAAAGCCATCTTCTGGTCCCCTAGATCTTTTCAGCTTATGGTATAACAACTCTACTGCCTCACAGTCATCATCATCATCATCATCATCAGGTAAGTCAGGTACTGGATGTGTTGGCTGTGTTGGCTGTGCTACTTCTGGTTGTTGAACCTCAACAGGTTTGCTAAGTCTTGAACTGTATTCGTCATACAATTCCCTCATCACAGATGTAACCAAACCAGTAAGCTTCCTACACTCTATAGTATCCTTACCATAAAGTTGTTCAATGCAAAGACTAGCAAACTGCATCTTATTCCGGGGATCAAAAACACTAGCTACAATGACAAGGGGATTCATATTCAACAAACCATCCCAATACTTCTCAAATTTGTCCCTCATAATATGACCCTGCTTTCTAATCTCCTCATTACTACTTTGACACTTAGTAATTAGACTTCTCTCAATGTTGACAATGTTCTTATATGCCTCAGATGAAGTCACAGATGTCGATGCAGAAAAAGTCAAAGTGCAATTGTAGAAGATCTTGAGAAACTTAACTAACCGTGTTACTTCTTCCCAGTCTGAAAACCTTGGTGGTCCAAGCCGTTTCTGCTTGGTTTTCTCATCATCCTCCAAGAAGTATTCATCATACAGCTTATCCTCTTGCAGCAGTTTCTCAAAGGCACCTCTTAACTTCAAAGCAGAGGTCAGCATCAGGTAAGTAGAATTCCATCTTGTACAAACATCCAGAGGCAAGCTGCCTCTATGCACCTTTCCTGATTCACACCTATCAAATGTAAAGACAAATCAGAAGCAAACAAGAATGTGTAATATAGTATTAAAGAGTATGTAAATGGTTAAATTGATCACCTCAATGCAAACGACTTCAATCTTATCCAAGATGATCTGACATACTTGATTGCATTCCTGATAGCAACAATACTTGGATTTGCCCTTTTCAAACCATCATCCACCATCAGATTGAGGATGTGAGCACAGCATCTCATGTGAATGTATTCACCATCACAGACCAAAGCTTCTCCTCTTCTCAGCCTCAACTCATCTCTAAAAACCCTGAGAGCCTTGTCATTCCCCTTAGCATTATCAACTGTAACCGTGAAGACTTTCTTAATCCCCCATTCATCCATGCAATCCAGAAGTTGTCCTGCAATTGTGTCTCCTTTGTGATCTGTCACTACCTTGAAGCTGAGTATCCTTTTCTGCATTGCCCAGTTGTCATCAATCCAGTGTGCAGTCACCACCATATAGTTCACAGAGGTTGTTTGTGAAACCCATATATCTGTGGTTAGTGAGACTCTCTGCTGCTCAACACTGAACAAGTGTTTCAGTTCTTCTTTCTCCTGTAGATACATTCCAGATATGTCAGTAGAGGAGGTCTTTCTCGAGAAAGTCGTGTAGATAGGCAACATGTTCATAGTAAACCTCTTCCAGCCTTCAGATTCAACAAATGAAAACGGCAACTCATTCATAACCACCAACTGATTAGTACACTGCCTATAGAGCTGAGGATCATACTTAATGACCCTCATATTCCCCTTATTATCAGAACCTAAAGCCTGCTGGTTCTCTCTCTCATTGAACTCAATGTACCTTTTACATATCTTTATGTGACCCTTCATTGAACTAGTTCCTGACTTCACTGTATCACAACCAACTGGTTGCCCACAATACCTACAGTTGGCAGTTGGTGAAGTCGGAAGTCTTTGAATGAAGTGTCGCCAAACATCAGCCCTTTTAGGATAAACCCTCTTTGCCTTAGGTGGTTTGCCAGAGTCAGGTGCTTTTCTTTTATTCCCAGCCTGACCAGCTTCTTCTACGATTTCAGGTTCTTCACAAACATTCTCGACATTAGGGTCGTGATCTTCATCAACCATCTACAAAACATCAGAAACATTTAGCATTAGAGAAGTTCTAACATATAAACCATCAAAAAATACAAAACAAAACAAACGATTACAAACTTTCTTAAGTCAGTCCTTACTTTCTACTTTAAAATCCAAGATTAAACCGAGTAAAAGGGTAAACTTAACAAATTTTATCACTACATAACGTTTGAATACAACCCTAACAATTAAATTTTGAAAACTCAATCAATTTAAAAATTAGGGTTTCTTTGATTAATCTGAAATCGACGAGATTAAGCTTGAGAACCATCGAAGAAATGTACAAAAACCCAAGATTTAAAGAGAAATCTCGAAGAAGAAGAAGAAGATACCTTTCGATTTTCCCAATTAGGGTTCACAAGAGCTTTCGGATCCCCAACTATACACACGATTTGCCTCTACGATTTCGAAGATGAAGAGCAGAAGAAGAGATTATGAGAAGAACAGAAGGAACAGAAGATGATTGATGAGTGATTCAACGATTTTCGATTCGGTGTGAATCGCCTCTCTCTCGCCTCTCTCTCGTTTAAGTCGCAGCCAAAGGTGAGAAATGATTTGGGTAACTAGGGTTAGGCAAAATTGTGTTTATTAGGGTATATATACGTCGGTTTATCAAAAACCGATCGGTTATTGTCGCCCCGAACCGATTAACCCTCAAACCGAAATCTCAAGTCAATTTGCTCCGGTCGGTTTTCGTCCCCTTCTTAATTCGGTGAAATAAACCGAATCTCTCGGTTTACTCGGTTCGGTTGGTTCGGTTTGTACCGAACTCCCAGGGCTACCTTAAATGCTTCCATTCCTTGGATTCCAACTCTTGTGAAAGTGCTCTTCTCGGGATTATAGTATATAAGGTAGAAAGAGTCGGATATAATCTTTGGCGACAACACAATTTCACCTGTGTCACTTATTCCAACAAAACATAGGTTCTCTTCAACTGGTTTCTCCTGCCAAACATAGATAGAATTCGACCATTTCTGGTTTTCGGCATCTTCTAAAACCCATAGTTGATAACCAGTATGTTCCAAATCAACAATGTACCCCTGAAGCAAAGCTAATTTATCCTTGTAATTTACCAGAGTAGATTGATAAAATGCATTTTTCATGCCTTGGGCTATTTTTATACACTTGAATTTCTCAGATCTAAAGTCAAAGCAAACTATATGTATACCATGAGAGTACCCACCACCTCCAAGAAGGTATGCTAGGTAATACAAAACGCCATTGATGCATATACCATCATATGATGTATTATGGCCACTACGTCTCAAACAAAGACGTTTATGATTTATGCGACATAAGACCTTTCTCCATGATGGTTTCTTTTCAGGTTGTAATGTCAGAATTTCACGCTCATTAGACGTAGCTGTTCCAGTACCACGTTCATGGGCCATGCACAATACTTTGAATCGTTTGCCGATCGGATCATACCCTAGATAGCTTGTCTCTAGGCTAATCTTTGTTTTCAGTTTAGGTAAGGTCAAAGATTCTCCAGTGCTAGGGTTACATATCCATGGGAAAGTAACTGTCCTTCCATTCAAAGTTCCATGTTGATTTAAACCACATACTAAACCACGAACAGGACGGCATATTTCAAAGGGAAAATTAATTGGGAAACTCATATGAATATTGACTGCTAAAGGAGACGAATCTTGAGGCTTTGGTGATGAGAAGAAGAACGTTTTGCCGTCTTTCAAGCAGGTGAACAATAGATTCGGGCGAGAGGAACAGATGGTGTTGAAATATTCGATGTTATCTGGATTGACAAGAGTGGAGTCCCATACCTTGGATACGCAACGAAACCTCGCTCTAGACTTCAGAGGCAATCTCATCATTATCTCCATAACGAGTTCGAACGGGATCGATTGTGACTTTTCTTCTTCTCCATTCCTTGAATTCGAAAAAGATCGCTGTAATTTCATGGCCCTAATTAAGACCTAAAGTCTCCTCTTTTTTTTTTTTTTCACGTGTCAGATCAATCTGGAGTATTTATAGATGCCTCTCTAGATCTAGGGTTCTTCAGAAAAATATAATATAATATAAGGGTGTATTTACATAATACTTCATAGTACGAGGATCTGAATTGCAAAATCTATAATAAAGTTATTTAAAACGACGTCCTTGTGCATATCAACATTTTTTTTTTTTTTTTTTTGAGTAATAGAATGGCCTTTCGACGAAAAAAAAAAGACATAGAAGTATAACAAATTACAGACACAATTTGCAAAGTCGATTGCTGGAAAAGAAGAGTTTAAAAGTCTGAATCTTAAGCTTAAAACAACCATGGCTTACAAGAGTATGATTAAAAGATGAACACCATCACTAGACCATCCAAAGAAATAGTAATCTAGTAAGACAGGAAACCGACTATGTTACGCACGAGCCCATGATCTTGAACACTTGACACAAGCTTCACATCCTCTACATGGTCTATAAGAGTATAAGAGCATCCTTAATGCATGGGACTTCTTTTGTCTCGTAAACCTTATTTTAATATTATAAAGTTGTTAAGAGATTTTAGTAAGAGACAAGAGAATTAAATGGATTATTGGTAGATCTCTTAAGATGGTCTAATAATAACCTTGAAACATTCCATTAAGGAGATAAAGTGATTTACGAAAAAGATATATGACATCAAGGGACTGATTGGTAAATACTGTAATTTTTGGTTGTAAGAACTTTAACGGTAAGAATTTTCGCCGTATGAACTTTGGCTATAAACACTTTAACTATAAATACTTTCAAACTGATTGGTCAAAATTTTGGCTATAGAAAATGTTACTTTAAAATTTTATTTTTAAACATAGTTTTGTTTGATTATTTTCAAGATTTTGTTTAAAATGTTCATAATTTTACTAAAAAAACTATCTAAGAAAAATTGGTTATTTGACGTAAAAAAACCAAAAACAATTGATTATTAGTGTTAGTGTAATTGGACGAGCTCAAGAAGCTGAGGAAGTTACACAAGTTCTTCTACACAGACTTATGTGTGACACAGGATTTGAAACAGAGTGCTGCAGATTTTGTCTATGTGTCTCGGCTTTTAAAGATTTATGAAGATATATTGGAGGCACGTTTTGGGATATTACTTGGAGGCAAATCATAAAGAAAAAAAGGAATCTTGAAGATATTAAGAAGATTAAATGAGATATGGAAATATTGGTTTAACAAGAAACAAGTTAAATGCAATATTCTCCCTTGAGTTTAGGAAAGTTGTTAGCCTTGCCAAGGAGGGTTAGAGGCACGAAAATTCTATAAGAATAAGGTGTCTATGGCTTAGGAAATTACCTCTCAGAACGTGAAAAAAAAGAGAGTGTTTTGTAGCCTTTTGGCATCTTTGGAGAGAAAAGGGGTGACAGCTTATTTCTAAGTGAGAGACCTGGGTGTAGATCATTGTTGGTGATCTTAGGGATCTCATAGTGGGTTGAAAATAGATCGGGAACAAGCTAAGGCGAGATCTTAGGGTTGTGTAAATCCGAGATTGGACACTAACTGTAATTGTGTTCAAGAAGTATTTTCAACAAAGTTTGAGGACGTAGGCATTTGCTGAACCTCGTTAAAAATTGTGTGTGTGTCTCTTGTCTCTTCTGCATTTACAATTAGGCAGTAATAATGGTATATTTTACAATTTTCCTTGTGAGCAAGTTAGTTAGTTTACTTGCTTTGGAAAAAATGGTTCTAAAAAAAACTAAAATAATTGGAAATAAAATTCATACAGCCATCATACAGTCTCATTATTGAGACTTTAAAAATAATGATAGTTTAAAGAAGAAAAAAATAGAACTGTCAGAGGCTAGAAAAATAGGAATTATTAAAAGTGAATAATGAAAAACAAGTTGGCTGTTAAAACTTTAAAAGTTACAGTCCTTAAAGTCCCGACCAATTACTCCAAAAGTTCAACCACCCCCACTTCGCATATGTTACAAGAGCCTCTTTAGTTTGACAAATTTATAGCAGCCTCTTTTGTTTGACTATCACCCGGTTTGACAAATAAAGCAGCCTGTTTGGTTTGACTAGCACCCGGTTTGGTTTTCACCAAAGCATGGAACTCTTTTCTTTTCGTTATCTTAGTTTATTGGTTCTCACCCACTCGTTTTGTTTATCCCTTATGGGAGTTCGAATCTTGAACTTTTGGTGTCATATGAGGACTGGCCACTAGGTCAATAACTTCAGTCGTCTTTTATTAATAAATATAAATGAGTACTTTATGTGAAAAATGCAAAATATTTTTGGAAAATGAGGAAATAACGCAGTGGTAGGCACATGGTTTTTTGTAGCGGTATGTGCTAGACACACTCTTTTGTATAGGTAGGTGCTTGACGCATTCATCTTTAGATTCTTGACTAACAAAAACCAATATAATATTTACGATTTGGATAATCCAACTTGGTTAAAGACATTCGCATTGCTTCGTTCTGTGTGTTTTTTCACTTTTAATCACATGATTACTGGTGCACAACAACAACAAAACAAACACACATGATAATTTTTTTTTAATACATAATACATATGATTTTATCTGCTCAATATCTCTTTTTCCTTTTACCTACAATAATTGTTAATATAAATTAGGGCCGGTAAAATACCTTAATCCGAAGTAAAAACCCAAACCTGACTAAAAAGATCCACCTCCAATTCGAACTGGTTTTAGAGAAATACCCCAATATAATTTAGAAATGAGGTACTTGATAACATCTTATCCCAACCGAAAATTATAGTCTCCGAAAATTCGAATTCTAAATCTATTTTTACCTAGTTTCGGATAGTTTAGATACATTGTATTTTTGAATAGTTTGGATAATTTTTTACCATAATTTTTAAATAATTCAGATACTTTCGAATAGTTTAAGTTTTTTTTTTTAATCAGGTTTTTTAGATATTTTTGGATCCAAACCAAATCCGGAAAAAGCCGGCCAAGCTCGACCCGAAAATGAAAAATACCAAAATGAGATTTATAAACCTATTACCAAAAATCGATTTGAATCCGAACGGGTACTCTAACGTCCACTCGTTTATAAATCAGAACGATACTTAGGTTCACCCCTGGGGTGAACCTTTAAATTCACCAAACATATCATAACCAATAGTTTTGCCATGTCAGATTACTAATACAAGAGAATTAAAAAAAAATCTAAACCCTAACCACTCATTTGTCAACCCAAACCGATATCTAATTTCGTTTTAATTATAAAATCTAAACCCTAACCACTCATTTGTCAACCCAAACCGATATCTAATTTCGTTTTAATTGTAAAATCTAAACCCTAACCACTCATTTGTCAACCCAAACCGATATCTAATTTCGTTTTAATTATAAAATCTAAACCCTAACCACTCATTTGTCAACCCAAACCGATATCTAATTTCGTTTTAATTGTAAAATCTAAACCCTAATCACTCATTTGTCAACCCAAACCGATATCTAATTTCGTTTTAATTATAAAATCTAAACCCTAACCACTCATTTGTCAACCCAAACCGATATCTAATTTCGTTTTAATTGTAAAATCTAAACCCTAACCACTCATTTGTCAACCCAAAAAACCGATATCTAATTTCGTTTTAATTGTAAAATCTAAACTCTAACCACTCCTTTGGCAACCCAACCCATCAGAGTTAAAATCGATGGAAATTGATTTTGGCTAACGAAGAAGATGAAGTAGAAGAACTGTCGACGGTGTTAAGGTATTACGTCGATCTTCCTTTTTTTTTAATTCTTTTTTTTTAACACTGATTTTTATTATTCTATTGCAAATTAAGAGAATTATTACATCTCTTGCATCTATGAAGATGCTCTGATTACTTACGTGAAGATCCATATCCAGTGGTTGCACCAGCACCATGCTGAAGATCTCATGTAAACTTTGACTCCTTACGCTTTCCGGGAATTCAAACCCAGACCTCTAGGTGGAAAACCCACCAATAAACCTCCAGGTGGAAAACCCACCAATAAATCGCAATATTTGGGGCTCGAACCCCAGACCTTCTGGTGTAGAAGCATAATCAACACCCTTGGTCAACCACTGGACCAAGCGGGCTTCCACAAAACTTTAATAACTTTTTTTTTTTAATTCTGTTTCCTTTTATTTTTAATTTTTTTTTTAATTCTCTTGTATTAGTAATCTGACATTGCAAAATTGGTTATGATATGTTTGGTGAATTTAAAGGTTCATCCCAGGGGTGAACCTAAGTATATGTCTATAAATCAATGTACGATATTGGCAAAGGAAAAAAATCAACGTACAATTAATGCATCACCTTCATGAGAATACATTAAATATATATACAGACTTACATGAATCTAAATGGCTAGATTATTACAATGTTTAACTTCAAGAGAAAACATTGATATAAGTAACCCTATGACAATAAAGAAACCAAGCTTTCGCAGTTCAAATATATTTAAACAAAAAAAAAGTTAGCCACGTGAAGTGCGAAAATAAAAAATAAAAAAAATTTTCTGTATTAAAAAATAAAAACACGTGATAATTAAAGTTTTCGTTAGATATTAAAACCTAGCCGAAAGAAAACAAATGCTTTTAAACCACTTTGTAAAGAATCATTCAACAAAACAAAATGTCATATTCAAATGTTTACTCCCATATGTAGTAGACTATGCACGTATACACTACTTGGATAAAAATATCTCAAATAATAGAAAAGTAAAAGCCGCCATGCTAGATCATTAATTCATTTTGCCTATATAAAGAATCGTTAAGACAAAACTATATTCACACAAACTAAACCATAACCAAATAATTCCCTTAGAGAGAAAAGAAAATGCATTCCTCTTTGATAAAATTGGGATTTCTTCTTCTTCTTCTTCTTCAGGTTTCATTGTCTCATGCTCAACTAAGCCCTTCCTTTTACGATAAAACATGTCCACAAGTCTTTGACATTGCAACCAAAACCATTGTCAATGCTCTGAGATCAGACCCTCGCATCGCTGCAAGCATCCTTCGTCTTCATTTCCACGACTGCTTTGTTAATGTAAGAACCACTATATTCAATATATTCATGTTTATATAAAACATTATGGTCCTCTGATAGCTTATCCTAAAGAATGGGAATGCTTTAAGGATATTATAAACTTGAAATCAGGATATGAAAATGTGATTGACATTTCGGTTTTGTGGTTCAACTCAAACTATTTGTTTCACGGTCTATTCATTTCAAGTATAAAGTACTCTTTTGTTAGTTTGGTTATTGAGATTTTGGTTTTCATTTGGTTGATAAAAAAAATACATGCAATAAACAAAACAAAGTTATTTATATCTACAAAAACTTATGTTTTTAGTTAAGTAATTTTGTTAGAAGGTTGGTTCGATTTCTTTGACTATTTTTGGTTCACTTTGGAGGGTCAATATTATAAATGGACCAACCACTCCTTAATGAAATTGATTATATGACTTTATTATAACAACTCTACAGAGATTGCAATGCTTTCTTTTATCTCAAGTTTAAGATTCTGTCGTCAAAGATTATTATATAATAATTAGTAAACTCATATTAGTTTCCTTTAACTCGCGGCATATTCTTTTCTTCAATATTAATTTGGAATTTTATTAGATTCGTGGCCCGTTAATGTCTTGGCATATTAGGTGGCGCATTAATGTCATCTTCGGATTCACGTGAATAAGTTTATGATAGCGATAGTAAGATACGTACTAGATTTACTATTTTACTTGCTGTAAAAAAAGAAAAGAATGCAGTGGTTGTTGGTAGAATATGTATGAAGATGTTAAGATGTTGTGATTTAACAATGTGTTTAGTTGACTAAATGTGAAGAAAAATATGTTGTTTTGAAAAAAGGGATGTGATGCATCGATATTGTTAGACAACTCAACATCGTTTAGGACGGAGAAAGACGCATTCGGGAACGCGAATTCCGCTCGAGGTTTCGATGTTATCGACCAAATGAAGGCTGCGGTAGAGAAAGAATGTCCTAGAACCGTTTCATGCGCTGATTTGCTAACCATCGCAGCTCAAGAATCTGTCGTTTTGGTATGCATCTTTACCAATGCTATGCAAATAGTTTCTATACCATTTTGTTGATTTTCAAGGAGAATATAATATTTAGACCAAATATTATTGTTTACCAAATATAGGCGGGAGGTCCTTCATGGAAGGTTCGAAGTGGAAGAAGAGATGGCTTAAGAGGATTTATGGATCTTGCTAATGATAACCTTCCAGCTCCATTCTTTACCCTTAAAGAACTTACGGCTAGCTTCAAAAAAGTCGGACTCGACCGTCCTTCTGATCTCGTTGCTCTTTCCGGTATGTAATCAATGAAAAATATTCATACATTAGCCAATAATTGTAACTCTCTATGATTACTTATTTACTTGTTTGGTTTGATTTATTTGATATGTTTTCTTTGGTTAGGTGGTCACACTTTTGGCAAAAACCAATGTCAATTCATAATGGACCGGCTTTACAACTTCAGTGACACCGGTTTACCCGACCCAACCCTTGATAAATCTTACCTAGCCACACTTAGAAAACAATGTCCGCGTAATGGCAACCAAAGTGTCTTGGTAAATTTTGATTTACGTACGCCAACACTCTTTGACAACAAATACTATGTTAATCTCAAAGAGAACAAAGGACTTATCCAAAGTGACCAAGAGTTATTCTCAAGCCCTGATGCTAAAGACACTATCCCATTAGTCCGCGCATACGCTGATGGTCAAGGCAAATTTTTCGACGCGTTCGTGGAGGCAATGATAAGGATGGGAAACCTTTCACCTTTAACAGGGAAACAAGGAGAGATTAGATTGAATTGTAGACGGGTGAATGCTAAACCGAGAATTATGGATGTGGTAGAAGATGCTATTGACTTTGCAAGCTCAATGTGAGGAAATGAGTTTTTTTCTAATAATGAATAAATTATCAATGTTATCAAGATATTATCTTTTTTATTGCTTCCAATTTCTTTTAATATCATACCGTCATACGAGCAAAATATCCAAATTCTTCAAAAAATTAAGGCTCTTATTGGTGACTACTTTTGAGGAAAGGAATGAAAAGGAATGGATTGTTCCTCTTTGTTCCTCAATTTTTTTTACCATTTACATGAATCTTTTTTCCAATTTTCAGATGGGCCCTACTATATTCCTCTTCATTCCTCAAAAAAAAAGAAAACATAGAACAAAAATGTTCCTCTCCAAAATTGTAGAGGAATGATGAGGAACATGAGGAACATGAGGAACATGAGGAACAAAAATTAAATTCGTTTTTATATTAATAAATAATTTTAAAATAGTTTTAATGATAATATTTATATTTCTATATATAAATACTTTCATATTTTTATTATATATATAAATAAAATAATAAATTCATCATAAATTTTACTTTAAATTAATGTTATAACTATTACTACTTAAATAATTTAAAAATATATTATAAACTCAAATTTATATTATAATTTTATTTATATTAATATTAAAATATAAATAAATTTATATTAATGTTTTTCTAATAAATATTCAAATTTTTATTATAATTTTATTTTGAATTAATAGAAATAATTTAAATTTTAAATGAAATTTCCGAACTAAACTTATTCAATAATTTTCTTTTAATTATAGTATATTTTTTTTTTTTGGTTACCATTTACAATGAAAGGTTGTTTAGTTTTCCATCTGCAATATATTCATGTTCATTCCTCATTTTACTCATTTTCCTGTTCTTTTTGTTCTTTTGTTTTCATTCCTTTTTTCATTCCTAATGTTCTTTTATTGGTTACGGAGCCTAAAATCTTCTGTTTTCTCAGATTTTCAATATAGATTCCAAGTTGGTATTCAAAAATTGACCTTTCAATAAACAAAAGTCTTGCGAATTTTGTTGATGGGTTGCTTTTTTTAGTGATGGTCATACGTCAATAGTGGTGGCGGTAGCCATTAAACTTCATGGGATCACATGCTTCATTAGGCCTAGGCATTCGGGTATTTGGGTCAAATTTCAGGTTTGGGTATTTCAGTACTAGAAATTAAGAATCTATTCAGATATTTGAAAACTTTAGATCAGGTTCGGTTTAGTATCTTTCAGGTTCGGGTTGATCCCGGATACTTGAAATATCGAAAAAAAAAAATTAAAAATTTGATTATATTTGAAAGTATTTTGGTTAGATTTTGTCAAATATAACTACAAATTGCGGGTATTTCAATTATTTTTGATGTTTTAGTTAGTTTGGTGTAAAAATAATTGATATTTTCGTATTTTTATAACTGTAATTTTGAGTAATTTACTTATACCAAAGATAAAAATAATTGATATTTTTGATAAATAACTATATTTCGAGTACCCATTTAGTTTTCATATCGAGTCAGATTAGATTCTGGTTCTCCGGATATAGAAAAATATATGATCCGTTAGGATAATTTTTAGTGTTCGGATTAGATATTTTTGGTCGAGTTCGATTTGGATCTTCCGGTAAAGATATTTTGCCCATGCCTATTAGTGACTGTGATTAGGACTTTATAAGCTTGTTTTGGATGGAGTTTTGAAAACCATATGAGGCAATTGCATGTAAGCCACTCGTATAAAACCCATAAACAGATGGCCAAACTAAGGTCGTGAACCGTTGTATGGAATACTACACCATTATCTGAAGCAATGTAGTGGCCTTCTTCCTTTGAGATGGATTGTGAGACAATACTACGTACCAAGGAACAATGCCATTCGATGCCCTTTATGGATATTGGGAATAATGTCCCACATTGGAAGTTGGTCAACAATCTAAGTGCTATATAAGATATATGAGCTAATCCACTCATTGCCATGTTGGTTTTGAGTGATTTGACTGATATATCTTATATACCACTTAGATCTATGTCCAACTTCCAATGTTGTACATCTACACCACTATCACTCCAGCCTACGAGGCAGGCTTCTATGTCCACTATTAGAGCACCTGAGTATCCATGACAAGTTATTGTCTGAGTGCAATGTGTCATCTACATCTAACCAATAAAGTGTTTCTACGTGTATAACTGTATTGAACAACTCAAAAACTCTCCCACAGTTTTATGGTCCTTTTTAATCTCAAATAGACACACTTGTCAGCGAAGTCGCTTACCGCCTACAACATCTAGAAGGCACCAAGAACATTATGTTTTCATGTCTCCTTAATGAAAAATTGTGTGGGTTCCAATACAATCGTGATGTGTGAAAAGGATAATATGATACTACTACTTAGCGTCGCCATCAAGAGTTCCAAATAGGTGTTATAGACACTCTTTCTTTTAATTGTTGCAAACAATTTGAACACTACTCAACTATTTATTAAGATTTGTATGAACTAAGATTCCATCTTCGAAATAGTTTAAAATTATTTATATAATTGGTTTGAACGCTACTAGCCGCAACCGCTCGAAAACGTAGCATTTACGGATAGTAGCGGGAGAATCAATCAACCCGTTAGTCTGGTGGTTCTCGGCCTAGTGTTTTGTTTTATCCCTTATGTGAGTTCGAATCGGGAACTTTTAATGTCATATGAAAGACCGGCTACTAGTAAATAACTTCAGTCGTTTTTTTATGAATTTATTGCAAAACATATTTAGAAAATGAGGAAAGAATGCAGTGGTACGCTGATGGTGTTTTTTGTAGCGGTATGTGCTTTTTGTAGCGGTATGTGCTAGGCACATTCTTTTGTATCGGTAGGTGCTCGACGTGTATATATAATATTTACGATTTGGATAATCCAAGTTCGGTAAAGACATTCCCATTGCTTCGTTTTATGTAGGGATGTTAAAATGGGCTTAAACCCGTCGGGTAATCCGAAACCCGCTAAAAATTTAATACCCGAAACCCGCCCATTTTCATTAAATTTTCGCGGGTTATAAACGGGCGGGTTTTAAACGGGTTCGGGTCGATTTCGGGTTTACCCTTTCGGGTTCCGGGTACCCGACGGGTTTTTTTAAAAAAAAATTTACAACTAAGTGAAACTACGTCGTTTTTGGCTTTCTCACAAACCCACCCTAATCCCTTCTCCTCCTCCGCTCCCGAGACCTAACGACGATTCCAGCGAAGCCTTGCTCCTCTGCTTCGTTTCTCCTTCACAAACTCGAACGACGATTCTGACGGGTCTGTATCGTCGACTTGGCTCCTCCGTCATGTCTGTATCGCCGACTTGGCTCCTCCGTCATGTCTCCTCTCTCCTTCAAGTTACAGAATCCTCTTGGGTAAGTGCCAAATTTCATATCTTTTGTTTGAATTTCTCTGTTTCTTGGTACTTTCTACTGACCCAATTGAAACCCATATCTGAGTCTCTCTCTCCTTCTCCTTCTGTCAAACGAGCCAACCTCTTCTTCGTTCGTCTACACAAATCAGATCAAATCTGCATCTTCACGATTTGTAAACAAGAAAGATTAAAGAACAACTTTTCTTTATTGATTTAGAAACTTCTCAAAACTAAATCTCTCTCAAGTCTTATGGAACAACTCTCCAGAAGCTCTTGTATTTATAGGTCTAGGCAACTTCCTATTCCTATTTTGATAAAGGAAAACTTACAAAACTTATCTCAACTATATCTTATTTGTATTTCCTATTTTCTATCTCTTCTAGCATCTTCTAGAAAGATATTACTTTGTCTCCAAGTCTTAGAATTATCCAACATTCTCCCCCTTAATTCCAACTTGAACTTGGGTTGAATGTATAGCTTGAACTCCGATTAAGCTCCTCATCTCCTTGAACTTGTTCTTTGCTAAAGCCTTGGTAAGTATATCCGCCTTTTGCTCCGCGCCCGGTACGTACTCGACTTCTATCTGCCCGTTCTCAACACATTCTCGAACGAAATGATAGTGCCTAAGTATATGCTTACTTCGCCCATGAAACATTGGATTCTTGGTAAGAGCTATGGAAGATTTGTTGTCAACTCTTAGCAGGACCTTCTCGCCTTTTACTCTTAGTATCTCACTCAGCAATTCCTTAAGCCAAATGGCTTGTTTCGCTGCCTCTGTTGCGGCCATAAATTCTGCCTCACAAGACGACATTGCGACAGTTTGCTGCTTCATGGATGTCCATGTGATTGGTGACGATCCAAAGTAGAAAATGTGCCCTAAGGTGCTTTGCCCATCATCTACATCGATGTTGTGGCTACTATCGCTGTAACCAACAAGCTTGCTCGTCCCATCTCTCTTAAAGAACAGACCCATCTCGGTCGTTCCCTTCACATACCTCAATACGTGTTTGAGTGCTTGTCCATGAGAAGTTCTTGGACTTTGCATGTACCTACTTAAGACTCCAACAGCATAAGATAGGTCAGGTCGTGTGAATGAGGTACCTAAGATATCCGGTAGCTCTTCTATATTGTGTAGCATCAATCTCCAGTTCATCTTCCGCTTTTGATAGCTTTAGGTTTGACTCCATTGGCACATGAGTCAAATTACATGTATCCATCTGAGTATCAACAAGAATTCCTTGAGCATATCCTTCTTGCTTGATCTTGATTCCTTCCGCTCCTTGAATTACTTCAATACCAAGATAGTATGATAGCTTTCCGAGATCAGACATCTCAAATCTTATTGACATGTCCAGCTTAAACTTGTCAATAATTCCCTTTGAAGAACCTGTAACAAATAAGTCATCAACATATATTGCTACAATCAAGAACGTGGTCAAGCTTGAGGTAAACCGATGGTTCTTGAGGTAAATCGATGGTTCTTTGACACACTTAGTGAAGCTCATCTCCTTCAGAACGTGGTCAAGCTTGAGGTTCCAAGCTCTAGGCGCTTGTCGTAGACCATATAACGCTTTATATAATCTGTAAACTTTGCCTTCCTCTCCTTTCTTTGCAAAGCCTTCCGGTTGACATACATAGACTTTTTCGTCTAGATCTCCGTTTAAGAACGCCGTCTTAACGTCTAGATGGTGAATTTCAACCTCTTGTTGCAGCAATGGCTATAAGGAGGCGTATAGTTTCAATTCTTGCAACCGGTGCAAAGACTTCTTCAAAATCTATACCTTGTTGTTGCGCATAACCTTTTGCAACTAGCCTTGCTTTATATTTGGTCACCGATCCATCAGCTTTCTTCTTAACCTTGAAGATCCACTTCAGCCCTATGACTTTCACTCCTTCAGGAAGTTCTACAAGCTCCCATGTTTTGTTCTTTGTGATAGAATCCAATTCGGCTTTCATGGCTTCACACCACACTTTCAGATTCTTCGCTTCGTAGTAGTTCTCTGGTTCTCCATCGATTGTAAACAACAATCTTACACTCTCGAGATCAGCCATGAGAACGTAATCATCAAGATATATTGGCCTGTTTATCACGCGACCATATCTTGTCACGATTTGATGATTATCAACTCCTTGATTTTCACCTTCTTCCACGTGCACATCTTCTTCTTCATCATCTTGGTTTTCATGCTCTTGAATCGGATCGTGATTATTGTCGTCATTGTGAACATCACCATCTTCGTTTCCATCTTCAATTAGGCCTCTTTGATAAAGTTTAAACGAGCCTGGTTCTTCGTCGGGATTACTTGTGCTTGTTGACCAGTCCCAAGCTTTCTCCTCATCAAACACTACGTCTCTACTCACAATCACCTTTCTTGTGACTAGATCGTAAAGCCTATAGGCCTTAGAACCTTCTTCTGTCCCAAGGTTTATCACCGTCCTCGACCTATCATCAAGCTTCTTCCGATGTGGTGTGGTGATTTTTGCATATGCGACGCAACTAAATACCCTCAGATGTGCTATGTTGGGTTTATTTGTTGTGTAGCATTCATATGGTGTTTGACCATTCAAAGCTTTTGTGGGAACTCTGTTAATGAGATATGTTGAATGCCTCACTGCTTCCCCCCACATCTCATTCGGTACTTTCATAGCTTTAAGCAAGCTTCTTGTCATCTCCATCAAAGTTCGGTTTCTCCTTTCGACTACATCGTTTTGTTGTGGCGTATATGGTGCAGTAAGGTGTCTTGTGATTCCTCTTTCTTCACAAAACCGATTGAAATCCGATGAAGTAAACTCTCCTCCTCTATCGGTGCGAAAGGTTTTGATGGATAGACCTGTTTGCTTTTCTACCAGCTCTTTGAACCTTTTGAACCGATCGAATGCTTCGCTCTTTTCTTTTAACAAGATTGACCACATGAACCTTGAAAAATCATCAATTAGAATGAATACATACCGATTATTAGCTGGTGTTGGTGGTGTTATCGGTCCGCACAAGTCTCCGTGTATCAATTCCAAAGCTTGTGTTGCACGATAGCTTGCTTTTGGTGGAAATTCTACTCTCGTTTGCTTTCCTACCATACACACGTCACAAATAGTCTTCTCATGTGTCTTTTGTGGCATACCTATCACCATCTCCTTCTTAATCATGTTATTCATGACTCCAATGATTACATGACCAAGCCTCGCATGCCATGTTTTTGTAGCATCATTGTTTTGAACGTAAAGACACTTTGGGTAGCTAATCTCCATGGGTGTCTTGTAAAGTCGGTTTGCTGACCTTGTAACACGGACCAGAAGCTTTCCGTTTGGGTCTCTAAGTGTTAAAGCATCACCTTTCATGTTTACTTCACACCCTCCTTCAGTCGTTTGTCCTAGACTGATGATGTTATGCTTGAGCTCCGGTATGTAATAGATGTCGTTGAGTGTCCTTCTTTCACCCGTCTTTCCTATAAACGCTATAGATCCTTTGCCGACAATATTGACATACGAGCCATCACCAAACTTTACTCTCCCTTTTATGTTATCGTCCAAACTTGAGAAGAAATTCACATTACCCGTCATGTGATTACTTGCTCCGTTGTCTAGATACCACTCACTTTCCGAATTTGTCTCGTAGTTTTTCGGAAACACCCTGTCTTCGTTCAAAAACACCACTTCATGTACATAAAGAGCATCCTCCTCCTGAGTTTCATTCAAGTTTGTCTCTTGGTGTACTTGTTTTTCAGAACATTGTGTTGCATAATGTCCTGCTTTATCACATCTCCAGCAGATTATCTTGGAGAGGTCTTTCTTAGGCTTCTGGTTTTGCTCTTTGGTTTCACTCTGGTTCTGCTCACTAGTCCTTCCTCGACCTCTGCCTCTACCAGCACTGTTACTCCCTCTGCCTCTACCGCCTCTGTTTCCTCTTCCCCTAGCTCCACTGCCTCTGCTTGAGCTTCCGTACAACAACTTTCCCTGGTCTTCGCTTCTAGTCTCTCCCCCTACACGGTCTTCGTATGCTTTGATGCGACCAACTATGTCCTCAAAGCCTGTTGTTTTGAGATCTAGAACTTGCTCCAGGGAAGCCACGATGGGAATGTATTTGTTTGAAGGAAGACTTGTTAAGAACTTCTTAACCAGCTTAGTCTCCTCGATTGTTTCTCCTAACGAGGCTGATTTGAGATGCAATCCCTGATATCTTGCCTGCAAACTCATCAACCGTGTCTGAGTCACTCATCTTTAATCGGTCAAACTCTCCTACAAGCGTCTGCAATCTAGCTTCTTTCACACGGTCTACTCCCTGGTGACGCGCTTTGATTGCATCCCACAACTTCTTTGCGGAATCTAGCTCTCCGATTTGCAGAATAAGTGATTCGGGGATAGATTGAAAGAGTAGAGTTGTCGCCACATCATTCTTCTTAGGATCGGCAATCCCTGGCTCAATCGTATCCCATACTTCCCTTACACGAAGCAGGATCTTCATGCTCATCGCCCACACAGTGTAATTAGTGGTCGATAGCATCAGACATTTAATCGACGGAGCTCTGAGCTCCTTTGTCCGCTGCGTTTGAGTTACGTCTCCCATCTTGGCCTCACGAACTCACGCACACATGTCTCCTCTGATCTGTGCTCTGATGCCAATTCAAATATGCAACTTCACGATTTGTAAACAAGAAAGATTAAAGAACAACTTTTCTTTATTGATTTAGAAACTTCTCAAAACTAAATCTCTCTCAAGTCTTATGGAACAACTCTCCACAAGCTCTTGTATTTATATGTCTAGGCAACTTCCTATTCCTATTTTGATAAAGGAAAACTTACAAAACTTATCTCAACTAGATCTTATTTGTATTTCATATTTTCTATCTCTTCTAGCATCTTCTAGAAAGAGATTACTTTGTCTCCAAGTCTTGGAATTATCCAACATCAGATCCATAAGCTTCCTCTTCCAGGTTCGAAATCCTTCTTCTCTTGATTGGCTGTTTTTGCATTAGATTTGCTCTGTTGTTTAAAGTTTCAATTTCTCAATTACGAAGCAGGGTTCTCCTATAAAAAATGGTCGTGGTTAGCTTCAGTTTGGTCTTAAATTTGTTTGCTTTGAATTGATATTGTGATGAGACTCTGCTGTGAATTTCATTGACAACTCATTTTGATCGTTCCCTTCTTTTGTAGGTGACATTGAAGAGTTCTTTGATTAAGAAAACAAGGATGCTACAACAACACCAAGTAGCTCAGCGTCAGGAATATGAGATTATGAGAGTTTGGAGAGTTTGAGAGTTTGAGAGTTTGAAGAGATTTATGAAACACTAACTTACAGTTTGTGAAAACTCTTGTCTGGTCAATTGTTTTTCTCTTTTCGTTTCCTTCTTATCTTTCAATTGTCCTCTTTTGCGTCTAGTCAATGTTTCGACTAATTCATGAATCATTTTGTTTTCAATGACTACATCTCATGATTGTTCTAAAGATATCTCATGATTATCTCTAATCAGTGGTTGTTAATTACCAATTTAATTACCAAATTTATAAAAATTAAACTAAGTAAAATTGATTTTTAGTTAATATAGATTTTACCAGAATAGCGCGAAACTCATCCTTGAGACGCAGCAGGCTTTGGAACAAGCACTCTCAGCGGACCCCCCTGACCCGATTGCAATTGGGCAATTCACAGCCACTTTAGAAAGAGCTTACAAGGAGGAAGAGCGATATTGGAAGCAACGAAGCCGCGTTTTGTGGTTACATAGTGGTGATCGTAACACGGGATACTTCCACGCAATAACACGAGGTCGCCGCACTCTAAATCGCTTCACAGTCCTGGAAGATGAAGCCGGTGTAGCGTATCACGAGGAACACGACTTTACTCGAATTATCTCAGAGTATTTCCAATCGATCTTCACAGCACAAGCCAGAGGTAATCTTGACCTTATTGATGATACTCTCACACCATGCATATCTCCTCAAACCAATGAGCGGCTGATCACTATACCGGAACCTGAGGAAATTAGAGAGGCAGCTTTCGCCATCCATGCGGGGAAAGCTCCGGGGCCTGACGGATTCTCTGCTGGGTTTTTCCAGTCCTATTGGGCCATTATTGGACCTGACATCATTGCTGAAGTAAGAAGATTCTTCGCTACAAGCGCCTTCCCGCCAAATGCGAATGCGACGCATATCCGTCTCATTCCAAAGATTACGGGCCCCAGAAAAGTAGCTGATTATCGTCCTATTGCTTTATGCAATGTATACTACAAAATTGTAGCAAAGATCCTAACTAAGCGACTCCACTCGGTCTTGCCCAACATAGTGTCGGAGAACCAATCGGCTTTCGTTCCCGGTAGAGCAATCTCAGATAATGTACTTATAACACATGAGGTCTTACATTATCTGTGCTTGTCAAAGGCAAAGAAAAGGGGAGCCATGGCCGTCAAAACCGACATGAGCAAAGCTTATGACCGAATTGAGTGGGGCTTTCTACGGAAAGTCTTGGAGAGATTGGGTTTCCATGACAGATGGATAAGTTGGATCATGGAATGCGTTACTTCGGTAACATACTCTTTCCTCATTAATGGACCCCCACAAGGTTTTGTTCAACCCACTAGAGGCCTTAGACAAGGTGATCCCCTCTCACCATACCTCTTCATCTTGTGTACGGAAGTTCTCTCGGGTTTATGCAAAAAGGCACAAGAAGAGGGCCGACTCCCAGGCGTCAAAGTCTCTCGCAATAGCCCGCCGATAAACCACCTACTATTTGCAGACGACACAATGTTCTTCACTAAGTCTGACCCTGGAAGTTGCGCAACATTGGTGGATATCTTGAAGAAATACGAGGCAGTGTCGGGGCAATGCATCAATCTGAACAAATCTTCTGCCACGTTCTCATCAAAGACGCCAAGGAGTGCACGGGAAAGAGCTCTTAGACAGCTCCGTATCAGGACAGAGGGGGGCGCGGGCAAATATCTCGGTATACCAGAAAACTTCGGCCGGCGAAAACGAGACATATTCGCAGCCCTAGTCGATAAGATTAGACAGAAATCCCATAGCTGGTCTTCTCGATTTCTTTCTCAAGCGGGTAAACAGGTTCTTCTAAAATCAGTGCTATCCGCGATGCCAGCTTACTCCATGTCTTGCTTCAAGCTTCCAATCTCGCTCTGCAACCAAATTCAATCGATACTCACCCGGTTTTGGTGGGATGATAAACCGGACAAGCGAAAAATGAGTTGGGTGTCGTGGAGTAAGCTTGCAGCCCCAAAAAATGCAGGAGGATTAGGATTTTGGGATATAGAGAATTTTAATGACTCTCTCCTGGCCAAGATAGGGTGGAGACTGCTAAAAAACCCTACCTCCCTCTTTGGACGTATTCTTTTGGGCAAATATTGCCAGTTTTCCTCTTTTATGGAGTGCAAGATGCCATCTAATCCCTCCCATGGATGGCGAAGTATTCTCGCAGGTCGAGAGGTGCTTACTAAGGGTGTGGGATGGAGTATAGGAAATGGTGATCACATCCGACTTTGGTCTGACCCGTGGCTCTCATTATCCACACCAACTCGGCCGACTGGCCCCCCACCACCACACACTGAAAACTTGAGGGTTTCGGATCTTATTCACCAATCAACAAATCAATGGAATGTGGAAGCTATTCGGAGTTTGCTCCCACACCATGAAGAAGCTATAATGCAGCTCCCTCTTAGTCGTACGAGAAGAGAGGATTCTTTGATCTGGCTCCCACTGAAACGTGGAGGTTACTCTACTCGATCAGGATATGGTTTACTTCAGATAGAGACCATCCCTGAAACATCTCTGGCCTTTAATTGGCAAGCTAACATCTGGAAGCTCAGGACCTCACCAAAGGTAAAAAAACTTTTTATGGAAAGCAGCCACCGGCGCGCTACCAGTTGGCCACCAACTCCATATTAGAGGTATTACATCTGACCCTTTGTGTAAACGCTGTGGATTGTGTGAAACACCCATACACGTATTAGTGGAGTGTCCTTTTGCACAACAAGTTTGGAACCAAGCTCCGATCAGCGCTTTCCCTCGTGATTCGTATGCATCGGTGCTACAATTTCTGCAGGAGGGCAAATCGTGGCTTAGCCTACCTCCAACAGGTCTCCACACGGCCCGACTCTATGCATGGATATGTTGGAACCTTTGGACTTCAAGAAATGCCTTAATTTTTGAGGATCGCTCTTTCTCGCCTGTCGAGATTATCACAAAGTCTGTCATTGATGCGCGACTGTGGCAGGAGGCTCAAAAGGAACTTCCAAAACCTCGCCAACCTCTCCCAAGTCGCACTCAAACGGCACAAGCTCCGACTGGAATCAGATGTTATGTAGATGCATCTTGGCAAAAAACGACTCTCCTCTGTGGTATGGGATGGACAGGCTTCAATGGCGAGTCCCAGACATTCACGGCGATGGCCACCAGACAACACGTCGCATCGGCGCTGGCGGCGGAGACTTGGGCGATCCGTGAAGCCCTTCTGGACATTAAGACACACGGATGGGAAGCAGCTCATATTCTCTCAGACTCCTTGACTCTTGTCAAGCTTCTTAACTCAGGTGATACGCACATTGAAGTGCAAGCTATCATCGCGGATATTCGTGAAATTGGTGAGTCCTTTATGGACTCCTCTTTCACCTTTATTCCACGCTTAAGCAATTCTATTTCAGATGGTTTAGCCAAATCGGCTCTTGTAAACGCTTTTCCTGTTATTTCAGGCTCTTCTTAATAAAAGTTAAATTGTTGACCAAAAAAAAAAAGTTAATATAGATTTTACAAATTTAATTATCAATTTTATAAATTTATTTACAGATTTTTGTTTTTTTGTAAAAAAAAAAAAAAAAAAAAAAGAACCGGGTACCCGCGGGTAACCCGAAATCTCACGGGTTTTATTCGGGTTACCCTAATAGCTCTCGGGTTTGAAACGGGTTTTCATATTCGGGTTCTAAATGGGCGGGTTCTATTCGGGTTCGGGTCGGGCCGGGTCGGGTAGCCCATTTTAACATCTCTAGTTTTATGTGTTTTTTAACTTTTAGTCACATGATTACTAGTTTAATACATAAGGAACTAGATCTTAATCCCTGGTACACCATGGAATAAATATTAAATTTATAAGTTTTGAATTGTATGATTTTAAAGTTTAATTGTAATTTATATATTTTGCATGATTTTACTAATCCGCTGATATTTATGATCTAGTGCAATTTCTTTTTAAAAACATTTAAATAATTATTTTTCATATTTTAGTAAAGTATGTCTGTTTTAAAAAAATATATATAATAATACAAAAAAATTATAGTAACATGATTAATTTGTATATCATAATACAAAAATTTGGGGAAAATCCCAAAAAAAATTATCAAGATGGCAACGACTTCCACTTTAAACCTCCAAACTTTCGTACTCCCAACTAAAACCATTAATTTGACAACTTTGTTAAATCAAACATTTAGAGTGGATTTCGGGTTCGCGGACCCACAATAATCATCGGAACCGTTAATTCCGTTAACAGAATAGTTCACACCAACCCGCTGATTTTTATGATCTAGTGTAATTTTTGTTAACGTTTTTTTTAAGTGATTATTTATCATATTTGAGTCAAATATGTCCGTTTTAAAAAAACTCAAACCACAACATATGCGAATCAAAATCTATAATTTTTTTTGTTATATGAACTATGTATTGATTCAAATATTTATAAAATATGACCAAACAAAGATGATAAGTGAAATTTTAATAAATCTTTGAAATAATTAAAGGAATTAAGTTTATTGACAAAATTAGAGAAGAGAAAAAATCATTTATTTCTTTAAATTGATTTTGATTTCAATTGTGATTTCAATTATTTTTAATCTCTAATTTATACTTTTTAATTTCAATTAAACATCTCCATAATTTTTAATTGAGTGACAATTGATATAATAAAAACAATAATTTTAAACATTTTCTATTTTGCAGTTCTCTTTTAATAATAAAATGATGATTTTATTATTTGCTCATTTCTTTTTTTTTCTACAATAATTGTTGACATGATTAATCAACGTACGATATTGGGGAAAGAAAACAACGTACAATAAGTTTATCAAGTTCATGTTAATACATAAACATACATATATTGGTGGTCTCTTAAAAGTATTATATATTAACTTATATGTCATAAAAAAAAGTCAAAGCAATAAATGTAGAGAGGAGACAATAGTCTAAGATTTATAGAATCAAATGAAAGTAGGATAAGGGAAAAAAATAAAACTTAGCAAATATATGAACAAATATATTCATTTGTACTTTGTGTATGTGTATATATAAGACTTTGTAACCCATTTATATTTGTGATAAAGTTTATTACATTTGAGAAAGGATTAAAAGAATGGGAAAATACTTGCTAAGTTTTTTTCTTATCCTTGTTTTCTTTGATTCTATAAATTCTATATCATTTCCTCCTCTCTTCCGAAAATTCAATGTCGAAATTGTAAATCAGTTTACGTTTAACAAGAAACTGAAAGTTTATTGCGGGAACAAAATTGAAACATTTCCAATACTCTATCTAGATATGGGCGAAAGTACTCTACTTAAATTTAAAATAGTTCCTTTCATTAAATATTGGTGTCATTTATGGCCGGTAAGAAGTTTCATACACTTTTCTATATTTTTCATGTATCGCATTAGGATTGAACATTTTGTTTGTCTTGTTAATGAAGAATTGGATGGAACAATTCTTTTTGTTCTTTGGTTCAATCCAAAATAGTTATTATCGTATACTAATATTACACTCTTTTTTTATGAAGTTTAATTAACAGTTGACTGGATTTTTAAACAACATTTAATTTTGGTTTGATTTATGGCATTTCATATTATATAATTTGTTCAGTTGATTTTTTTTAATTAATTTATAATTTTGGTTCAGTTTAATTTAACTACTCACCCTAATATACACTTGACTACACCATAAAATCAATCAATTTTTATTTTTGTGTTTCAGGGACCATATTATTTACATCATGTGGCTTTTGATGCGTTTCATCCGGACAAACATTTTATAGAAAATACATGTAATGGAATGCACCCTAATGTATGTAGATGGACTGCAAAAGAATTGGGAGTCTATGTCCGCAACAAACAAGGAGAACATTTAATGTATAAATGGGATGTTCCAAACAAACAAGGAGAAAACACTTCAGCGAGTATTGCACCTACAAGTGAATATGAATTTGATTCATAGATCTAATAAAAATTCTAAAAGTCATGTTATAATGTTGGTATCGTTGTATCATGTACAAGAAAATAATAATAAAGAGGGCTTGGTTTCAATTATGAGCCAGACTTATATTTCAATTTTTTTTGGAATAACACAATGATATACTTATTTAAAAACTGCTATGGTTTTAAACGTTTCTTATGTTAAACGTTTTTGTTATATTAAAACTGGATTTTTTTTAACACCGGTCACTAATATATGGCACGGCTCTGATAATATCTCTTTGATTCTAAAAAAAATCGAAACATTGGGCCCAAATAGAAGTTGGACTTGTAAACTCGTAATTTAAATATTTGTTATTTTTTTCTTGTAAATTATACTCACCAAGATTATATAACATGACTTATTTGAGTTTTAGAATTTTTATTAGATCTATGAATTAAATTCATATTTACTAGAAGGTGCATTCACTAGAATGATTTCTCCTTGTTTGTTTGAAGCATCCCATTAATTCAAAATGTATAGTTTAACGTTATCTAGTATTGTGTTGGTATGTTATATTCGTAGTCTCTTAAAAGTATTATTAACTTATATGTTATAAATAAAAGTCAAAGCAATAAATGTAGAGAGGAGACAATAGTCTAAGATATATAAAGTCAAATAAAAGTAGGATAAGGCAAAATATAAAACTTAGCAAATATATGAAAAAATATATTCATTTGTACTTTGTGTATGTGTATATATAAGACTTTGTAACACATTTATATTTGTGATAAAGTTATTACATTTGAGAAAAGATTAAAAGAAAGGGAAAATACTTGCTAAAATTTTTTCTTCTCCTTGTTTTCTTTGATTCTATAAACTCTATATCAGTGCCTCCTCTCTTCCGACAATTCAATCTCGAAATTGTAAATCGCTTGAGTTTCACACGAAACTAAAAGTTCATTGCAGGAATAAAATTGAAAGTTTTCCAATACTCTATCTTGATATCGGCAAAAATGCTCTATTCAAATTTAAAATCTATCCAAATATTAAGTATTTGTGTAATTTATGGCAGGTAAGAATTATATTTGAAGTTGTATACACTTTTCTATATTTTTCATGTAAAGCATTAGAATTGAGCATTTTGTTTGCTTTGTTAATGAAGAATTTGATGGAACACTTTTTTTTTTTTGGTTCAATCCAAAATAGTTATTTTTTATACTAATATTACATTTTTTATGGAGTTTAACAAGTTGACTGAATTTTTAAACGATATTTAATTTTGGTTTTATATATAAATTAATAAAATTCACGGTCCCAACATTATTAATTTATAGAGGTTTTACTGTATATACAAATTCACGTGAATGGTTATTAGATCAAAATGTCTACCTTCAAGAGAAAACACTGTATTTACAATAGAGAAAAGTAAATTTTAATGTATTTCAAGTGTGAAAATAATATAAAAAATAAAAGATTCGGTATTAGAAACACGTGTCAAAAGTTTTCATTAGACTTTAAAAAACCTATTAGCCGAAAGGAAACAAATGCTTTTAAACCACTTTGTAAAAAATCATTTTTCAACAAAACAAGATGTCATATTCAAATGTTTACTCTCCCATATGTAATAGACTATGCACGTAATACACTATTTGAATAAAAATATCTCAAATAGTTCACAAAAGTAAAAGCCGCCAAGCTAGATCATTTTGCCTATATAAGGAATCGTTAACACAAACTATATTCACTCAAACTAAACCATAACCAAATAATTCCCTTAGGGAGCAAAGAAAATGAGTTCCACTTTGATAAAATTTGGATTTCTTCTTCTTCTTCTTCAGGTTTCATTGTCTCATTCTCAACTAAGCACTTCCTTTTACGATAAAACATGTCCACAAGTCTTTGATATTGCAACCAAAACCATTGTCACTGCTCTGAGATCAGACCCTCGCATCGCTGCAAGTATCCTTCGTCTTCATTTCCATGACTGCTTTGTTAATGTAAGATAACACTATATTCAATATTTCTTTTGGTTCTCCTGATAGTTTATCCTAAAGAGAACGGTTTGCGGATATTATAAACTTGAAATTAATTAGATTGGAAAATGTGATTGACATTTCGATTTGTACATGGTTGACTCAAATTATTCGATTTACGATTTATTCATTTTAGTTAGAAGGAAGATACTCAAACTGTAAATTTCTTTTGTTAGTTTGGTTATTGAGATTTTTGGTTTTTATTTGGATGATAAAAACAATAATAATTATGAGTAAAATTAAAATAAAAATAACAAAACAAAGTTATTTATATCTACCAAAACTAGGGGTGTCAAAATGGGTCAAGTATTATGGGTCGACTCAACTCGACTCAATCCATCAACCCTAATTGTTTAAACATTTGAGTCATAATGAGTTAATGAGTTAAATGAGTTGATGGGTTAATGAATTAATGAGTTATTTTTGTCAAATACTTATGTTCTTAGTTTTTTTTTTTTTATATATAGAATTTGGTTCGATTTGTTTGACTAATTTGGTTCACTTTGGAAAAGGGATGTGATGCATCGATATTGTTAGACAACTCAACATCGTTTAGGACGGAGAAAGACGCGTTCGGGAACGCGAATTCCGCTCGAGGTTTCGATGTTATCGACCAAATGAAGGCTGCGGTAGAGAAAGCATGTCCTAAAACCGTTTCATGCGCTGATTTGCTCACCATCGCAGCTCAAGAATCTGTCGTTTTGGTATGCATCTTTTACTATGATATGCAAATAGTTTCCATACCATTTTGTTGATTTTTAAGTAGAATATAATATTTAGACCAAATATAATTGTTTACTTATAGGCGGGAGGTCCTTCATGGATGGTTCCATGTGGAAGAAGAGATGGCTTAAGAGGGTTTATGGATCTTGCTAATGATAACCTTCCAGCTCCATTCTTTACCCTTAAAAAACTTAAGGATAGCTTCAAAAAAGTTGGAATGGACCGTCCTTCTGATCTCGTAGCTCTTTCCGGTACGTTATCAAATAAATTTTTTCATACATTAGCTAGCAATAATTGTGACCAATATAGTATACTCTATGATTACTTGTTTGGTTTTTTATTTATTTGATATTTTTTCTTTGGCTAGGTGCTCACACTTTTGGCAAAAGCCAATGTCAGTTCATAATGGACCGGCTTTACAACTTCGGCGAAACCGGTTTACCCGACCCAATACCCTTGATAAATCTTATCTCGCCACGCTTAGAAAACAATAATGTCCGCGAAATGGAAACCAAAGTGTCTTGGTAGATTTTGATTTACGTACACCAACACTCTTTGACAACAAATACTATTTGAATCTCAAAGAGAACAAAGGACTTATCCAGAGTGACCAAGAGTTATTCTCTAGCCCTGATCCTAAAGACACTATCCCATTAGTTCGCGCATATGCTGATGGTCAAGGGAAGTTTTTCGACACGTTCGTGGAGGCAATGATAAGGATGGGAAACCTTTCACCTTTAACAGGGAAACAAGGAGAGATTAGATTGAATTGTAGAGTGGTGAATGCTAAACCGAGAATTATGGATGTGGTAGAAGATGCTATTGACTTTGCAAGCTCAATGTGAGGAAATGAGTTTTTTTTCTAATAATGAATAAATTATCAATGTTATCATGATGTTATCTTTTTCATTACTTCCAATTTCTTTTATGTTACTTACATATAATCTATATAACTATATTAAGGGGTGGATCCATAAATTATTTTCACCAATGGTAGAGATATAAATGATTCAAAAAAAAAAATTATATATATACACACACACACACACACACAGGGTTATGTGTAAGATACCAAAAAAAAAAAAAAAAAAAAAACACAATTTACAAATGTATCCTACACACTTTTCAATCAAACATTTTTTTTTTTTTTTTTAGAAAATAATATTTATTGCCAAAGTATTGTGAATGGTTGCCTCAAGTTACTTTGCTGCAAAACAGAAAAAAAAACAATCTTATAAACCAAAGAATGTGGAAAATGTTTCTTTTTTTCAATATCATACGAGCAAAATATCCAAATTCTTAAAAAATTCAAATCTTTTATCTTATCTTAGATTTTTAATATAGATTCCAAGTTCCTCTCCAAAAATTGACCTTTCAATAAACTAAAGTCTTGCGCATTTTGTTGATGGATTTCTTTTTTTAGTGATGGTCATACGTCAATAGTGGTGGCGGTAGCCATTAAACTTCATGGGATCACACGCTCCATTAGGCCTAGGCATTCAACTATTTGGATCAGGTTCGGGTCGAGTTTTTTGGGTTTGGGTATTTTAGTACTATGGATCAAGGATTCATTCGGATATTTGAAAATTTCAGATCGAGTTCAGTTTGGTACCTTTCAGATTTAGGTCGGTTCTAGATACCTGAAATATCGGAAAAATCTAAAAATTTGATTAAATTTGAAAATAATTTCGTTAGATTTTGTCAAATATAACTACAAATTGCTTATATTTTAGTTAGTTGGTGTAAAAATAATTGATATTTTCGTATTTTTAAAATTGTAATTTTGAGTAATTAACTTATATCAATAATAAAAATAATTGATAAATTTGATAAATAACTATCTTTCGAATATCTATTCAGTTTTCAGTTCGAGTCGGATTAGATTATGATTCTTCAGATATATAAATCTATGATCCGTTCGGATATTTCTTTGTGTTCGAATTAGATATTTTAGATCGAGTTTGGTTCGGATTTTCGGGTTAAGATATTTTGCCCATGCCTATTAGTGATTGTGATTAGGATTTTATAAGCTTGTTTTGGATGGAGTTTTGGAAACCATCCGAGGCAATTGCATGTAAGCCACTCGCGTAAAACCCACAAACAGATGGCCAAACTAAGGTCGTGAACCGTTGTATGAAATACTACACCATCATTTGAAGCAATGGAGTGGCCTTCTCCCTTTGAGCTGGATTGTGAGACAATATTACCATAAAACAACGCCATTCGATGCCATTTATGGATACCCCAACCACTGTCGTTGCAGCCTACGAGGTGGGCTCCTATCTCCACTATTAGAGCAGCTGAGTAGTTATTGTCTGAGCGCAATGTATCATCTACACAGTTTTATGGTCCTTTTCAATCTCTAGTGGACACGCTTCTCAGCCAAGTCTCTAACCGCCTACAACTTCGGGAAGGTACCCGTAACATCCTGTTTTCATGTCTCCTTAATGAAAATATGTGTGGGTTTCAGATACAATCGTGATGGGTGAAAAGGGTAATACGATACTACAACCTAGCCTAGCCATCAAGAGTTCCAAACGGGTGTTAGAGACACTCCTTTTTATTATGTAATTGGTTGAAACGCTATTAACCGCAACCGCTCGCAAACATAACGTTTGCGGATAGTAGCGGGAGAACCAATCAACCACTTAGTTTAGTGGTTCTCAGCCACGCGTTTTGTTTTATCCCTTATGTGAGTTCGAATCTGGAACTTTTAATGTCATATAAAAAACTTCAGTCGTTTTTTTATTAAAAAAATAGAAATGACAATTTCAGTTTGGTTGCCTCCAAAACAAGTAATCCATATTTGTAAACAAAGATGCCGAGGTAGTTCTTATCCTTGGGTATTATGGTACATTTGGAAGGCAAGAAATGCCAAAATTTTTGAAAATCTAGACGAAAAGCCTCCCGAGGTAGTTCGCTTGGCAAGCACGGAATCTCTGGCTTGGCAGAAGGCACAGGTGGAGGAGGGGGGTCCTGTCCCAACTATCCCGGTGCATCAGCACCGGCCTCTCCCACTATTAAACCCTTTGCCAGCAATTTTTCTTGGTCACCGATGTTTTGTGGATGGATCATGGAAGGCGACAGATAGTTTTGTCGGTTATGGATGGTATTGCACCTCCTCTAGTTCAGCGACAACAATGGGAGCTGCCAACCGACAAAGAAGTCTATCATCCTTACACGCGGAGATCATGGAGGCCTTAGTGGGGGCGATGAGATGCATGATTGGTGCTGGCAATCTACAGGTAGCGTTTCTGACTGACTGTGCTGACCTGGTGAAGATGGTGTTTTCCCCAACGGACTGGCCGGCTTTCGCAGTTTACCTAGAAGATATTACTACCGACAGGGAAGAGTTTTCCTCATTCTCTTTATCTCTTATTCCACGCAGCGAGAATGTTCAAGCGGACAAATTAGCACGAAATGTTCGGGTCATGCCGCAATGTGTTACTCTTGTAAACCACATTCCGCCAAATTGGCTTTCCTAAGCTAATCTATATATATGCAGTTGACAAAAAAAAAAAAAAAAAGACAATTTCAGTCTTCTTTTATTAACAAAATATAGATAAGTTTATTGCAAAATATATTTAGAAAATGAGGAAAGAACGCAGTGGTAGGCAAGTTTTTTTTGTAGGGGTATGTGCTAGACACATTCTTTTGTATCGGTAGGTGCTCGACGCATTCATCTTTATATTCTTGACTAACAAAAACCAATATAATATCGGTAGGTGCTCGACGCATTCATCGAACGCAGTGGTAGGCAAGTTCGTTAAAGACATTCGCATTGCTTCGTTTTATGTGTTTTTTACTTTTAATCACATGATTACTAGTCTAATACAGAATAAATGGTTTTATTATCTGCTCATTTCTTTTTTTTTCTACAATAATTGTTAACATGAATCAACGTACGATATTGGGGGAAAGAAAACAACGTACAATAAGTTTATAAACTTCATGTGTATACATAAATATATATACAATTTCACGTGAATATATGGTTATTAGATCAAAATGTCTAACTTCAAGAGAAAACACTGTATTTACAATAGAGAAAAGTAAATTTTAATGTATCTAAAGTGTGAAAATAATATAGAAAATAAAAGATTCGGTATTAGAAACACGTTATAAAAGTTTTCAGTAGACTTTAAAACCTATTAGCCGAAAGAAAACAAATGCTTTTTAAACCACTTTGTAAAGAATCATTTACCAAAAACAAAATGTCATATTCAAATGTTTACTCTCCCATATGTAATAGACTATGCACGTATACACTATTTGAATAAAAATATCTAAAAAAATTCACAAAAGTAAAAGCCGCCATGCTTTATCATTTTGCCTATATAAGGATTAATCATTAAGACAAACCTATATTCACTCAAACTAAACCATAACCAAATAGTTCCCTTAGAGAGCAAAGAAAATGCATTCCTCTTTGATAAAATTGGGATTCCTTCTTGTTCTTCTTCAGGTATCATTGTCTCATGCTCAACTAAGCCCTTCCTTTTACGATAAAACATGTCCACAAGTCTTTGACATTGCAACCAAAACCATTGTCAATGCTCTGAGATCAGACCCTCGCATCGCTGCAAGCATCCTTCGTCTTCATTTCCATGACTGCTTTGTTAATGTAAGATACCACTAGACTCCATCTATTCATATTTAAATAAATTCTTTTGGTTCTCTGTTAGTTTGGTAATTTGAAATTTTGGTTTTCTTTTGGTTGATTAAAAAAAAAAACAAAAGAGAAAACCCGAGTTAAATAAAAATACGAATAACAAAACAAATTTATATCTACAAAAACTTATGTTTTTGGTTAAATTATTTTTTTAGAAGGTTGGTTCGATTTGTTTGACTAATTTTGGTTCACTTTGGAGGGTCAATATTATAAAATGAACCAACCACTTCTTAATGTGCTTAGTTGACTAAATGTGAAGAAAAATATTTTGTTTTGAAATAGGGATGTGATGCATCGATATTGTTAGACAACTCAACATCGTTTAGGACGGAGAAAGACGCGTTCGGAAATGCTAATTCCGCTCGAGGTTTCGATGTTATCGACAAAATGAAGGCTGAGGTAGAGAAAGCATGTCCTAAGACCGTTTCATGCGCTGATTTGCTCACCATCGCAGCTCAAAAATCTGTCGCTTTGGTATGCATCTTTTACTATGTTATGCAAATAGTTTCTATCCCATTTTGTTGTTTTTCAAGGAGAATAAAATATCTACACCAAATATAATTGGTTTTACTCTAAAAATACGATAGGCGGGTGGTCCTTCATGGAAGGTATTAAGTGGAAGAAGAGATGGCTTAAAAGGGTTTATGGATCTTGCTAATGATAACCTTCCAGCTCCATTCTTTACCCTTAAAGAACTTATGGCTAGCTTCAAAAAAGTCGGAATGGACCGTCCTTCAGATCTCGTTGCTCTTTCCGGTACGTTATCAATATGAAAAATATTCATACATTAGCAATACTTGTAACCTATATAACTCTATATGATTACTTATTTGATATTTTTCTTTGGTTAGGTGCCCACACTTTTGGCAAAAACCAATGTCAGTTCATAATGGACCGGCTTTACAACTTTAGCGAAACCGGTTTACCCGACCCAACCCTTGATAAATCTTACCTAGCCACGCTTAGAAAACAATGTCCGCGTAATGGAAACCAAAGTGTCTTGGTAGATTTTGATTTACGTACACCAACACTCTTTGACAACAAATACTATCTGAATCTTAAAGAGAACAAAGGTCTTATACAGAGTGACCAAGAGCTATTCTCTAGCCCTGATGCTAAAGACACTATCCCTTTAGTCCGCGCATACGCTGATGTTCAAAAGAAGTTTTTCGACGCGTTCGTGGAGGCAATGATAAGGATGGGAAACCTTTCACCTTTAACAGGGAAACAAGGAGAGATTAGATTGAACTGTAGAGTGGTGAATGCTAAACCGAAAATTATGGATGTTGTAGATGCTAGTGACTTTGCAAGCTCAATGTGAGGAAATGAGTTTAATCACTGTAATCATGATGAATAACTTATCAATGTAATCATGATGAATAAATTATCAATGTAATCATGATGTATAAATTATCAATGTAATCATGATGAATAAATTATCAATGTAATCATGATGTTATATATCTTTTTCATTACTTCCAATTTCTTTTATGTAACTTATATATGATCTATATAACTATATTATCTGACCAAAAATGAAATATAACTATCTTAAGGGGTGCATAAAAATATAAATGATTCAAGAGATATATGTATTGTATATGTTACACACACATAAGGTTATGTGTAAGATAATAAACAATTTACAAATGTATCCTACACTCTTTTCAATCAAAGATACTAAATAATCATTTATAAATTAATTGTCAATCCTAATGGTTGCCTCAAGTAACTTTGCTGCCAAAAAAAAAAAAAAAAAAAAAAAAACTTATAAACCAAAGAATGTGGAATTTTTTTTTTTTTTCAAGAGGAATTCTTCTAAATACCATCATTTTGATTTTGAAATCTTTTATTTTCTCTTAGACTTTCAATATAGATTCCAAGTAGTTGCTGTTCAAAACTTGACCTTTCAATAAACTAAAGTCTTGCGAATTTTGTTGATGGATTGCTTTTTTTAGAGATGGTCATACGTCAATAGTGGTGGTGGTAGCCATTAAACTTCATGGGATCACACGCTCCATTAGGCCTAGGCAGGGTATTTAGGTCGAGTTCGGGACGAGTTTTTTCGGGTTTGGGTATTTTAGTACTAGAAATCAAGAATCCATTCAGATATTTGAAAACTTCGTACCAAGGAACATCGCCATTCGATGCCCTTTATGGATACCCCCACAACTGTTGTTCAAGCCTACGAGGTGGGCTCCTATGTCCACTATTAGAGCAGCTGAGTATCCATGACAAGTTATTGTCCGAGCGCAATGTATCATCTACATCTGACCAAAAAAGTGTTTCTACGCGTGTAACTATATTGAACAGCTCAAAAGCTCTCACAGTTTTATGGTCCTTTTCAATCTGAAGTGGACACACTTGTCAGCCAAGTCGCATACCCACCTACAACTTCTGGAAGGTACCGGTAAGTCGGTAACATCCTATTTTCATGTCTCCTTAATGAAAAAATGTGTGGGTTCCAATACAATCGTAATGAGTAAAAAGGGTAATATGATACTACAACCTAGCCTAGCCATCAAGAGTTCCAAACGGGTGTTAGAGACATTCTTTCTTTTAAATGTTGCAAACAATTTGAACACTACTCAACTTCTTATTAAGATTTGTATGAACTAAGATTCCATAAAACGATTTATGTAATTGGTTTAAACGCTATTAACCGCAACCGCTCGCAAACATAATGTTTGCGGATGGTAGCGGGAGAATTAATCAACCCCTTAGTCTAGTGGTTCAAACTCTGTATTTACAATAGAGATAGTAAATTTTCATATATTTAAAGTGTGAAAATTTAAAAAAATAAAAGAAAAATGTGATAAAAGTTTTCATTAGACTTTAAAACCTATTTGACGAAAGAAAACAGATGCTTTTAAACCACTTTTTACAGAATCATTCAACAAAACACAATGTCCTATTCAAAGTTTAGTCTTCCATATGTAATAGACTATCTTAGGAAAAAAAAAATATGTAATAGACTATACAATCTATATAACTATACTATTTGACCAAAAAACATATAACTATTCATTCAAAAAAAAATAACATATAACTATACTAAAGGATGAAATCATAAATTATTTTCACCAATGGTAGAAATATAAAATACTAGATAAGGACCCGCGTATACGCGAGTTTAAAATAAAAACTTCATAACCCATGTAAGAAAAAAAATTAAGATCCGCGTACACGGGTTTTATAACTAAAATTTTATAACCCATAAAAAAAAACAAAATTAGATATTCGGTAAAATATTTATAAATTACTTAAATTCTCCCATTACTTAATTTAATTTTTTCTTTGTTTATTATATTTTTAATTATATAAATTTTTTATTATCAATCATGTATCAAAATTTTATATTTTCATCCGGTGAAATCAATCTTTACGCATCAATCTCCTAAACGTTGACAAAAGAATTTGTAACTTATCAAAACGTGTAGAAGCATACGAAAATATCACATTTAGATCAAAACCTCTACTATAACACAATAGTCATATCAAACGTCTCTAACTCCTCGCATCCACAAAAACATTGGTACACTAATCCTAAATAATCATATCAAAAGTAAAACATATTATACATTAGAAATAAATTCACATATTCATCCAATAAAATAAATTATAGGGTATCTACCTACTAACCGTTAACAAAATAGTTCGACACCGATTAGTGAAACATATAAACCAACACCAAAAAATTAGTTTTTGATCAAAACTTACTTTATCATATAATGACAGTTTCGAGACCAATCAGTTAAAACATCATCAAAATCTTCATGCATCGATACATATTTGTTCCACATCCTCCAAATTTACAACCATAATAAAAAACATTATTATAATTTCTATAAAATTATAGTAATAGTTATAAAACGCAATAAATCCATATGAGTTGTTATTTTTTTTTAAAAATCATTTTTCATGAAGTAGTGAAAATTCATCTCTATGAGTTTTTTAACATTATCTTCTTATATTTTTAAAATTATTTTATTTTTAATTTTCTTAACATTATCTTTTTATTTTCAAATTTATTTTAATTTTAATATTTTCTCATAATTATCTTTTTACATATTTAAAATTATTAAAAACAAATATTTTTTTGACACGTGTCAAAATCTATAACCGATAGATATGGCACGTGTCACGATCTAGCGAGTTGCTAACTTCGAAAACCCAACTTTATATAATAAGATTCAATATATATATATACATATATCCACACACATACGGCTATGTGTTTTAGCCAAAAAAAAAAAAAAAAAAAAGGCTGTGTGTAAGATTAAAAAAAAAAAAAGAATTTACAAATGCATCCTACATTCTTTTCAATCAAACAAACAAAATAATCATTTTCGAATTATTTGTCAATCCTATTGTGAATTGTTGCCTCTATAAACCAAAGTCTGTGGAATATGTTTCTTTCTTTTTTTTTTTACCATCATATGAGCAAAATAACAAAAATTCTTCAAAATTTTAAATCTTTTAGCTTCTCACACATTTTCAGTGTAGTGATTCTAAGTTGTTCAAAGGATGACCTTTTGTTGATGGGTCTGATGGTTATACGTCAATAATGGTGGCCGTAGCCACTAAGTTTATGGATTTGGTGGGTAAACTTTACGGGACCTACCATCGTCTAAAGCAATGGAGTGGCCTTCTCCCATGAGCTGAATTGTGATACAATACTACCAAGGAACAACGCCATTCGATGCCCTTTATGGATAACACCACCACCAGCCTACGAGATAAGCTCCTATGACAAGGTATTGTCCGAGCGCAATGTATCATCTACACCTAGCCAATAATCAGATGAAACAAAACACCGATGCAAATCGAAGAATGTGGAATTCGTATAAGATTATCGGGTGTTTCTATGCTTATAACTATATTGAACAGCTCAAAAGCTCTCTCACAGTTTTATGGTCCTTTTTAATCTCAAGTGGACACACTTGTCAGCCAAGTCGATTACCGCCTACAACTTCTGGAAGGTACCGGTAACATCCAATTTTCATGTCTCCTTGATAAAAAAATGTGTGGTTTCCGATAAAATCGTGATCGGTGAAAAGGGTAATATGATACTACAACCTAGCCTAGCCATCAAGAGTTCCAAACCGGTGTTAGAGACACTCTTTCTTTTAACTGTTACAAACAATTTGAGCACTACTCAACTTCTTATTAAGAAGTAGAAGAGTGACTCATCTTTATTTCCCAAATCTTGTATGAACTAAACAAGAATAAAAGCAGAAGAATTTACGTATTGAAATACTAGCTTACCTTATTATTGGGACTTATCATTTTGTTTCAAATGAATTTCATTTACAATTTACCTAAGAAAAATCACGACTCCAAATTTCAGAACACCAATGAGTTCATCAGAGATCTATCGAGACCCGTTGCTGCAAAACAAAGAAGATGGAAATATAAGACTTTCTTTGTTCAACCGCCAAGTTCTGTCCCATTCAGAATATATCAAGTCTGTATTTTTACCTTATCTATTGGCATTTTTGTTCTCACTGAGTCAATCAGTGCAAAATCAATATCTGCCACGACAATGCCAGTCGAAACACGATCTGCAATAGCAACAAAATCAAATCTTTTCTTTTTGATAAGGAGAAATTTTCTATTCATAAATGTAGATATAGATGATGTCTTCAATCAAATCGGGAAGCTCACCGGGTAATCTTCCAACCACAGTTCCCCATGGATCAATGATCAGTGTGTCTCCATAACTTTCTCTTTTCTCATTATGCTTTCCAGCTTGAGCAGCAGCTATGACCTGCCAATTAATCAAGCAACCGGAAATGAACAGAGACCGTTAACATCAAATGCAATGAGAGGTTAAAGAGGGAGAGAAGTGTTTCAGCAACATACATAACATTGTGTTTCAATCGCTCGGGCTCGAAGAAGTATCTCCCAGTGTGCCTCCCCAGTGACCTTGGTGAAAGCTGACGGTACCAGTAAAACCTGCAGAGATTTTAAGTTCACAGGACAAGCATTAAGACAGAGAATTCATACTCAAGTTTTATCACATTATTGTTTCATTGTTTTTCATCAGAGTTTCGAAATGCATGTATTACAAGTTGAACCCGATTTTCGCTTGTGTGATTCTATCATTTCTCTCCTTCATTGACTTTCTTAAACAATACTTGGTAAGAGTTTTTAAAAAACCAAAGCAAAGGTTCATAATAATTGAACTACATTGGATTTTACCTGAGCTTTATGGTCAAATCTCAGTTGCTGATAAATCTTAGGAAACCTCAAATCGTAGCATACGGTAAGGCCTAAGCGCCCAACAGGGCTGTCTACAGAAACAATCTTTGTCCCTGAAAAGATTATTGGATCAATTGATTTATCTCAAAAGATATGAAATACACCAGTTCCTAGTCTTCTTATGTGTAAAGACAAAGGTGGCACACGACAAAGAATCTGACAGAGATTATGAGCATATTGATGTGAGTGACAAAGTGTTATTGATCATGGATCTTGGTGGTTTTACATTGATGATCAGGTCGTGATACCACTTCATGTGTTCTAACAATACATTCAGATTTTGAGCTGTGACGAATCACTCCACAAACAAAAAATTTTCTTACTTTCTTAATGCCAAATGCAATACGCATAACAGATGCTTTCGGAATGGACCTAAGATACTTTGTATGTCGGATTGTTCAAACATTCTATCAAGATTAGATTAGATAAGACCATTCTAATCAAGAAGAATATACAAAACAAAATTTACCTGGAACCGTAAAGTTGCTCTCTTTGTACGAGCTACCACCAGGAACATCAACATCAAACCTTCAATAAACAAAAGTTGCCATTTATTGATTATAACCATATACATGATCTAAAGAAACTCAACAACTAAAATCTGAAATAGATATGCACAAATAGCATTCGAGTCAAATGGTTACAAATGCATTTTCTGATAAGTGTCTCGGATCATCCCAGCATCATCGATCACAACATGTGTATTACACAAATGAGTATCATCAAATCTTTCTTGGAAGCCTCCAAGAGACAACCATATATTTGAATCCCTGCAAAACACAAAACACGTTACAAAGCCACATAAATAAACTAAGCAATGCAGAGGAAACAACTCAATGTAGTACCTAACCGAAATCTACGCAACCGAAACATCTTTTACCTGGCTAGAGAGCAATACCGTTGCATCACTGGCCCATCTAATGGTTCAGCAATTCTCACACTCTCTCCTTCTTTATCTCCCACAAAGGAAAAGTTCTCAGGAAAGCAAATCAGCTTTGCACCAGCCAATGCTGCTTCCTTTTGTACAATTACATACTCCAAGATTAAAAAAAAAGACTAAAAAAGTAGTAAAATTTCGGATATAAAATCGAAACTTTCAAATCCCAATCACTTCAGAGAGTAGTAATATTCTTTCTTTACTTCAAAAATCTTCATAAAGTATAAATCTCAGAGACTAAAAAGACTAACAAAGTAGTAAAATTTCGGATAAAAATCGAGACTTTTTAATGTGAATCACTGCAGCAAGTAGTAATCTCAAAGATTAAGAAGACTAACAAAGTAGTAAAAATTGAGACTTTCAAATTTCAATCAATCACTTCAAGATAATAATCTTCATTCTTTACTTCAAATGTTCATAAAAATTTCAACTTTTGGATTTCCACAACTTCAAAATCCAAAATTGAAACGTTTTAAAGAATTTTGAAGTAAAGAAAGCAAAAGGGTAGAATCCAAAACATCAATCGAAGTCTGATAAGTCAAATTACTAACATAATCAATTTTGATCACAAAGTCTTTAACTTTTATTGAATTCAGAAATGAATCATGAAATTGAGAAGATTACTTGAACGAGACGAGAGCAAGTGGCGAAATTGGTCATTAGATCATTGACTGATGTCATCTGAGCAGCTGCGACGCGAATTGTTTTGTTAATGGTGGCCATGGTTAGAGGAATCGGAGTAGAGAGAGCGATGCGTGTGAATAGAGAAGGTTTCGTGAAGTTGAGAGAAACAGAGTAAACGTTCATCAGCACGCAGTGACGGAGCTAGTTGGGGTTTGTTTGATGAGGACGATTTAACTCGTTGGGTCTTTGTCGATAAAGTTAATACATTTTTTACTTTACGACAGTCTCCTTGAAAATTTGATCCAGAAGGTTAATTTTACCCCTTGACAAAAAAAAAAAAAAGGTTAATTTTACCAAGAATATCTCTAGATATTTTGGTTTTATTTTTAAAAATACCAAATACCAAATTATTGTTCAATGATGTGGAATTTTAAATCATTAGTTTGCGTTTATTATTTTATATTTAGGGTATAGTATTTAGTGGTAGAGTTTAGTGTTTGAATTTTAGAGTTTAGAGTTTGAAAATTGAAAATTTAATTTTAGCTTTATGGTATTTTTGTCCTAAAAACAGAAATGATGGTATTTTCATGCCTAGATGATCAAAAATCTCTTCTTTTCCAATAATTGCTCTTCAGACCTGTAAAACACTAAGTGAAACAAATAGTCCTATAATCTATCTAATATAAGTTAGTTGACTCAAAATACAATCCTAAAACAAATACTAAAAACGATAAAAACGGGACACATCACCATGCAAGTGCAAACCTAAATGCAACTAAATGCAATGTTTATGAACAAAAACAAGTGAAAACACATAGGTAAAACCTAAAAAATCAAGAGATATCAACTCCCCCAAACTTGCCTTTCATTTGTCCACAAGTAAACAACAAAGAAAAGGTTCAAGGGAAGAGGTTCAAGGCGGAGATTCATAACCACAAAATGTCAAGCAAAAGATTCAAATCAAAGTCTTTAAAAATAGTTCAAAATTGCTCAAGTCAAACATCATACACATTCGTACTTCTTCATACTCATTTCAATGCATAATTCTATTTCAACCTCAAAGTATTAGTAAGACTCGCAATCAAGTTGAAAACATCTTTTTCACATTCATTTAAGTGTTTGGGGCGGTCTCGCATATGGCAAGTGAATCATTCTCAATCGGTTTTGGTAAAGGCTTTTTAGAGGTGGTTTCAAAAATATTCAAATTTTGGTGTCTTACTCTCAAAAAAAAAAGAATGCTAGACAATCGTAAAATCCATCTAAGACCAAGAACAATTCATGCATACAAGGTTTAACTCTTGTTGTTCTGCCTGCCTTTGATATGAATTCCCTATTTCTACCCTTTTCATAATCTCTTTTCTTTTTCTAGTCAACCCTAAATCATTAAACATTATGGTCATTGCAAACTCCAGCCACATGATCATCAATTTTTTATATCTAGTCACCTAAGGAAAAATTCACTTCAAACACTTAGACCACCTCCAGTGGAGGTTTTCAATGAGTTTCTCTTTATTAATATAATAATAAATATGATGACAACTATGAGAGAGAATGAGGAACATGTCTTACTTAGGCCACTTAAGTAACGTTCCTAATATATTTGTCATTCATTTATTGGTTTATGTATGAAAATTAAATAATTTTATTTATTTAATTAAAATATAATTTTTAATTGCTTTTTGAGGTATTGGGAGAGTAACTACCGGTGGGGGTGCTCTTAGCTCTTTTTTTTCTATTTCTTTCTTTTACCTTCTTTTGTTCCCAATAGATAAAACTTTGAAATTTTTTATTTTCGGGGAACTAACTTATCGCTTTCATTCTCTTTTTCTTAGAGATTTAGAGATTATATTCTAACTTAATTTCCTAGGGACTCTTTTTTTTTCTTATTCATGATTAAACCTGTAACAACCCGCCCCGTGGGACCTGCCACCATGGCATCCTAGTTGGCGCTGCAGCGCATCGACCCTAACCTCTCTCCTGTGGGCCCTTTTCTGGCCCGCAGGGCCTCCTGGCCCATCAGGTAGGTTATTGGTGCGCTTGGCGTTACTTGAACTCAATACCTCACCATTTAACATTATTGGTGCACCGCCGCCGCCTTCTTCGAGGTCACGTTCCTTGTTCGCAGCACGTCCGCCGCAGAGAGCACCGCTGGCGGAGCAAAGAAGGACACGGAGGATCCAGGCGTAGAAACGGGCCAAAAAAACCATTTGAAACAGCGGCGTCGACCTGCGGTGCGTTGATTGGTTCATCGAGAAAGCTTTTGTTCTCCTTTGTAACGGCGTCGAGGGAAGCTTGTATTTCTTCACGCGTCATGTTCACACTCTCTCACTGTTATTCTTTTTCTTTTCTGTCTCTGTCTTGATTCATGTGTCAAGACACAGTTCATAATGAAAAACAAGTGTGTCTCATTATTTTATTATTAAAACACTAAGATATTTTTGTTTTCATGCTATAAAATCAAATTTTAGCCCCACCAACTCAATTCTTAATTTTTAACACACCTTTTTTAATCCTTAAATACCAAGTTAGATAACACACCTCTCCCCCAAACTTAAATCACATCGTCTCGGTGTGAGAATAAATTCGACAAAGATGATAAAACACACAAAATAAAACAAAAGTAAATGTGAAATGGTATATGCAATGAATATATATGACCATACCTTGGCCCTACTCGTAAATCTTAGGGAATAGATTGAGAAGAGGAGATGTAGAGCTCTTGTGAGGGTCCTTGAATGCAAGTGTGGGGACTTCTTAATTTCAAAAACTCTTCAATACCTTTTGAGCTTTTCTCTTTGAACTCCGGTGTGAGGATAGCTTTAACCATTGCGAAAGGTTTTGGCCGACCCTTGAACGTTACTTTATACTCCAATTACGAATCCCTAAACCCTATACTCTAAACTATTTACGAGGGATTTGCTAATTTCCCTTGCAATTTCCTTGTAAACTATTAAGTTGTTTGGCGGCAAAAAAATTGGCATGATTTTCAAAATTTTTGGTGAAAATTTTAAAATTTTGCAACGAAATTGCTAACGATACCTCGTAATTCTCCCGAAAAGTTTCAGTTGTTTTGCGGCATAAATTTTGAAGAAAGTTTAGTGAAAATTTGAAAAAAAAATCGATTGAATTAATAGGTATGTTGTGAGTGAATTGCGAAAAAAAATTTACATATGTATGATTGCATGTTTTAGCCTCTTTCATTTCCTCTACTCAATTCTCTCACATCCCATTCAAAATCTCTTAATATCTCTCAATCAATCTCACATTTCTCTCAAACTCTCTTAATCTCTCACTCAATCTCACATCTCTCTCAAATTCTCTTAATCTCGGAAATCCGTAGCAAATTTATCATGGATTTTCGTTGGAATTATTTTTTTAAAATAAATCAAATAACTTAAATGTCTCCTAAAAAAACTACTCATTCTTTTTTCTCCCTAATTTTAGTGAAATTTTCAAAACATTTCAACTGAATTTATAGGTAAGGGAATTCCGACAAAAAAAATAATCATATAGGTATGATTGCATGTTTTAGCCTCTTTCATTTCCCCTAATCGATTCTCTCACATCCATTCAAAATCTTTTAATATCTCTCACTTAATCTCACATCTCTCTCAAACTCACTGAATCTCACATCTCTCTCAAACTCACTGAATCTCACATCTCTCTCAAACTCTCTTAATCTCTCACTCAATCTCACATCTCTCACAAACTCTCCTAATCTCTCAAATCTGTAGCAAATTTATCATGGATTTTCATGAGAAATAATTTTTTAAATTAAAATCAAATAACTTAAATGTCTCACGAATCCATTGTAATATTTGCGACACATTTACTAGACACGGTTTGCGAGGGATCAGTTAAGGATATTTTTTCCTTGCAAAAATGTGAGGGATTTACAAGATTATCAAAATGTTCTTCTTTTTCTTTAGCACGTTCATGAAGATTTTCTCAATCATATATAGATCAGCAATATTCGTTTTTCTCATAATACGTTCTATTAAGAAAAAAAATAAAAAAAATAATAATTTCAATTTAATTATTTAATCATTGGAAAAAAACAAAAAAAAAAGCGAGAAATTTTATACCATCACGAAATTGTCGATTATAGACAATCAATCTCTTACATATATCTCACACCGAAAGTTTTCACATGGGATTTCTACGAAACGAAAATTCCGTAGGATCTGTTTGTATTTAGCTCCCGTGATTCTAATTGCAATAACCTCGTCTACAGTAAAACTTTTATCCATATGGCTCAAAACTTGTTTTATATAGCCTTTAAGTATGCTCAGAACGTATCCGTCAGAGATCCAGCAATTCTCTTAATCTCATACACATGTGACAAGCGCATTAAAGGGACACGAACTCGAGTAGCCCTGGGAGTTCGGTGGAAACCGAGAAAACCGAACCGAACAAACCGATAATTTCGGTTTTCGGAGTCAGCTCGGTTTTCAGCTATAAACCGTTCGGCAAGTTTTCATATGTGTTTCGGTTCTCGGTTCGGTTCGGTTCGGAATCACCGAACCGAACGGTTCTTCGGTTTCTATCCAACTCGTCGAGATTCAACTTCTAATCAGTAGAGATCTGACTCGAACCATTTTTATCTGCAACAAATCGGCCATGGATAACCTTTTGAAGAAGAAGTCGAAGAAGATGATGATATAGATCTGTTGTCGTTTTGTTATTTTTTTATATATTTAATGTTAATTGACTATATAATGGTTGGGCTAAACTACAACTGAGCCCAATTCAATATATCTTTCTGCTGAGCCCAATTGTTTTTAGTTGGCAAGTATATATTTACTGTAAACCCTAAATCAAATTAATTTCTTGCCATTGCCATTATCCAGCCGCTTCTCCTAACCTACTTTGCTGCAGGTGAATTTTTTAACATTCGATTACTCTTTTTCTTTTGCGCTTCTTAAGCTAATTTATGGAGTATTCATTTGATTTTTCTTTTAGCTCAAAGAGGAGGATCGAGTTGGACTTGTCAATGCATTAAATGTGAGTTTTTTTTCTTTCTGAAACAATGCCCTGTAAAATATAAAGGAATATGAGTTGTTTACTCATAGTTTCGATTGGAGTCCATGTCTTGTTGTTTAGACAGTATAAGGTGTGTGTGTATTGTGTTTAGATTTATGTTGTTCCTTGTCTCTTTGAATATAATCATAGTTTATGAGTTTTTTTTTGAGATTTTGAGTTGTTATTTAATTTACAGGGCAAGTTGCAGAATCTGGTTGAGCGTTCTGATGTGCTTTCAGCCGGTGATAGGTTCTTTTTTGTTACTGAGGCCCATTATTGTTTGGTTTGTAATTGTAAATCTGTAAATAGAAGTTAATAATCTTTATTTTGATCTAATTCGGTTTAAATTAACCGAATTAGAAAAAAAATTGGTTAGATTCGGAATTGATTTAAAACTTTAAAACCGAACCAAATAAACCGGTTACCGAATAAACCGACCCGAATTTTTATTCGGTTCAATTCGGTAGAATTTTAGAATTCTAAAATAAACCGAATACCGAATAAACCGATCCGATTAAACCGATTGTACCGAACGCCCAGGGCTAAACTCGAGGAAGCCATATGGTAAAAACTCTTATAAAAAAACTTTCAAGGAAATCATATTTAAATGAAAGTAGTTGAACTTGCATTTAATAGAGTTTGAATTTTCGAAATTAACAATTAACAATTTTAAGCTTCCATATTAATCACGCAAACTATGCTAATTTACTTTATAATTAGGGAATATTAATTAGGGACCACATTTGATTAATAATTTCAACACGTGTCACTCACTATTTTTTTCTCCTAGAAAATTACTCATTCTTTTTTCTCCCTAATTTTAGTGAAAATTTCATAAAATTTCGACTGAATTTATAGGTAATGGAGTTCCGACCAAAAAAAAAAATTATATATGTATGACTGCATGTTTTAGCCTCTTTCATTTCCTCGACTCAATTCTCTCACATCCCTATAAAATCTCTTAATATCTCTCACTTAATTTCATATCTCTCTCAAACTCACTTAATCTCACATCTCTCTCAAACTCACTTAATCTCACATCTCTCTCAAACTCTTTTAATCTCTCACTCAATCTCATATCTCTCTCAAATTCTTTTAATCTCGCATATCCGTAGCACAATTATCATGGATTTTTGTGAGAATTATTTTATTAAATTAAAATTAAATAACTTAAATGTCTCGCGAATCCATTGCAATATTTGGGAGACATTTACTAGACATGGTTTGTGAGGGATCAATTACGGATATTTTTTCAATGCAAAATTGTAAGGGATTTACAAGATTATCAAAATGTTCTCCTTTTTCTTGAGCATGTTCATGAAGATTTCTTCAATCATATATAGATCAGCAATATTCGTTTTCTCATAATACGTTCTATTAAGCAATAGAAAAAGAAGAAAAAAAAATGATTCTAATTTAATTATTTAATCATTGGAAAAACACACAAAAAAAAAACGAGAAATTTTTTACCATCGCGAAATTGTGGATTATACACAACCAATCCCTTACATATATCTTCACACCGAAAGTTTTCACATAGGGTTTCTACGAAACTGAAATTCTGTAAGATCTGTTTGTATTTAGTTTTAGTGGGTCCAACCGCAATAACCTCGTCTATAATGAAACGCTTATCCTTATAGCTCAAAACCTGTTACATATAACCTTTAAGTGTGCTCATAACGTACCCGTCAAGGACCCAGCAATTGTCATAATCTCATATACACGTGACAAGAGCATTAAAGGGACGTGAACTCGATGAAGCCATATGGTAAAAATTCTTATAAAAAACATTCAAGAAAATCATATTTATATGGAAAGTAGTTGAACTTTCATTTACTAGAATTTGAATTTTGAAAATTAACAATTAACAATTTTAAGCTTACATATTAATCACGCAAACTTTGCTAATTTACTTTATAACTAGGAAATATTTATTAGGGACTACGTTAGATTAAGAATTTCAACACGTGTCCCTCACTTTTTTTCTCCTTAAAAAAACTACTCTTTCGTTTTTCTCCATAATTATAGTGAAAAATTCAAAAATTTTCGACTGAATTTAAAGGTAAGGGAGTTCCGACATAAAAAACAATTTATATGTATGATTGCATGTTTTAACCTCTTTCGTTTCCTCTACTCAATTCTCTCACATCCCATTTAAAATATCTTAATATCTCTCACTCAATCTCACATCTCTCTCAAACTTTCTTAATCTCTCACTCAATCTCACATCTCTATCAAACTCTATTAATCTCGCAAATGCATAGCAAATTTATCATGGATCTTTGTGGGAATTTTTTTTTAAAATTAAATTAAATAACTTAAATGTCTCGTGAATCCATTGTAATATTTGCGAGACATTTACTAGACACAGTTTGCGAGAGATCAGTTACAGATATTTTCCTCGCAAAATTGCGAGGGATTTACAAGATTATCAAAATGTTCTCCTTTTTCTTGAGTACGTTCATGAAGATTTCTTCAATCATATATAGATCAGCAATATTCTTTTTTCTCATAATACGTTCTATTAAGAAAAAAAAAAGAAAAAAAAAGAATGATTTATATTTAATTATTTAATTATTTGGAAAACACACAAAAAAAGCGAGAAATATTTTTGACTATCACGAAATTGTGGATTATAAACAACCAATCTCTTACATATATCTTCACACTGAAAGTTTTCACATGGGACTTCTACAGTAAAATGCTTATCCTTATGGCTCAAAGCTTGTTATATATAGCCTTTAAATTTTCTCATAACGTACCCGTCAGAGATCCAGCATTAAAGGGATGCGAACTCGAGGAAGTCATATGGTAAAAACTCCAATAAATTTTTTTTCAAGGAAATCAGATTTAAAAGGAAATTAGTTTTAACTTGCATTTACTAGACTTTGATTTTTAGAATTAACAATTAACAATTTTAACTTTGCATATTAATCATGAAACTTTGCTAATCTACTTTATATATAGTTAAGGAATATAAATAAGGGACTATGTGAGAAAAATAATTTCAACATGTGTCCCTTATTATTTCTTTTCTCCTAATAAAAACTACCCATTCATTATTTTCCCTAATTATGGTGAAAATTTCAACTAAATTTATAGGTATGTTGTGAGGGAGTTGCGACAAAGAAAAAAAATTATATATGTATGATTGCATGTTTTAGTCTCTTTAATTTCCTCTACTCAATTCTCTCACATCTCATTCAAAATCTCTTAATATCCCTCACTCAATCTCGCATCTCTCTCAAACTCGCTTAATCTCTCACTCAATCTCACGTCTCTCTCAAAATCTCTTAATCTCTCTCACCCAATCTCACATCTCTCTCAAATTCTCTTAATCTCTCTCACTCAATCTCACATCATTCTTAATTCATCCCTCACACACATCTCTCTAAAGGTATGATTTTTAATTTATTGTTAGATTTGTATTTAGATTTGTATTATTATTGTTTTATATTTAAGAGTTGTTTGTTATTTTTAGAATTAGGAGTTTGATATTATTATTAAAGAGGGGTTATTGAGAATTAGTGAGGAAAAATGAGGATAAAGTTCAACCTTTTGAATAAAATTCTAATATCTCCAAACAGTTAAAATCTATTCTGATATCCCCTCTTATAAAAAAAAATTCATTTATCATTTATTATTAATTAAGAAATAGGTAAAAGACATATAAACCTTTAATATTTCACAAATTTACGGATCCAACCACAGGGTACCACATCTTAAATTCGGATCCATTACGGATCTCCTTAACTAAAATCGAGAAAACACAATCGAGAACTCTCTTCTCTCATTTTTTTTTCCCGTTTCTCGACCCTTCTTCTTCTCTGATACAACTAGGTTTCCTTCAATCATTCTACTTCGCCGCTACTCCCTCGTTTTCACCGTGAATCAGTGGATCGTTGTTCCACTTATATTTTTATCGAGCATAAAGACCGAACAAATTTTCAAATCTAATTTTTTTTCAACTATAATCTTCTAAATATGAAAAGAAATAACTTGGATTTGAGGTTTAATGATGTTTCAAGATGGAGAGAATAGGGATGGGCAACTAAACCGTAACCGAATAACCGAACCGATCTCAACCGAAAAATCAGGATTCGGTTCGGTCTTGGATAGTATGAATAAACCGACAGGTTGTTATCTTGAATTGTCCATGGTTTCGGTTCGGTTTCGGTTTGTAACCGATAACCGATGGTTAACCGAACAAAGCAAAAAGAAATATATATGTAAGTATATATGCCCAGCCCATGATATATTGATAATCCATTATTCACTATCGATTAGGAGAAATCTGGAGAATCGACCGACCCCGTCGTTTGATACTTTGAATATTCCTATTTCGACATCATATATATACCCTCTCTAAACCTAAATTGATAAACTGGAAACACCAAATCCAATTATCGATCGATCTTCTTCGCCTCTGTCGCCGACTTCGACTTCGACAATTCAATCAAAGGTATGACTTCGATTCCTCTCTTTTAATTCCTGAATGACTTTGATTCCTAAAACTAAAAGGCTAAAACTTAAATCTGTTACTGTTTCTATTTCTATATGATTTCGATTCCTAAAACTAAAAGGCTAAAACTTAATTATATTTCTATTTCTGTATGACTTTGATTTCCTAGTTTCATAGTTTTTTTACAGTTTGCAATTTTGCATGTGTAAAATTGTGTTCAATTTTTGAGTATTTGACATCACGTTTTTGAATTTTGAGTATTTGGTATCTCTGTTTCTTTACTCGTTTCTCTGTCTCTTTGTTTTTAACTTTTTTACTCAGACCTAGTATATACCCTATGACTATGTAACATTGTAACTCTCGATTTCTTAGTTTTTTTACAGTTTGACAATTACTCGTTTCTGTGTATCTTTATATTTGTACAATTGTGTCGACTTTGAATATTTGATTATCCATACATGATACATCGTTTCTCTGTCTCTTTGTTTTTTTGTCTCTGAAAAAGGAGTAGCCACCATTCAACAAATGCTTGCTGAAGTTGAACTACAAGATACACTTCAAAAAGGTACAATTCTCCTTTAAATTATATTGAATTGTTGTTTTCAAATGCGAATGTTAACTTTCTTAATTTATTAAAATTAACAAATTACATAGAAGCTGTGGAGTGTGGATTGCTTTGGAGTCTTGGCTAAAGGGAATGGACGAATGGTTGGGTCGAGATTCAACTTAATTTACTGTTTTTGTTTTGTTTTTCACTTGGATTCTTAGAATTTTAGTTGTTTGGTCATTGTTAAACTATTATGTTCTTCTTCTCTTGGTTACTTTGCTTTTTTTTACTTATTTGGAATATTTATCAGGTTTTAGACTTTGACATTTCAACAAACGTTATTTTGAATTTTTTTGGTTATTATCCATACCGAACCGAACCGAATTGTAACCGACCGAACCGAACCGAAAACCTCTTTGGTTGTTAAATGGTTAGTATTTACCTATATCCAAACTAACCGCAACCGAGCAGAACCGAACCGAAACCGACCGGTTAACCGAATGCCCAACCCTAGGAGAGAAGCTGGAAAGAGAAGAAAAGAAGAAGAAGTTAGTTTTGTTTTCATTTTTTTTTATTTTTTAACAAAAAATTTGGATTAAAAAATATTATATTAAAGATTAAAGTGATTATTAGAAAGATATTGAGAATTAGGGTGTGAATGGAGACACTTCAGATGCGGAATTCAGGCAGTGATTGGAGACCATGTATTCGCGAATTTTAAAGTGGAATTGTGGAAAACCGTGAATTGTCACCAATCAGTGAAACTAGAAAAGAAATGCGTTTTTCAAAAAAAAAAAAAGCAGTTGCGGATTTCAAAGTAGAATAGTGCAGGACCGCACTTCAAAACTGTCACACTCCTTTTATGCAGTGGTCCAATAAAAAACGCAGGATACAGTAATATTTTTTTAAAAAAAATTCTTTATTTATTAATTGTTGCTTTTATATATATATATATATATTGATAAATGTGTAGGTGAGAATTCACATACACAAACACAAAAGTTCATTCTCTCTCGTGATACTATCTATTTTTTTCTACTTTGATATTAAAGAAAGTTGTCAACCCCCAATAGAAGTAATTATTTGTGTATACTTTTGTTTATCAAGATTTTTAACCACACAACACTATATACTTAGAACAAGATTTTATTTGAATAAAATGGATAAATAATTCATATTTCGATTATGTGAAATTATGAGGATTCCATTGAACATCTTGCTTTTATTTTGAGATTTTTAACTAATATACCCATTTTTAACATTTCATTTTTCAAAATACCCTCTAATATAACTCCTTTTTTAAAATGCCCTTTTCGTTTAACAAAAAGACTTTTTTGTCCTTGGTTATCTTTGTCTGACTTTGGTATGTGACTATACGACATCTGTTGCATCGAAAACAATTATCTGTTTTAATTTTCAAAACAGATTAAAATAAATAAATTAAAAAGTAGGAGAATTTGACTGAAGGGAACGAACGCCTTAATCTGTCAAGGGAGAAATCACCTCATTAGTGGAAAACGTTTGGTTTTCGTCCATCTCGTCTAGATTTTTATCCATATCTTTCTCCATAAATGTAACCAAGATACCCTTGTTCTCAATGTTTCATTTTGGTGACAGTCTATTAAGTTTGAAAACGAGAATGTTGTCTACCATTCTTCAATTGTCCACAACATTATCTATTGTCTCAATTTTTCAATTGGTGGTATTTCAATTTCAATTAAGTTCATTTTATGGATATATGCCTCAATGTTTCATTTGGTGGCTATCAAATTTCTACTATGTTCATTTGGTACCGTTGTACCTTTGAATAACATGGACACAAATTAAAGAATTCGTAATCATTTTAAATGGACATAATGAAAGACTTTAGTGAAGCGAGAGTGTTGTCTACCGTTCTAAAGTTCTCCACAATAATCTACAAATTGTAATGATTTGGTACTTTCAAAGTTAATATATAGCGAAAATGTTGTCTACCGTTGTACATTTGTCTACGAGAATGTTGTCTACCATTCTTCAACTGTCCACAACATTATATATTGTCTCAATTTTTCAATTGGTGGTATTTTCAATTTCAATTAAGTTCATTTTGTGGATATATGCCTCAATGTTTCATTTGGTGGCTATCAAACTTGTACTATGTTCATTTGGTATCGTTGTACCTTTGAATAACATGGACACAAATTAAAGAATTCATAATCATTTTGAATGGACATTATGAAAGACTTTAGTAAAGCGAGAGTGTTGTCTACCGTTCTAAAGTTGTCCACAATAATCTACAAATGGTAATGATTTGATACTTTCAAAGTTAATATATAGCGAAAATGTTGTCTACCGTTGTACATTTGTCTATCATCTTTAAATTATCTACGATATTATATAATCGATTTGAAGTTGGTAGACAAATGTACAACGGTAGACAACATTCACAATTTAAAAGAATCCACAATAAATGGGTTTGTACTTCTTACTTCTGCATTTATTACCACACTGTCAGAAAGTTTCACACCAAAACACACTCCCGCACAAGTTCAACAAGGGCACTACAGTAATTGTCGCATACCCCTTTTTCTCCAAATGACTATCTAATGAAAACAAATGTCGGAAAGGGTATTTCTTGAAAGAAAAACACGGGTCGAGGGTAGTTTTGATGAGATTCTCTTTATTTTTTCTAATATATGTGTATGTTGCATAGTAATTATTTTTAATTTCTTTTTATAATGAATTTGTTATTGTAAAATTATTTAGTATCAAAATTAGATTAATTAAAATATTGTTTTTCACATTCTTATTTGGTGGGATTACATAATTTCATCAGAATTATTTCAAACTTCTCAGATGCAGATTTTGCAGAAATAATGACAGAGACAAATATAAACAACAAGATTTTTGATCATGATTTAGATGACATAGAAGCAACAAAGATAACAGATGGAGAACATATGACGCAAATAAGAGAAAATATTACAAATATGTTATGAGAAAATTAAAGTAATAGATAATACTTTTTTTAATGTGTTGTACATTTTTTATGATGAAATTAGTCAACGCATTTAACAATATGTATATTACAAAACTAAATTTATATTTTGATCAATTTTTGTATTAGTGGTATATAAATATCTGTTATTGTTTATTTATTAACACAAAAAAATAATTAATTATTAATATATATATATATATATATCTAATCTATAAACCGCACCGCAAGTAGTTTTTTTCACCAATCAAACATTATTATGTACCGCTTATTTTGTACAAACCGCACTTGTTCCGCAAATTTATTTCTCCTGCACGTACCGCAATTGAACCGTCCCGCACTGTAATAATGCTTTCCCCGCACAACAAAAACTACGGTTACCATTCGGACCCTCAAAATAGTTTTACCAAAACCGCTTTTAATTCACCAATGAGAAGTTAAAGTTGAATTTCGTTGTTTTTTAAAAAAAATATTCTCAAATTTGCGGAATTATCCAATGGATAATGTGGTGGACCGCGATTCAAAACAAAACCAATTTTTACCCAGCGTTTTTTTAGAAAACTCCACCAATGGATAATAGAAATTTATTTTTTATTTTAATTTGCAAAATAAAATCTATATATAGGTACTACATCATAAAAGGTTTTTAACATCTCCGTGTAACAGCTTCTTCAGAAATTGGTTTAGAAAATTTTCCATCAGATCTTCCACATTTTCAGGTTAGTATTTTAATTTATTGTATTTGTTAAATAATTTTAACACGTATAGTGTACTTGTTAAATAATCTAATGTATTCTATATTATATTAACTTAAATACTTAATGGTTTATTATATATATGTTATTGTTAATTTATTAACACAAACATATATATATATATATATAATCTATAATATGTACCGCACGTAGCTTTTTTCACCAATCAAATATTATTTCGCACCGCTTATTTTATACAAACCGCACTTATCCCGCAAATATATTTCTCCCGCACGTACCGCAGTTGAACTGTACCGCACTGTAATACCGCTTTCTCCGCACAACCAAAACCACGGTTACCATTCGAACTCTAGTGAGAGGAAATGAGAATAAAGTTCAATCTTTTGGATTAAATTCTGATATCTGCAAATGGTTAAAATCTATTTTTATATCCCCCTCTTATAAAAATCATTTCATTTATCATTTATTTTTAATTAGGAAATAGGTAAAAGACATATAAACTTTCAATATTTTACAAATTTACGGATTCAACAACTGTTATTCGGGTCTCAGATCTTAGATCCGGATCCATTACGGATCTCCTTAACCAAAATGTAAAAAAAAAAAAAAAACAATCGAAAACTTTGTTTTCTTTTTTCTTTCTTTTTCCTATTTCTCGACCCTTCTTCTTATCTGATATAACTAGTAATTTATGGCATAGTAATTTTTTGGTAATAAGTGTTAAAGTTTTGGATTAAAAGGTTCATAAGATGTATTTTTATAAGTATTACTTAAAATATAGAAACCATATAAAATAATAAAACTGAAAAAAGCTAGCTTGCACGGAAGCGTCACTCAACGTCCGATTCCCGCTTCAGAATCGGCAACGGGAGCAGAAGCGCTCAGAAGCGCCTGGAAGCGTGACGGAATCGCGGTTCCAAAAAATCAGTTATTGGAAGCGTCTGGGGAGCGCTCGATTCGTATTTGGAAGCGTGACTGTTTATGAACGGAAGCGCAATAAGATTCTTCTTTTGCTTATTTTCGTCTGCCTCTTTGTTTTCTATTGGTGTATGAGTGTGGTTTTCTGTCTCTTCTAAATCATATATTCGAAATCCTTTTAAACTTCACAGTAAAATATATAATGGCCATGAATCATCTCATTTCTTCTACTGAAGTCGTCTCCAGTGGTTTCAGTTTCCAGATCTAATCGGCGATATCATCGAGAGACAGAAGAAGCTTACTTTGACTTTTAACCTTTTCTCAATTTGGGCTTTGTGCAAAGGTTAAAAGCCCACTTATATGTGCAAACTAAATCAACTTCTAAATTATGTTTATATATATACTAGATAAGGACCCGCGTATACGCGGGTTTAAAATTAAAAATTTTATAACCCGTATAAAAATAAAATCTAAAGTTTTGTAAATTTTTTTTATAAATTATCCAATTTAATTTTTAAAATTTTTAAGTATTAAAAAATTGTTATTATTTTCATATAAATTTGAATTATAACCCGTGTAAGAGAAAAAACTTAGGATCCGCGTATATGCGGCTTTATAACTAAAACTTTTATAACCCGTATAAAAAAACAAAATAAGATATTCTATAAAATATCTATAAATTACTTAATTTAAGTTTTCTATTTATTTAGTAATTATTTTCTTATATTTTTTAATATATAGTTTTTTTTATAATCAATCATGTTTCAAAATTTTATATATTCATCCGGTGAAATTAATCTTTACGCATCAACCTCCTGAACATTGATAAAAGAATTCGTACCTTATCAAAACGTGTAGAACCATACGAAAAATGTCACAATTGGATCAAAACCTCTATTATCACACAATAGCATATCAAACGTCTCTAAATATTCGCATCCACAAAAACATTAATACATTAACCCTAAATAATCATATCAAAAGTTAAACATCTTATACGTTAAAAACAAACTTCACTTCTTCATCTAATGAATAAATCATAGGGTATTAACCTACTAAAAATTAAGAAAATAGTTCAAAACCAATTATTGAAACATATAAATCAATACCAAAAGAATTATGTTTTGATCAAAACTTACCTTATCATACGATGATAGCTTCTAGATCAATCAGTTGAAAATTCACTCAAATCTTCATGCATCGATACATATGGTTTGTTCCACATCCTCAAAATCTACCACCATAATAAAAAAAAAATTATATAAAATTATAGTAACAATTATAAAACGCAATAAACCTTTATGAGCTGGTACGAAAACCTATCAAGGTATCTTATTGGAAAATATAAAAATTCATCTCTATGCGCTCATAAATTAAAACTATAATAAGTAATTATATTTATCTTTGTACACTTTTTAAAATATTTAAATTTAATTTTTTCTTAACATTATCTTTTTATATTTTAAAATTATTTAAGTTATAATTTTCTTAATATTATATTTTTATATTTTTAAATTTATTTAAATTTTAGTATTTTCTCATAATTATCTTTTTATATATTTAAAATTTTTAAAAACAAATATTTTTGACACGTGTCAAAATCTCGAATCAATAAATATGACACGTGTCTATATCATAGTTATCTTTTTACACTTTTTAAAATATTTAAATTAATTTTTTTTTAACATTATCTTTTTATATTTTAAAATTATTTAAGTTATATTTTTCTTAACATTATCTTTTTACATTTTTAAATTTATTTAAATTTTAGTATTTTCTCATAATTATCTTTTTATATATATAAAATTTTTAAAAAAACAAATATTTTTGACACGTGTCAAAATCTCGAATCAATGAATATGACATGTGTGAAGATCTCGTGAGTTGCTAACTTCGAAAACCCAACTTTATATAATAAGATGTATGCGTGTTGTCCGCTCATTTGTTTTAAAATCTTCATACTCCATCTGTTTCAAAATGTAAGATGTTCTAGTTTTTTCACACATATTAAGAAATCATATTTAAAATGCATTATTTTTTGTAATTTACAATTTCCAACAACTCTAAACCAATAGTATTTAGTTATTTTTCTTGAATTCAATAATTTGTCATTAATTATACATAGAAAATAGAGAACATCTTACATTTTGAAACAAAATTTTTTTCTAAAACATCTTACATTTAGAAACAGAGGGAGTATTTTTTATTCTTCTATTATTTTTTGAAATAGTATAACCTAAAAATTTAACTAAAACTATATATATATATATATATATATATATATTACATATCCAATTTATACGCTTCCAACACATACCCATTTTTAGTGTTTTTTAAAAAAAACCGCTTCCGTGCTTCTAAACGCTTCCGCTTCCGGGAACCCGCTTCCGTTTCCATGCAAGATAGAAAAAAAGTATCACATTAATAAAGTACAAAATTCAACAGTCCACTCTCATTTTTCTTGGGCCAAAAAGTCCACTTTATTTAAAATAATAAAAATCCGAATGTAACCCATTTAAACTTATGAAAAGGAAGAGAGAATAGCCCAATAGGCCCACTTTGTACAATTTGTACAATTTTGAGATCGAGAGGATTTTTACAATTTGTACGAGTTGTCAAACCGCAATTTTGGATCCAAGCTTTCTTAGGGTACACAAAACAGATAATTACTTCTATTTTGACTTTTAATGTCGGTTTCGGAAACGACTTTAAGTCGATTGCTTTTTGTAGTGGAGTAGAACAGAAGTTAGGGTTTTCTCAGACGATGGAACTTCGTATTGGGAGTAAGTTCCGGCTTGGTCGGAAAATTGGAAGCGGCTCATTCGGAGAGATTTACCTTGGTTCGATTTTCTCTTTACTATATTATCAAAATATTTGCTTGATTATGTAACTAGGTCACTTTTAGTTCCAAGTGGTTTGATGATTCTTGTGATTACAGGAACTAATGTACAGACTAACGAAGACGTTGCGATTAAGTTTGTGAGTGTTATAAACTTTATTGAACTAATGAATCTAACACGTTTTGGTTAGATCTTAAAAAGCTGATCATTGTTATTGTGTCTTGTTCAGGAAAGTGTGAAGACTGTGAATCCACAATTGTCATATGAGTCAAGGATATATAGAGTTCTTCAAAGTGGAAGTAATGAATTTTATCTATCTTTTGTTTGTCTTGATTCACATTGGTTATTCATTTTCTTGTGTATGTTTTGTTAATACAGATGGGATTCCAAACATGAAATGGTATGGTGTCGAAGGGGATTACAATGTCTTAGTTATTGATTTGCTTGGTCCAAGCCTTGAAGATATGTTTAGTTATTGTAACAGAACATTTACCTTGAAGACAGTTCTTATGTTAGCTGATCAAATGGTAATGCTTTGGATTTGATACATTGTCACTATTAATGGTGTCGTTGGGTTTAAGCAACTTGTTTATATGTAGATAAATCGACTTGAGTTCATCCATTCTAAGTCGTTTATTCATCGCGATATAAAGCCGAATAATTTTCTTATGGGTTTGGGAAGGAAAGCAAATCAGGTAATCTTTATTGTTAAACTCAATTTTGATTATGTGATCTTACTATTGTATGACTTTATATGGTTCTGTTTTTTAGGTTTACATTATAGACTTTGGCTTAGCTAAGAAATATAGAGATAGCTCAAGTCATCGACATGTCCCGTATAGGTAAACAAGGTTTTGGATGTCATAGTTTCAACAATTTTCATCAAATGGTTTATTATTGTATGTGTAAATTTGTTTAGGGAGAATAAAAGTCTAATTGGAACTCCGGGGTATGTCAGCTTGAACACTCACCTTGGGATCGGTACACTCTCGTCGCTAATCATCGATCTTATTCTCTTTTTCGCGGATTACTTTTTCTTATATTCATCTCTACATTGTGGTAGAGCAAAGTCGGAGGGATGATTTAGAATCAGTTGGTTATATCCTTATGTACTTCCTCAAAGGAAGGTGAGAGCTCATTTGAGTAACCTTTATTTATATTCTGTTTCTTGTCTCTCAATCCATCTCTTATCTTATTTTCTTGTAGTCTTCCGTGGCAGGGACTGAAAGGTGGGGACAAGAAACAAAAATACGACAAGATTCGCGAATTGAAAGTTTCAACTCCCATCGAAGTAAGTTGTTCTTGTGTTTGGTAAACACTTAGAAACTTATATGAGTCCATGTGTTATTATAACTTTGCATCTGTTTCTTTGCAGACGTTATGTAGAGGTCATCCAACGGAGTTTGCGACCTATTTACATTACTGCCGTTCACTTAGATTTGATGATAAGCCAGATTACGCGTATTTGAAGAGACTATTCCACAACCTTTTTATTCGTGAAGGTTTTCAGTTCGATTTTGTATTCGACTGGACGGTATTAAAGTATCAGCAATCACAATCTGGAAACCCTCCACCTGGTGCTCATGTACACCCTTGATACTTGTTTGTAACTACATTGTGATTTTGGCAATTTTGTTTCTGGTCTTACTCATATTCTAACGAATATATTGATGCACATGAATACTCTTTTGTTGTGCAATGAAATATCTTTAGACCCTTTCTATGTATGTTACCCAAATCATAGTTTTCTTCTTGATTAGGAATTATTACCAGTATAGTTGTTTTTGGGACCTTGAAGCTCCATTGAAGAATTGGTGATGCTACCAACAGATCTCATTGTCTGAGAACTTAGCTGTCGACTCGCATGTTGCTTGTGCTCATGGGATGCATTGTAACCGAGCTTATCTGAGGACTCATAGGAGTTCTTCTTATTCTTCTCTCCATTACAAGTCTCCATGCATGAAGGCCACTGTGAATATATTTGTGAAGCTTCTTGTGAATGGCCAGTCAATCTATTCTTGTTTGATGCAGATTCGTGAGGTTTGTTTCTTTTTTTCTCTATTATGTTCATTTGGTCACCTTCGTCTTCTTTTTGCTAGTGCATGATCGGCATGATAGGCAACCTATTTAACTTTTGTCAAAACTTCATGCCATGAACTGGTCTAATACCTCGTGAGTAAGTCTGATTCTACCTCTGAGTAGTATAATACTCAGACACAAAATGAATCAAAACACCCTTCACCATGAGAACCCGAATGTGATGGGTGCTTTGTTGTTTGCTTGTTTTGAAATGTCTCACTGAGTTCTTTACTCATATGTCTAAAGACCTTTGCATTTGTGATCCTGACAGCGACTAAACGAAGTAATTAGATGGCTAGGATGCACGAGAACGAAATTCAATCGACAAAGACTACGTTCTTTAGTTGTAGTTTTGAGACCTTATGCTTACAACCCCTACTAATCTCCTCACATCGACCTAACTGCTCAAGGTGATACCATCTAAAATAGAATCACAATTTAAGAGACTAGGCATCTATTCGAGGGAAAAAAAATATACGAAAATCGCAAGAACCGGTAACTAATGTTGCCTTCTTACAAAGTTAAGGAATTGAATCAAACAAATGTAAACGTTACGTACACTCATCCCACCAATAATGTTAATTGCTAGTAGAACACAAGGCAACAACACAAAGCAGAATTGAACTGGATACAAAAAACAAACAAATATAAAAATGTAAATGGAAGTACAAAAGTAATAAAAGAAAACATATAACAACCTGATTGATCAATTTCAGCATGTATTGATCCCGTCTTTGCAGTCCGTGGTAAGGTTATAGAACGTTTCCACACGCGTCTTTCCTCTATAAAACACCTCTGTATCAACAGCTACTCTCATGTACCCGTCAAACTCGACCGGTTTACCATTGTTCAAGAGACTTGTCTCATTGTACCACTCACTCTTGTTCCCCCACAAGTAGCTATAGTCATCAAGCAAGTGAACCTTGTACTGAGACCTCAACTTGTCGAAGTAGTTATAGAACGGTTCATTAGTGGCGATGTACAAATTCCTCCACGACTGAACGATTCCTTTAAGTTTGTTCAAAATTGCATCAGGCCATGTATCTGCATCCAAATGTGGCCATAGCTTCTTGTTCTGCGCTTTCTCGCCTCTAACAACATGAACCGCATCAAAGTCCCAATCCATTTTCCCACTAATCTCAGATACAATGTTCATCAACCTCTTTGATTTCCACAACGCATGCCACGGCCTCTCCACATACTTTGAAGCTTGCCCTTCACAAACTCTATACCAATAGTTTTCAGGCTCAGGAGCATCAAACTGCCTCCATATAATCGTACTCTTATCTTTACTAAGCAACAAAGGCGACACTCTATGCGTCTTAACCTTCCTAACAGGAACTTTACGTTTATGCGACCGATTCCATTTCTTCCAATCTCTTAAAAACTCACCTTCTTCAACAATAGAAGCCGTTTCTTTAAGATGCTCGAAATCAAAATAATACCGAAAATCCTTCCCTTCCTCATCCTTCCCCTTCGAGCTATAACTCGCAGACAAACACAAACTCAAATCCATCACAAAAGTCCTATTCAAATACATTGCTTCACCTAACCCACACAAGAAACTCCACATATACTGATTCATCCCCTTACAATAATCACCTCCCCTCGAATAATACAAATACCTCCCCCTCCTAAAATTCGTCTGCGAACCAAGAGTCGGTATCGTATCATTAACCTCGGGATCACCACGCACACCGCCTCTAACTCCTCGATTCGAGCTCGAGCTCGGTCTAATCCTAGGCCTACGAGCATTAACACCAGAATGCCAACCACTAGTATGAAACACTTTATAAGTACAATTCTCACCAAATCCAAACTTAAACCTCCTAAAATCTCTATATCTCCTCCATGATTTCTCCTTCTTATTCCTAAATCTCCAAGAAACATCGCATTCGTCAGGATTCGAACCGTTAACCGGAGTTTCGTAATCTAAGAACACAATGGATTTAAAAACCTTCAAGTTAAACCTCTCAACAGCAACTAAAACTCTTGGATCAGAACAATTCACAATCTTCAAATCATCACAATCTATAGAATCAGAAGATGAATTCTTAACCGTCATATTACCAATTCTCTCCTCCGATCTCTCAATCGTCGCTTCCGTAACCGTCTCCGTAGAGTTCGACGGAGATGATACCGGAGATGAAGCGATATCTTCGCCGGTTTTGAGAATCGAACCGTCGATTTTGAAAGTTGCGTTTTCGGTTTGAGTTAAGAGTTTGGTTATTGCTGGAGCTGATTCAAGCCATGGATCTGGTGGTTGATAAGTGACTGCGATTACTGTGAAGATGAGAACTGTGAAGACGAAGACTGAGAAACAAACATTGCTTATTAGCTTGATTAGATTTTGAGCGATTGGTTCGGTGGTTAGATCTGATTCCTTCATGGATTTGGATTCGAGAACTTCGAATTGGATTGAGATGAAAATCAAAGAGTAAGAGAAGATTGAGAATGTGAGAGAATCTCACAGTGTGGATCTGATGCGAAATCGATTTTGAAGCTTTTTTGGGAAGTAAGGAAGAAGAAAATGGACTTTAGTGAACTTTTTTTTTACTTTGAGTCCTTTTTTTTAAATTACTAAATTTAGGAAAGAAATTGTGATTTTTGAATTTTTGATTTGGATGTAATTTAAAATGGATTGTGACGTTGGAGCTAATTTTGATTTTAACATTTTACCTACGGGATCGTGTAAAGAGGAGCTTTGAGTAATGATTTTGATTTGTTTTGTAGATTTAAGATTTTAGGAGGCTTTTTAAGTTTGATACTAAATTTTTTTTTTTACATAATGTTAATTAAATTAATATAATTTCAATGTTTAATATTTAATTATTGGTGATGTTGACAAATAATAAAGTGATGATTTAGCCCGTGTTAAAATATCAAATTAATAATATTTTAAATTTATATGAAAGTCGATTCAAACCCGCCCCGTCATATAACCCGTTCAATAAAATTTTAAATTTTTTATAAGTTTAAATATTCATAATATTTTAAAGTTTTTATAAAATTCAAATATAGAGATATTGATATATTTCTAAAACTTTTTAAAATATTAAAATATATTGTATCCGGTATAACTAAAGGTTCAACTGAAGAACTGAATTAAACCGAATACAAAATTTTGAATTTAGATGCTTATTACGTTAAATTTCTTGTTCAATCAAATTTGGAATCATTTTGATCTTATTAATAATATGATTATGAATAATTGTCTAACAAAATGGTATGTTTAACACATGTCCGTTTTTAAAAATTCGAACCACAACATATGCAGAAAAAATCTAAATTTTTATTAATTTTATGTATTATATGATGATTCAAAACAACTAAAAATAAAATCAAATAAAGATGATAGAAAAATTATAATTTTAAATCTTAACAAAAAAATCTTTTAAATATCTATCTTATTAATATTTTCTTTATTTTGAAAAATTCAATGGCATTCCTTGTAAATAAGTTGAAACTCCAAAGCTACTTTACAAAAGTTACTTCAATTTTAATAGTCTATATTATTAAAATTGAAATAAATTTTGTAAAATAGTCTTGGAGTTGAAACTTATTTACAAAGAATGTCATTGACATTTATTGACATTTATTTTTAAATCATTATCCCATCAATCTTTATCATATCTACTGCGGAATTTAAATTAAAATCAATTTAAATTTGATTTTGATTCATCCATTTATTTAAGTAAATAATATTTTTTCTCTCATTAGATTTTGTCAACAAAATTATTTCATTTAATTATTTCAAAGTTTTTATTGTTTTTTTAATTGATTTTTCACCTATCATCTTTGTTTGACTATATTTTTAAAAAATTCAATCAATACATAGTTCATATAATAAATAAAAATCTAGATTTGTTTCAGAATATGTTGTGATTCAAATTTTTAAAATGTACATACTTTGCTCAAATATGATAAATAAACGTTTTAAAAAATAATGTAAAAATTGCATTAGATCATAAAAATTAGGAGGTTGGTGAAATTTTATATTAAAGTATATAATAAAATGAAATTATTATAATGCATAAATTAACTATTTTACTGCCTTGATCTTACTTCTTCACTATGGTTGGGCCTCGGATGTATCTTCATTGGTTGCTGATTACAACACATTGATGAAGCTTCGTCCTTTGCTTTCTCAATGTCCACAAGTTGTGCCTACTAATAACTACTAATAACAGTAATGGATATTGTGCTTGCTGCAATGTGAACGTTCTTTGTGAACACTTTAACTATGGTCATTTTGTATGTGAAAGTTGCAGTTCGGGTAAGTTTTTCACTGTGTGTAGTTGTTGTTTAGAGCATGTGCATCGACAACTCTTAGAGTTGTCCTTCCCTTTTTAATTTCAAAAATTAAATCCAAAAAATTCGGAACGTCCTTTGAATATATAGATATTGATATATTTCTAAAACTTTTTAAAATATTAAAATATATTGTATCCGGTATAACTAAAGGTTCAACTGAAGAACCGAATTAAACCGAATACAAAATTTTAAATTTAGATACTTATTAGTTATTACGTTAAATTTCTTGTTCAATCAAATTTGGAATCATTTTGATCTTATTAATAATATGACTTTCAACTTTGGGCTCTGATACCATGTTAAATTTGGGCTAATACTGGGCTTCCAACTAAAAACCAATTGGCAATTAGTGGATTGGCTCTAACCCTTTATATATTAGTATTAGTCCCTTCAAACTTCCGATGTGGGATTTGGATTGTATCTCCAACATTTGGATGTTTGTCCATGTTAAAATTTGCTGCTACGTTGTTTTAGTTTTATAATTATTCATATCAATATTTGGTTAATAAATAGTGGTGTATGTTAAATAGTGATCTACAATTAACTATTTCTCACCCAATAAGATATAAAACTTGTGTTTAATATTAGACTTTGAGGTTTTTTACTTGCTGCTTTTCTCTGTAACAAACTACGAATATTATTATCCAACTTCCACTATTTATTAGTGATCTAATCAACTAGAGTATCACTTAAAAGTTTAATTTCATGTCCAAAATTATCACATAAATACTTTAAACACATTTCATTAAATAGCCATCACTTCAGATCGAAATTCTCCTAACACTATCACATCTCATCCACATCATTTAAAACACCACATAATTCCTTTATCGAGGTAATGATGCATGGTAAGCTAAATACCATAAAATAAGTTAGTTTGTTTATTTTTTTTACACGTTCTACTTCAATTTTATCAACTTTTTTTTTTCTTCATGTTTTGCAAAATAATAATAACTTTCTTCATAATTTATTAAACCTTGAAAATAATAACATTATACAGTCGGTGCTTTGCATGTGTGTTTTCAAGTTTTAACTATACTGACACGTACAAACGATCAAATAAACATACAAATAGCCAAATATAATTAGTCAACATTTTAATCAGTCCTTTGATTTCCTTTCTCGTCTAACTACACTTTTTCAAAAGTAGAAAAACTAAAATAAAACCTGAACCATAAAATAACCCCTAAAAATAAGTTAAATTGATTTGTGTCAATTAATTCTTAAAATGACACCAAAAAAATAAATAAATAAATAAAGATAAAACCAATAATAAACTTTTAACTTTCGCTATTTTTTTTTTAAAAACTAAAAATCGTAATATATTAACAATAAATTTCGTCTTTGTCTCTCTCTCTCTCTTCAACTTTTTTGTTTCTGCAGGAGGTATAAGCAACACAGTGTGGTACAAGGCGAAGAAGCCGTCTCTGTATTCATTAAACGACAAAGTAGACTCTGTCTCCTTTCACTCTCCCATTCCCATTCTCTGTTTTTCCCCCAAATTCCCAAAATCTCAGAAAAAACCCACAAATCTCTCTCTCTCTCTTCCTTCGTTTTGTCCCTTCTTCTCTGTTTAGTGATAAAGATTTGACCTTTTTTCATGTTTAAAGAGACGAAGAAAATGGATTTTGGGTTTTTTCCTGGTGATTTGAGACCAAAAGCTTCGTTTTCTGATCTGGGTTTTAATGGGTTTTATCAATCTTCTTCTTCTTCTGATAGATTTCACTTTTCCGGTGACTGTACAACAACACCGATCATCATAAACCCTTTTACGACGGCGTTAATGGCGGATAGTGATTTGGGTTTGTGTCAAAACTTAAGTAAAATGGCTATCTCCGATGAAAGAAGCAGCTTTTTGAGAAATCTCCATGGACAAGGTCGTGAAGGTTTAGTACAGAGCTTTAATGGCGAAGCTTCTATGCGTGGTTATGGTGATTTTCATAGGTTTGAAGATGATCTGAGAGTTCGTCGTGAAGGTTTTATACAGAGGTTTCATGGTGAATCTTCTATGAGTGGTTATGTTGGTGGTGATGGTGATTATCATAGACTTCGATTACTTGGGTTACAAGAAGCTTATAACCCTAACCCTAGCTTTAATCATCCCAGAGGTTTTACAGAGAACTTTTCTCTTCATAACAGAGGTTACATGTTCGAGCCTACTAATCAACATATCAGACGAGACATTTCTCTAATTCCACAGAAATCTCAAGAAAACATGATCTTTCCACCATTTTCAGCCATGGGAGGTTCTTCTAGAGAGCTTGGTGGTGTTTCTGCTAAATCTATGAAGAAGAAGAATAGTTCGTTTGATTGCAATGGAAATGAACAAGATTTGGGTCTGAATCTTGAGTCAATGGTTGATATCTACGGCTCTGTGTACTTAATGACAAAGGATCAGTTGGGTTGTAGATTCTTACAGAAGATAATGGAAGAAGGAAGTTTTGTTGATGTAATGATTGTATTCAATGAAGTGATTAATCATGTCATTGAACTTGGAATGGATCCGTTTGGGAACTATTTCATTCAGAAGCTTCTTGATGTCTGTAATGAAGAACAAAGAACTCAGATTCTTGTTCGGTTGACTTCAAAACCTGGATTGCTTGTCAAAATCTCCATCAACACTTATGGGTAAGCTCCATCAACACTTATCTTAATTTAATATATTTTTGGAATATAAAAGCATTTTGCATTTAATATTACTTTAAAAGCTTAATTAGCTTTTTTCTAGACAAGCACAAGAATTAAGGTTTGTTACATATTTATGGAGTAAAGAAGAGATCTTTCTTTACTTCGAGAAAGATGAAACTTAAGCTATTTTAGGAAAGGGGAAAAAAAAAAGAGAGATCTTTGAGAAATTTTTGTCAGATTGTTGATAGAAAAAAAGATGAATTGTTTTTACTGATTTAGACAAAACCTTTTGAAGAAACATTTCAGCTTCAATGGTTGAATTTATAAGACATTTTGACTCGACTTGATGATTCATGTTTTTGGAAATCTTTGGTTATGATAAAAGCTGATGACTTTTGTTTATGAGGCAGGACACGGGTTGTGCAGAAGCTGATTGAGACTTTGAGTACAAAGGAGCAAATCAGTTTGGTTAAGTCAGCTCTTAAACCGGGATTTCTCTCTTTGGTTAGAGAATTAAATGGAAACCATGTTATACATAGTTGCTTAAAATCCTTTGGTCCTAATGATAACAAGGTTATAACATATATAATCTCTTCCTCTTTTCATGTTCTTGAAAGTGTTCTTGAAGATGATTAATTGATGATCATTATATGTTTTTTTTGTAACAGTTCATTTTAGAGGCTGCTACTAAGTTCTGTGTTGAGATTGCGATTCATCGCCATGGATGTTGTGTACTTCAACGCTGCGTTTCATACATGGTTGGTGATCAACATGAGAAGCTTGTTGGTGAAATATCAAGAAACTCTCTTCACCTTGCTCAAGATCCTTACGGGTAACAATTAATACTTATACGAATCATTTCGGTTCAGCAAGATTCAATACTGTTTCATCTTATGGTTAACTAATTGGCCTTAATTAAGTATTAATATATCTTCAACTTTGGAGCGTTTCTTTGATATATGTGAAATTGAGTGTAGGAACTATGTGGTGCAATACATAATAGAGAAGAAGATGGGAGCAGTGAATGTAATGTTCGAGTTAAGAGGGAACTATGTGAAATTGTCTACACAGAAGTTTGGTAGCCATGTGGTTGAGAAATGTCTCAGATTCTATCCAGAGAGCAGATCTCAGATTGTTAATGAGCTAATCTCTGTTCCAAACTTCGAACATCTTCTTCAAGATCCTTACGCTAATTACGTTATCCAGTCTGCTCTATCCAAAACCAAGGTTAGTTACTTAGTCCTATGATCTTATATTGTAACAAACTCGAAAACATAGTAATGTAACTGATTGGATTTAACAGGGACATGTTCGCGCGAGCTTGGTTGAGAAGGTACAAAGTTGTGAGAACCTTAGGATGAGTCCATATTGCAAGAGGATATTCTCCAAGAGCTTATTGAAGAAGTGACTATTAGATGTAACCCCTCACGCAAGAAAAGTGTTGTTGTTTTGTAGGACCTAACTACTACTTAAGAAGAAGAGCTCTTTTGTTGTCTCTATCTTTGAACCTTACAAGAAGAAGAGCCCTTTTGTTGTCTCTGTCTTTTGTTTGATGTTTTCTTGTTGTTGTTTGTTTTGTAGTCTTTGAAACTTAACCAAACGTTTTGCTCTTTTGAGTCAAAATGTTTCCTAAAAAGATATCAGTTTTTGTGGTTAAGTTTCGGTTCAGTGTATTTGGTTTTCAATTTTATCGGTTTAATCAAAATTGAAACCTTTTATAGTTTGGTTTGGTTTAGTTCGGGTTGATATAATTTTTGTTTGGTTTAGGATCTTTTTAGTTTAAAATAGTAAAGTACCTTAATTAATATTATATTTATAAATTATGTGTGACCAATAAGTATATATATTTAATTATTTATACAATGTATGTACGAAAGTTTGCTATGCATTAATATTAAGCTAGGAGAAAGTGTACAGTGTACACCTTTCCAATTAATCAGAAATTAATTAGAGATTTTTTTTTAATTCTTACTATTTAACTTTTTTTATGTTTAAGTAATCTAAAAATTTTAAATATGATGTTAACAAAAGAAAATTTTCTAGTTATTTTTATTATAAATTTACTAAAAAAATATAGAGAATTATATTATGTGGCCGCAAAAACAAACTATAATTGGCGACTATAGAAAAAAATTATTGACTTTCCATTAATCTATTTCTTGACCGATTTGGTTAAAATTGGTACGTCTACATGATTTTAGTTGCTTAGACTTACACATAGGCCTGAGCTTTTGGCTAACCATTCGGTTTCGGTTCAGTTGTGCTCGGTTTCGATTAGTTTGGATATAGTAATATAATAACCATTCAAATATTTTAGAAATTTTGGTTCGGTTCGGTTTGGTTTATTTCGGTTCGGTTTGGATAATTGAATAGGTAACCGTAACTAACCGAAATTATATCGAGATTAACAAAATTAACCCGATATAATCGAAATTAACCGAATATAACCGAAATTAACCAAAAATACGATGACAAAAAATACAAAAAAGATAAAAAGTTAGAAAGAAAATTAATATTGGTCCGATTTTACAAAATAGTATTTAACTTTGAAAAATCTAAACTAATAATATATTGATATTTAAGTATTTAATTGTTTTGAATTTAGAAATAATTAATATTTTTAGTTTATTTTATAGTTTTGTATAATATTATGTGTATTATTTTTGGATATCTTATAGGTTTTTAGATATTTCGATTAACCATTTAAATATCGGTTCGGTTTGGTTTCGATTAGATTGGATATATGATTTTACTAACCATTCGGTTATTTAAAGAATTTCGGTTCGATTCGGTTCGGGTTTTTTCGGTTCGGTTCCGTCAGTTATTTGGTTAGCGGTTTTTTTTTTGGTGTGAACTTACACCTAAGCTTTAGAATATAGATTTACTTAACATATATCACATTTTATGTAAAAAAAAAAAACATATTTCAACTTTGGTATATTTAATTCAATTACTGATTTTAGTTTTTTTTTTTTTAACCCGTTGAATTATAAATACATTTCAGTTTGGTTTCATTTGACATATTCTTGGTTGCGTTTGATTTATATGGTCATCTTTACCCGTAATTTTCATTTGCATTATTATCTCATGATTTATGTGAGCTAGGTTTAAAACACTAAATGTTAAAATTTTGAATCTTTATGGCTTAAACTCAATTACTCAGTCACTTTCTGTCTTTCTCTATCACTCGTTTATTTGAAATCAGAAGCAAAAAAGCATCTAAATATTTGTCTTTATAACAAATAAATTACTTTGTCCAAAATAAAACAAATAAATTACAAACTAGTACAATCCAAAACTTGTTCATCAAGCACACCATGCACCTCCTGTCTCCTTACTAATCGTCTGAATCCTGTCTCCTTGCGTTTCCTTTTATGTCAAAACAATGCTACAAAACGTAGAGCAACATAGTTCTTCTTTAGGAAAGAAAGTGACGTCTGCATGTTAATTCGAAATAGTGTAGACTGGGCTCTTCAATGGGCCTTATTATCAGCCTTTTCATATCTGATCTTGGGTTTCGAAGGGAAGGATGTTTTGGTTTATTTTTGGTTTTGGATCGGTTCTGTTAAATTTGAACTCAAATCGAAATTAGTTTAGTTTGGTTTGTTCAACAAAACGAAACAAATCAAATAAGAGAACACGAAATCGAACTCATTGTCATTTGATAATTGATATAAAAGATTACAACAATAAAGAGAAAATCTCAATTATTCTGATTTCCGAAAAAATATCTAAGAATTATGACTGTGATGATTGGAAAATTTATGTGTCTATTTAGAGTTAATGGATAGTTGGATACTAAATTCAAATTTTAGAAATAAAATAAGGGTGAATTAGCCCAATAACACTTTTTGGATCTGAAATTAAATTTATAACCATATATTTTTAAAAATTTAACAAGTAACATCCCATGAAGTGAAAATGACCAAATTGCCCTCTTGTTGATGTGGTGCATTGGTGGTGGCTGGCCGTCGGAACCGGCGGTGGTGGCTGGAGATGGTCGTCGGAAGTCGCCGGCGGTGGTGGTGGGGATGGCCGGCGGAGGCAGTGGTCGCCGAAGTTGGTCGACGGAGGTCACCGAAAATCGCTGGAGGTAGTCGCCAGAAATTACCGAAAATGGTCGGCGGAGATCCGGCTGACGGTTGTGGTCGGTGGTGGAGTTGACCGGCGATGATGTGGCCAATGGTGGTGGTGGCCCTTGGTGGATATGAGTTTTATTCTATTTATAAATGGGGACAAATATGTATTTAATACATAAATATCACCCTTTTTTTTGGTTAAAAATTTAATTAACTTTTTTTTTTGTTGTTGTTATATTTGCAAATTTCCCATAAAATAATTAATGATACTAAATTATAAATAAATCACTGATTTAAAATAAGATTGGATTATTGGTTCTGTCTTTTTTAAACCAAATCGAACCGAATCAAACAGTTCATACTAAATAAAAACTTAACAAAATGGTTTATGCATGAAGTATGGTTCGGCTTGGATAGGTTTTGATCCGATTGGTTGGGTACGGTTAAAATAAAGGGTAAATGCACTAGATGACTAAATTTTTGAATGAAATTAGGTAAATAACTATGGCTTCAACTTCTCCCAAGCCGCCACTGTTGAAGCCATTTTTTTTACTCTTTTATCCTCCAAGTCATCTTATATTACTCTAATGCCAGAGAGCTCTCTCTCTCTCTCTCTCTCTCTCTCTCTATCTGAAATGGCGTCCGCAGATCTGTTGAGTACCGGTGCTTCGTCGGAGGTCTAGCTTGGGCCACTGATGACGCAGCTCTTTAGACTGCCTTCACTCAATACGACGAAGTTGTTCATTCCAAGATCTGTTACACGCAGAGATCGGATTCCATGGGATGTCGATGATCTGATCCTCGACGGATCTGTTCCGATCTTGTGTTTCTCTGTTACTTGTTTCGATTACTCTGTTACTATGTTGGATTACTCTGTTACTATGATTCTCTCTCGTTCCTTCTTCCTGCATATATAAATTACATGTTAATTCTTATAATCACAAGGAACTTTTTATTGTAACATGATATTTTTTAAAATACCAACTTGTTATTTCCAAACTACAATGCATTGATTTTTATTATTAAAGTATATTAATGGGGGTAGGGTTTAGTTAATAGTCAATAAATGTACTGTTAAATCCTATGTTTGGGTTGCCAATGGTATAATTAGATTATACTAATGGGGAGTAGGGTTTAGTTAATTAATACTAATGAAAAGTACTGTTAAATCTCTAGTTCGTTGCATAACATAATAGCAATTTACTGTTTCACGACACTAGTAATGTTAAGAGAAAACCACCGTAAATAAAAAACGAAAAAACAATCAAATTGATTTTTACCCTTTGGCCGAACTCTCATTACATCGCTTATCACAAGTCATTAACACCCTTTGACCACATAAGGGTGTTTAAGTCTTTTGAATGGCTCTAAAAGCCAGTCGTAGTTATTTACTAAAATAAAAACGAGCCGTGATAATTCTCTTCATTCTTTCTTAGTCAAAGATTATTTTGCAAATTGTCCCTAAAATAAAAGAAATCTATCAGAAATGCCACAGAAAGTTAAGATTATTTCTGACAATGTCATATCGTTTCAAACATTTTCTCTTATGCTATATACATTTTCTCCTATGCCATATATTGTATGGCGAAAGACCAAAACACCCTTAAAATTAGCAAAGTCACCGAAGTGCAATTGCGTCATTTTCATCTATGTCAAAAGTGACACTTTGACATTTTGCGAAAGAAAGAAACGCTTATGACATTTCAGAAAATTTAACCAAAATTATGCATGGCATTTTCGACCAAATTCCATTAAAATAACCATACCCTATTTTAATAAACTCAAATACAACTCACTATTAATTTCAAAACACAAACAAGAAGAATATCAACATCCTTTTTGTGCAATATACTACAAGTGAGAAAAAGATAGAAACATACTATTTACAATAGATACAAAATATGATATAATTCATCTCTACCAAAAGAAAGTATCACACCACATAAAACTAACATTCCAACATTAAAACCAAAAAAAAAAAAAAAACATACATTCCAAAAAAGCAAAAAACTATTGACATATAATCAAAGAAACACAATAACGTAGAAACTTTCTTTTTGTTAATAGAGTCAGAGAAGAGACAAGTTCTAAGAAAAGGCAGTGGAGATAGAGAGCATTGTTGGGCGAGATTGTGGATCAGAATGTAAGCACAAAAGTGCAATTTTCAAAATCTCTAAGATCTCATCTTTAATCTCCGGTGTCGGTTCCGGTAGCCGGTGATCGGAAATTTTTTTCAATGACAGAGTTGCGTCCGGAGGAGATGATGATAGAGTTGAAACTAGTTCACCTGGATGCTCTCCTTTGATCACTTCAAGAGTTAGAACTCCAAAACTATATACATCGCATTTCTCAGTCACTTTCATTGCATAAGCTAGTTCTGTTACATCCAAATTTAATAAACATATTAGACATTGTCATTAAAAAATTTTATTATATGAAAAAAAAAAATCCAAAATCATATTTTTAGGACTTATAAAAGTGGATTTTAAACCAACTCAAATTAAACCGAAACGAATCTAAATTTGAAATGTTTAAACCAAAACCAAGACCAAAATAAATTTATCTTTTTTTTTTTTGGTGGAAAAAATAAATTTATCTTTTATCATGAGAAAAGAAAGAGAAAAAACAAAAACCAAACACAATCGATTTTTTAACCAATAAACCAAAATTTACTAATAAATTACATTTTGAAATAAATATAATTATTGTCTAATTATTTATATCCCGATCGATTTTTTTAAAAAAAAAAACAAATAACCAAAATTCATTAATAATAAAATTTTTTATCATTAGTAATTTACATTTCAAAATATATCTCTTAAACATAAATGTATGAATTCTAATTTTTTACTACTAAAATTGCAATTATTATTATTTTTTTGCTAAAAGAACTGAACCAAATCCAAAACCAGAAGCTATTTTCTTTTAAACTCAAATTGAAACAAAACCAATTGGTTTTTATTTGGTTACAAATTTATAAAAACCGAATCTAACCAGTGAGTTCACTTAACCCAAAAAAATCAAATCCAAACCAGAAGCATTTTTCTTTTAAAATTAAATTAAAAACAAAACCATTTGGTTTTTATTTAGTTACGAATTTATAAAAACCGAATAAAACCGAAGCTAACCAGTGATTTCAACCCGACCCGACTCAAACCAACCCAAATCCAGATCCAATTTATTCAAACGGGTCAAAAAAATTGTACCTGGAGCAACATAGCCGTAGGTTCCAGCAACGGCGGACCAATTTGAAGAATCCGGCTTAAGAAGCTTCGCCGTTCCAAAATCAGAGATCTTCGCTTCATAATCTTCACCGAGAAGTATGTTCCCACTACTAATATCCCGGTGAACAATCGCCGGAGACCGATCATGATGCATATACGACAAAGCATGAGCCACACCTTTAACAACATTGATCCTTTTTCCCCAATCTAACTTCTTCGCTTCATAATCATCTTCCAAAACCTTCCTCAAGCTTCCTTTCTCCATGAATTCGTAAACCAGAAACGTGTTTCGTCGGTGCGAGCAGAATCCGAAGAGTTTCACTACGTTCCGGTGACGGATCTCGGTTAGTGCTCTGATTTCGTTGAGGAATTCTTGTTTTACCGATGGATTTGAGATTGATGAGTCTGTTGATTCGTTTAGCTTCTTAACCGCCATGATTGCGTTTGGAAGCTTTGCTTTGTAGACTTTGCCGTGTCCTCCGGTTCCGATTAGGTATTTTGAATCGAATTCTCCTGTTGCTTTGATGATTTCTTGGTATCGGACTTTTCCGTCGAAGCTGAAGATTGATAATGTTTCTCCTCCTGATTCTGAATCTGTGTGTTCTTCGATTTGTGGTTTTCTTTTACGGAAACAGATGAAGATTCCGGCGCAGACTGAGAGGATTATGATTGCTCCGATGATCGGAACTAGTATGAAGATGATTAGGTTTCGATCTTTCTTTGATTTCTTCTTGGATGTGATTGAACATGGCTTTAAGGCTTTGTTATCACCACATAAGGCTTTGTTACCTTCAAATGCGTTTGAATCTGCGTTTCGAAACGCTGCGTTATCTGGAATTGGACCTTGGAGATTGTTGTGTGAGACGTCGATGTGTGTTAGTGCTAACATGTCTCTTAAACTTGGTGGGATTTCACCTGAGAGATTGTTGTGTGAGAGGTCGAGTCTTTCGAGGTTTTGTAACGAGCTGAATTGTGATGAGATTTCGCCATCGAGCTGGTTGTAGCTGAGATCAAGCATTTGTAACTGAGATAGCTTTGTTAGTCCCTCCGGGATGGTTTGATCCAAGTCGTTTCTGCTTAAGTTCATGTAGTAGAGCCGCGGCAAGGAGTTGAGCGTTGCGGGGATTTCGAAGCCGAACCGGTTTGAGGATAGATCAAGATACTCGAGATTGGATAAGAGTCTGATTCCTGAAGGGATTTTGCCGGATAGCTGATTCCCGTTTAGTTGGAGTTTCGATATTCGCTTGAGATTGCTGATTGATTCTGGAAGTTGGCCGGTGATGCGGTTTGAAGATAGATCGAGCTGACTTAGCTGTGTCATATTCCAAATTTCAGGTGGGATGTCTCCAGTGATGCTGTTGTTTGAGAGGATGAATGCAACCAGCTTTTGACTTTGTTCCCACTTGGGTGAAAGTTTCCCATGAAACTTGTTGTTACTGATATCAATGAAGTTGAGTGTCGGGTAAACTCCGAAAGCCTCAGATAAATCTCCGGAGAAACTGTTCCCTTTGAATCTTACTCTGATCAAGCTCTTGCAATCTCTCAAGCTTTTAGGAACGGTACCTTCGAAATGATTATCATCTAGCGTCAGATTCTCAAGCTTGCCACCTCTACAAATAGTATCAGGCAAGACACCGGTGAAGTTGTTGGTGTCGAGTTGCAGGACGGATAGCACTGAAGAATTAGCAATTCCCGGTGGGATCGGACCAGAAAGCTGATTATCACGGAGAAATAACCATTCCAACAGAGTTAACTTGCCAAACGAATCAGGAACAGGACCAGTGAGTTTGTTCTCACTTATCTCCAAATCAATCATAGCTTCCATGTTGCCTAGTTCCGGCGGAATGGTACCAGTAAGCTGGTTCTTGTAAAGATGAAGAATAGCTAGGCTTTTGATGTTTCCTAAGGTAGAAGGAATTGAACCGGTAAGGTTATTTGTGTGAAGGCTAAGGGTATCTAAAGAGGTCATATTACCAATCTCAGGAGGGATCTGACCAGAGAGCTGATTTTCAAACATATTGAGAAGAGTTACATTCGTCAACTTTCCGAAAGTGGAAGGGATTTTACCGGTTAGGTTGTTTCTATCTAGACATAGCTCAGCAAGGTTCGGTAGGTTTCCGATCTCAGGAGGGATTGACTCAGAAAGAGAATTGATAAAGAGGTAAAGGTTAACTAAATTGGTAAGGTTTCCAAAAGAAGAAGGTATTGGACCGGTTAAAAGATTGTCGTACAAGGCTATTTCTTGAACTTTAGTTAACCGACCGATTTCAGAAGGAAGCGATCCGTTTAACTTGTTTTCAACTAAATGGAGAGTTTCTAGATTACTCAAATCACCAAGCTCAGGTGGGATTTCACCAACTAACTGGTTAATCGACAAATCGAAGTAGACGAGTTTCGAGAACTGTCCCCATAAAGGCGAAATCGTTCCAGAGAAACGGTTCATACTGAGATCAACATAAGTGAGGTTGGGTAGAGACAAGAAAGGAAAATCTTCAAAAGTACCTTCGATATCGGTATTCGTAAGATTTAACCGAACGATGCTCCCGCGTAAACAGGCAACACCATACCAACTGCTACAGAAGCTGCTTGTGTTTGGATTGATCCAAGAAGATAGCTTTGAAGAACTTGTCTGGTTTGTAAAAGTTGACTTCCATTTCAAAAGAGCATTAGCTTCTTCGACCGTCGCAGAAACTATAAGAGAACAGCTCAAAACTATGAATATGATCAAAAGAACTTGAAGATCAGGCTTGTCTTTACAAACCATTCTCTATCTCTTGAATGAGATTTAGTGAATTGAGTTTTTTTTCTTTTTGTTTTCTGGGTTTGTGTTTATACATTTACACATTATCTTTAGGTCCTTTATGAAGTGAGAATTGGTTTCGTTGACTAGTCCGTGATAGTTGACTATGGGTTGTCACTTGTTATTACATGACAAATAAGTCAAGATCTTGAATTCTTTCTTTAATTATTGGTTGTTACTCGTTTACTTTGTCAAAAATCTCGAAAACCTCATTTCAAATTAATATAAAAGTAATTTAATGACTTCTGTAAGCTATTGTTTTCTATTTATATGTATGAAGATAAAGTATGGTTAGTCAAATTCTTTGAATGTTAATATTATAATAAACATTAAAATGGAAGATTGTGACGGCAACGATTGGTGGAATATGTGGACGGACGATTCGCTCTTGGTGGAATATGTGGACTGACAACGATGGTCAATTTTTCATTAGAAAATAAATATTTTAGTCACGTTCATTTGGATGATAAGATTAATTAGTTTTTTTTTCTTTATAAATGAATATTTATACATTAAAAAAATATAGTATTATTTTTTTTTATAATTAGGGGTGATCCGAACGTTTACCACCCAACTAATTTCTTACGGTGAGTATAACCGTCGACTAGTCTACTCACAAGATTTTCTATAGGTGTAAAGCATGACACTATTTCTACTAGACAAATTAAGTGATTTAGTAAATTTCACGCTTATGGGAAATTAATCAATCTCTGACATAAACCTATATGACAACTATTTTTCGAGTGAGAACCACTAAATTATCATCACTTAGTTTAAATTTTTTTAAAAAATTGCAGAGTTATCGCGTTATCTTTTAACATCTCGTAGCATGAATCCGAAACTTAAATTGTTGAAGCTTATAAAACATGGTTGCGTCTAACTATTAAACCACCATAGATCCAATATCTCAAATTTCCCTTATCATTGTAATAAGGGAACACAAATTTTGTTTTATTTTGCCAAAAAATTCTGGTGAAAATTTAGAAATTCAAATTTTAGTGAAAATCAAAACTACAAAAAGAGTTGACTTTTAAAATCTTGCACAAATAATGGTCTTTACAAACTGGCCCCCTCGATGTGATCTCATGGATCATGCATCTTTTCATATTGAATGTTATTTTATTTTTCTAATATTATTGAATGGTAATGTGAACTATTTTCTTATTTCAAGTATTTCAATATATGCTCATTCGTTATAAATTTTAGAAGTCTATTTCACTAACTATTTTGTGGAAAATAATGTGTGAAACCAATGAACGTCTTTTGGTATATAAAGAAGTCAGACAATATTAGAAAATATGTCTTCCTACCAAAAAAAAAAATATTAGAAAATATGTCCAGAGAAAATGAGAAACTCGACAAGAAATGAAAAAATTAGAAGTCAGTGACGTTGACTTACTGCGGAGACTTTTTTTGGTTTCGGCCTTTTTGGGCTAAACTGCGGAAACTTTCATAAGACCAAGTGTGAGTCCGAGTATAATAATTCTTGCATGATTGATTGATTTTTTTTCGTAATAAGTTTATGTGACTCAAAAAAAAAAAAAGAAAAAAAAAATTATGTGACTCAAAAAAAAAAAAAAAAAAAAATTTATTGACTCCATCTGCAGCATGGGCCGAGATAAAGAAAACAACTACACGAGACTCTAGTCACGGCCATTCAATTTTTAAACCATAAATAAAGTAATCAACTCAACGATCATGGAATCTTAAGTACTATAAACCAATTAAATCACTTATAAAACCAAAACTTCATCATCCATAAATTAGTTAGTCTCGTATATAGTTAGATTATGAAATTATTTTAGGTTTTCCCAAATATCTTTTACCATAATTGTAGCTGTGCTACACGATTGCTAGCTAGAGTCTCTCAAGTCTTCTTGTCCATTCCTATTATAGGTGTCCCTACTATTAGGGTTTCTAAATAAACCCATCTCGCAATATCTCAATTCTCAAGGAAGTGGCCTGGTTCCTCAGTGTTGTGTCGAGCCATTTGAGAACTGCATTAGGAGGTTGGTGGACATTTCGGTGGAGTCTCTCTTTCACTCTTCTGAATCTTGTATATTAGAGCTAGAATAAGAAGGGTATGAAAAGAAAGGACAAAAAGTGTCCAATGGATAAGAACATTTAGAAATTATTCAAACAACCAAAGATTACATACCAAAGATTATGTGAGGATGGGCAATATAAGTCACATTAAAGACTTTATCCATTCTTGTTAGGTACTGAAGATACTTCAAGTAGACAATGGACACTTCATTTACGAGTCTTGCTAAACCTTAAGCTTAAGAAATTTCTCTTCCTTCAAGAAAATCAACTTCTTTTTGGTTTATTAAATTAAACTATACAGTCACACATTTATTTTTCGGTTGGAACAAATTCTTTCTCATTATATGCAATTTACTAAAATAGTCTCTTGGACCCTTTTTGTAAAAGTCTTCCGTGCAATATCATGCACATGTACGTATGATCTTTCAAACTCGTACTCTAATAGATATATGTCGGTGAAGAAATGGTAGTTGTAAGTATTGTTGTCATGGAAGTTTATGATCCACATGAAATTTTTGCCATATATTTAATAGAATATGTATTTGAAAGGAGAAATATATATAATTGCAAAATATTGTATGAAACACTTTTTTTTTATTTCACAATTTTAAGATAAAAGATGATTTTGCAACTATGGTGGAACGACTTCGAGACGTATTAAAGTTAATATATTTTTTAAGGGAAAATCCAAAAAAAAACCATCAAGGTGGCAACCACTTCCACTTTAAACTTCCAAACTTTTGTACTTCCAACTAAAACCCTCAATTTGACAACTTTGTTAAATCAAACCTTTAAAGTGGCTTTTGTGTTCGCGGGCCCACAATAATCACTGGAACCGTTAATTCCGTTAACAGAATAATTCACTCTATTTAATTTATGTGTGCTATTTTTTATTTTTAAAAAATTTAAAAAATTAAAAATAATAAAATAATTGCAATAAAAATAAAAATAATGAAAAAGAAATTCTCAAATCGATTTGAGGGTTACAGTTTGTGAAAAAAAGATTATTGAAGAAAAAGAAGAGAGACGAACGAAGAGGAAGAAGAGAGAAGAAGAGAGACAAACAGAAAGGAAGAAGAGAGACGAACGAAGAATAAGAAGAACGACAAATCGAAGAGGAAGAGAGACGAACTAAGAGGGAGAGAGAAGAAAAGAGAACCGAAGACGTTTTTTTTTTTTCACAAACCCGAACCCCAAAATCGATTTGAGAATTTCCATTATTTCAATTTTTTTAATTATAATTATTTTATTATTTTTAATTTTTTAAATTTTTTAAAAATAAAAATAGCACATATAAATTAAATGGAGTGAATTATTCTGTTAACGGAATTAACGGTTCCAGTGATTATTGTGAGCCCGCGAACACAAAAGCCACTTTAAAGGTTTGATTTAACAAAGTTGTTAAATTGAGGGTTTTAGTTGGGATAAATAATTGCAAACTTCATAATAATAATTAAGGAACCTCGTTATTCTGTTAAAATTATGGAATCACATTTTTTGTCAACACCATGGAATTATATTTTTTCCTAAAATTTCACCACCATAGAAGCACAATTTTCTGCCAAAATTATCGAATCGCTTTTTTTTTTCTTACCAAAATTGTATGATGATCTTTTTTTTTTGGTTTCAAAACCGCGAAAGGCAATTCGATAATTTGTTTTTAAACGTGATTTTGAAGTTTGCAATTCAACAATTTTGATGAAAAAACGTGATTTTAAATTTTGATAAGAAACACAATTTTGGAAAAACACAATTTTAGATAATAACAAATGCGCAATCTCTCATGTTTTTGGGGAAAAAAAATTATATTGTTTTTTTGGAAAGCTGCTAATCGCAACAAATCACATTTGCTGTTTAGAAATGAATTTCTATGGGTGCATAATGGACAAAAAGAGGAATTGAACCCTCTACCACTTAGATTTAGTGGGTGAACCTTAACCAATTGAGCTACTTTAGTTGCTTTGTCCCTTATAAAAAACCTGAATATTTATATTTAAGTGGGTGCACTTGCCACCACAATCATCAATATGGGTCCGCCCCTGATACTACATGCATGGTAAAAAAGGTATCATAGTGGAAGAAAGAGAACTGATTTTTAGAAAGAGAGAAAAATATTTGGGATAGGTCAGACATTGTCAGCTCTTCTGTCTTCTTCTCAGATTTTTTTTTCTTTTTGTGAGTAAATGATTTTTTAGATTGTGTCTAAACTTTTTTGAGAATACCTTGACTATCCTATTTTTAAACAAAAACTAGTAAATCTCTTACATTTGTCTTAACATTCATGGCAACCTACAAAACAAATTATTATACCAAAAACCTAAAACTCCAAACCCAAGAGGATGGGTATTACCGGTGCCGGTCCGACACATTCGGGTGCCCTAGGCAAAACTTAATTTTTTTTTTTATATTATGAAAAGTCATAAATAATTAAAATTATATTAAATTTTTATATAACTAACAATTAACCTTATAAACTATGATTCCATTTACCAGAAAAACAAATTGACCCACATACATTGAGAAGAGGTATCACCAATTATCAAAGAAGAAATTGACCCAAATCGGTGATTTCACTAGTCTGTCCTCCGGATCGGGCCTTTGTACTACCAACCTGCTCTTCTTCTCTTTCTAGTTTTGTCGCTCTTTTCAATATTTTCGCCCTTTATATAGTTTCAAGTATTTCAAGATTCAAACAATTAACCACAAAACATATTAACTTATATTTAAATTTAATTAATACTTAAAATAATGAAGTGTTTTTTTTATTAACTTACCTGGTTTTTTGGATGCTAATACTCTCTTGAAAACTTCAATATTGAGCATAACATCATGTTAGAGCTAAATCGATTTACAACAAAATTATTTTAGTCATTTGATTATTCTAGATTCACAAGATACATTCAAACTCTACTTTGGATTTCATCCTAATGTGGTTAGTCTTTTTTGGACGTAACTCATTTTACACCAATTGTAAAAATCTAAACTGAGGGGCATAAATTAAAAAGAAACGAACATCATCCACTTTTGTCATTTTTATGTGAAATCAAAAAGAAAAGAAAAAAGAATTTTTTTTGTGCAAAGAAGGAACAAAACCTTAATCAACTAAAATGTCCATAAACCAACAATTTATGATTCATAAAAGACAAGGTTCTTGGGTAACCAAAATAAATAAAGAAATCCCTAAACCTAAATCCTTCAAACCTCGAAATGCATGTCTTTAATTACGGTTATATTATCAATTCTTAAATTTGTATAACCATCTTAAATATTTATATATACACTAAAGTATGATTTGCATGATAAGCATATGTCATGTTAACATGTTATTAAAATATTTTAGCTAATCTAATTTTGGTTTTTTTTTTTTTTTAACATTGAAAAATATTATATTAATAAACCAAAGGTAAAAATAGAGGGAATTGTTCGAAGTGCCATTTTTTCAATACCCATTTTAAAAATGCTCTCTTCTTAAAAAATTTTAAAAAGTTCCTCCTAAAAATCTAAAAATCTATTCAAATATGTGTATAACATTATAAAAACATACAAAATTACATTTATACATGTGTCTAAATTTTATAAATACCTTATAAAACCTTATAAATATTTGGATCGACTTTTGAATAGTAGCTACCATCCACAAATATCTTATAAACCTGAAAAACACAATAGGCGAAGGAGAGATAAGCATATGATCGACCAAAACTCCAAGATATGAGGAAAAAGAATAAAAACTCCAAGCAAGTGAGAGTCCCAAATCATTTAGCTAATGATGCTTCCTTATTGATTAGAAGGTTGCAACCAGCTTGGAACATCACAAGAGATATAAGACTACTACCTTTTGTCATGTGAAACTCCTTGCATTGCAAATTTTGAAAGCGACTTTGTTGGTATCATAATTAATATACTCTAATTTTCACTCCTCAAAAAGTGTTAAGAATGCCACAAATTTGTTGAAGTATGCATGATCGCTTCAACTACTTCGTGAGAAGTAAACTTAATTTTTTTTTTTTTTTTTTGTGTCCAATATTACTTAAACTTTCACTACCAAGTTAAAACTCACAATACCTCAGCCTAAAAAAGAGATTGTACTAACTACTCAGCAGGATGATCTGCGACAATGGAGTAACATTATGTTATTGTGATCACATAAAACCTACACAACACTCCATAATTTTTTTAGTCGTTGACCTATAAACTGCTAACATTTCATTACACAAATCCATAAAAAAGTTATTACTTCTTACAATTTATTTTGTATGTCCACGAAGGATCAAACAAAACAAAAAGACGCATTTAATTATTTGTTATTAGAACTAACGATCTTACGAAGGACTTATGTCATTTAGCAAGTTGTCATTAATGCTTAATTAAGCTTATCATATCAATTATCAAATGTATGTTTAGGAAGTGACAAGAGAATGTTCCTTTGTAATTGACCTTCAATTCTAAACTATGCTTTTGAGCATACAAAGCTGCGAGATCTGTTAACGATATAAAAAATTATTCAAAGGTTCAAATTTACATATGAGACCATTAATGTGTCTCATATTGTTTTGTGAAAGTTGATGATAAGTCGGTTAAAAAATAGAAGAAAACAAAGAAATAAGTTGTTATGTCCTCAAATATTTTATGCTGAACCATGCTTGCAACGATTATTTATGTCACCAAAAACTACTTAATAAGGTGGTATGCTGATTCTGAATAAAGATGAGATGCTAACACTGAAATGAAAAAGCTTGGCAAACATTTCACAAACAATTTTTTGTAATTTTCATGAGACCCAAAGAGTATTAGGCTAGAATTGACTACTGATAGAATTTACCCATTTAGATGTTATTAACGTAAACATCAATGGTTCTTTCAATAATATTCTCTAGTAAACACATTTAGAGTAATTGTATTGATATTTTCCTACAACCTCTTATCTAAGAACTAAGAAGTTATAGTATGATGGTGCGCTTACCTTTAATACCTCTTTAAAAGAGTCATTTTGTATTTGTGTGGCTTTGCTATGGACAATTAGTGAGTTAATTTCCAGGCTTTGAAATTTTATCAAGGTGGAACTTATATACATAATAAGCTTTTCTTTATGATGCTATGGAGCTTACTAGCTTTGGGCATTCCGGTATCAGTCTTGGTTTAGATTGGTTCTTTGGGCATTTGGATATTATATCAAAAAAATGATTTGAACCATTCAATTCGGTTAAGTTCTTTGGTACCTAAAAACCATTCCTTTACAAAACAACCAAAAATATCATTACACACATCTTGGTCATTACAATAAAATATCTAAAATTAAACCAACCATGAATTTACCTAATAATTCTTTCTCCACCCCAACAAAGTAATTACTGCTAGATATGATTATTGATATTTGGACCTATAAAGTCCAATTCATATTAATTATATTCGATGATCCTAGGGCCACACTTATTGCATATTACAAGCTTACACGATGGAAACACAAATTCATATGACAAACAAGAAACTCCAAAATACCATTCAGATTTATTTTGACATTTTTGCGGCTACCTCTCTAACAAACTTAGCCGCGACCATTGCCGTCATGTCATCAGCAGTATCACGCTGCGGGTTGTATTCAACAACATCTGCCCCGACCAGATCTCCTTGAAGGTTGTGTAAAATGTTAAGGACGTCTCGGAAAGAGAGACCTCCTGGTTCGAAGTGGGACACTCCGTGGGCAAATCCCGGATCGAGACAGTCAACATCGATCGAGATATACACTCCCTTCACTCCTTCCCCTAGTTTCTGTACAAGCCAAATTCAATATATATGACTTAAAATGTACCAAATGCACAAATCCTTTATTTCAAAAGCGAACCGAACCGAACCGAACCTTAATTTACAACCACAACAACTTTATGTCTAGTCTAATTTTTGAGAGAGAGATATATACCAAATTTTCTAACATTTGGCGATCTTTTGAGAAGGTTCGCATCTCATACTGTTCTACTCCAAATCTCTTGCCTTGTTCCCGACCTTCCATGTTTATCGATCTGATCCCAACCTACAATATAGTTATGGTTATTTTCCCTGAAATTGATGTATATTAGTATATAGAACAGACTAATAGAGACATTGGACCAACCTGTAAAAGCCTCCGTGCATAGCCACCTTCCATGATACGAGCAAAAGAAGATGCATGAGAGTAATAATTGCCTTCGAAACGGTCATATATATCAGGATGTGCATCAAGATGAAGAATGTCCACTGGTCCTCCAAGCTTCTCCGAAACCGCCCTCACAACAGGATAAGATATGGAATGGTCTCCACCTATGACCAGCGGGCGCAATGGTTCCTAACACAACAAACAAAATTTCAGTTACTTGGACAATAGAGTAACACTAGAGCTATTGGTCAATAGCTCACCTCTTCCATCACTAGCTTCACAGAGTCGCTTACTACTTTCATCAGTCTATCATCATCAACTCCCATTTCTCTAATCTCTTGTACCGGTATATCTCCAACATCACTTAGGACCCGTGGATCCTTTAGCTCCTTCCCTATAAATTTATCCCACAAGTGTATAGCACACATAAACCGGTAATAATGGAAGATCAATGACTCTGTAAACCATATACAATATAACATCTATAAATTAATACTCGATAAATTAATAAATCGATAAATTAATATATTATTTCGGCTCCAAATTAATTTTTCGGTTCAATTAGCAAATAAATAAATAACTCGATATATTAATAAAATATCATAGTCCCAACAATATTAATTTATAAAGGGTTTACTGTATATCATAAGTTGGGTGATATGATAACAACATAGTACAGAGTAATAATAAGTAAAGAACATTATCTAAATTGTTGCTAAACAAAACATGAAACTGTCAAACATTTTAAATACAAGTTTATAATACATAGAAACTCATGGTACCTTCTTCAGTGGTGGAGTTTGTGCTACCACACCAAATAGCCTCCCTTACATGTGGAGGAGCCAAGGCTGGGCCTTCAAGGAAAGAAGAGTTGTGACCAAGCGGTACTCCAAGAAGAGCTGTTGTAGCTTTGGCTCCTCCTATGAGACGCACCAACTCTCCCTACCAAAAAAAACAAATCTAATTATTTCATATAACAGAAATAATATAACTATTAGTTAAATGATAAGCTTCAAGTGTATACTTTAACATATCAAAAAAAAAAAAAGAAGTGTATACTTTGAGTTTTGCCCTTTCACGAATGAGAGTTAATGAAGCATCAATGACACGATTCTGTCCTGTCTCGACCAAAGAAGTTGGCAAGGACTTTAAGGTCGTGAATGGCGCAGAAATGAGTCTATGGAAATAGGGAACTCCTCTCTGCCCAATCTTCCACATATCTGAAAGTGTAAGTCGACGACAGTTATAGGGAGGGAACAAGTGTGATTTGCTTTGAGGAACCAGTGAAGAGTCACTCTGATCTGTATATGTCCTTATATACTAAAAGAAAATAAGAAATATTCGATTTTGTAGAATTTAGATGTTAGTATAATCGTATAAGTTAAAAATTTTGACACTTCTTTATTTTATTTTTAATTTTTTTTTTTGGTTGTATTGTGAAAAAGACATGCTTAAAAGTTCAAACATATATTCCGACCCAAAAAAAAAAAGTTCAAACATATATAGAGATACATGTTTATTATCACATGTTGAAAATTTTTACCCATTATATGTGTTACACGCGCGTTATACGAATGAATTAGATATAATTTTGTTTTTCTTGACATCTATATGTATATTTTTTTTTCTTACATCTAACATCTTTATGTATTACATATAGTTATTTGTGAAATTTAAACCTTACATATCCATGATAAATTTCTAAATAAATAATAAAAAATTTTAGGTTGTGATATGTTTTTTTACCTAATAATATACTATACCATTGTTCAAAATCGAATCACATTAAAAAATAATTTTTTATAATACTGAGCAACTACTTTGTGGCCAGATTGAACCTTGAGTGAAATATGTGAATTTGGACTTAATAGTATGCTGATACGGATCAAAAGGGAATTCAATTACTATCTCCTTGATCTATATATGTTTACCTTTTTTTTTCTAATTATATTTTTACTGAGCAATGATTGAATATGACTTAGAATTGGCGTATATGAGTCACGAGTAGTGTTAATATCGTGTGCTTTTTGTGATCAGATAAGTCTTGCTGTGTTGCGTGGCCAACTTAGTTGCATTGAGAACACTGGGTTAACGAACTTGCCTTAGTAGAGAATGGTGAAGGACGCGATTGATGTATGAGACTTGATGGTCGTGAGAACGTGATGAATATGATTAGTTGGAAGTTGGAACTTGGTGATCTTTTTTTTTTTTTTTGTGCAACCGGAACTTGGTGATCTTAATTATGCTTGTAGATGATAATGCTTATCCTCACTTATTAGGGTTGAAAGCAACCATACAGGTTGATGACTCATGGGCCAGAGGATCTATATACGACGGGTTGAAAGCAACCAATGACTCATAGGCACGTGAAAGAAGTTGGGATGGTCCAAACTTCTCAATATGAATGCCATCAAATTAAGTGTTGTTTTAAAATTTTATTTCAGACTTGTAATTTTTTTAGTTGGAGTCTTTTGCCATTTGTAGCAATTTTGTTCATTAATTCTATTTTAATCTAAAGTAAAGTTTTCAAATCTTTAGCAAGGATGGTAGGTTAAAGTGGGCTTCTTGAGTTTAAGGGTTCTGATGGTGATTGGTGTACCGAGCAGTCCCTTGATCACATGTTATCAAGCACTTATTCACTCCGCGTTTGATAGATTTTAAGGTTCGGTGGATATGTTGTTGCGGAAGCTCTTTGTCACACTATAAATGATATTTATCTTTATTTAACTTTCTACGTCATAAACAAAACAATGATGGAGTGTTATTCTGTTTATATAAAAAATAATAAAATATCATTATAGATATGTCAATGTTGACGTGGCCGGCATTTCGGATGCCACAAGTAAAATGAAGATTTTTTTTTTTTTTTTTTTTGATAACCCAGGTATCCCAAGCCAAATGGGCCCAATTTAGCCCACTGCGTGCGTCCCGAAGGCGGCAAGAGTAGTTCCTGGAGCCGCATAACCCGATTTTAAATTGTCTGCGGTGGCCACTTAAGGTGTTTGCAGCCGTGGGGATTCGAACCCGGAATTATTAAAATGAAGATATTTATTCATTACTTGTTCAAAGAATTTGGTTTAAAACAACATAAAATTTTAAAAAATTCTTCTTATTTTGAAACGAAAAAATTATATAAAACATAGAATATGAAACTTACATTGAAACATTTTTCAAATAATAGAAAGTTAGACGATGAAGCCGTCAAAAAAATAAATAATAATAATAAAAATTGAAAGTTAGTATAACCATTTGGATTTATATGTTCTAGAAAAGAAAAGTTTTGTTTTACTGATTTCAGAAAAGAAGAGTTTATTGTACACATAAAACTGATAAATATTACTGAAATATGATGTATAAAATTATGTATAGTTAAGGAAGATGAATGTAGTGCATATTAATATGCCATTCGCTAAATTTCTCATAGCAAATATCTTGTCGCTAATTAACGTTTTCTTGTATGAAGACAACAACAAATTATTGTTATAGGAAATTAATAAGTCAACTCTTCCCCAATTCGCAAAACACACATAATAAACGAGTACTCTGCTGTGCAGGTGGTCCATTATATCAATTTCTTATTTATTTGGAAAATGACATATAGTCATATAGTAATGGTAGTAATACGTGATGCGAGGACAACAACAACAAAAACGTGCATGCTTTCACCTTTCTTATACACACTTCTCAAGATAAAATCAAAACAATAACGTAATACTTTGCTTCTTTCTAATATTGATCAAGAAAATGGACTTTTAGGAGATAATTTGGTTAATTTTATCGATCGGTGTTTCATCGATCGATAGCTTTTGAAAAGAGACTGATATTTGTTTATGATTATGCTAGTTGTGTTTTAATGATGATAAGCTTAATGAAAGTTAGAAGCATCTCCTGTATGCTCATAATAAAAAAATATATATATACTTATCTTAAGGATGCTTGCTTAGCATGGTTGAAATTTGAAAATTGGTAGATAACAGTGGTCTTTGCAACGACTACTCTAAATTGGTTAAAATTTACACAAACCTTGGCATGTTTTTCGATCCATGTTTTATTCAAGTTTCATAATATGTGTGTAAGTTGACCCTCCCTCAAATTAGTGAAACTTGAGTATTTTGTACCTAAAGTTTTTGAACTTGTCCTCTTACCTGAATTCATGTTCTGTATTCAGAGCCGGACCTGAGCCAATTTTTGTGAAACATTTGAATGGGGCCCCCAATTTTAAGGGGCCCCACTTATTTAAAAAAATATATATATACATATATTTATAAATATGACTGTTAGTGTGAGAAAACAAAAAAACAAGTTTAGTAAATATGATATATTCTAATTTATTGTATGGGTCCAAAATCTTTATAATTATTATATAGAATTGAATGTCAAAATAAAAAAATGAAAATGTAAATTATCTTTCTCTACAAACCTACTTCTTAAACATTTTATTCAAAAAATATTCTAAAAAACTTCAGATTTTTAGGTTTTAAATTGTTTTCAAGTTTTTCAGGATTTTATTATACTCTGTTTTTCAAACCAGAGTTTTGTTGAAACTGATTTTTTTTATAACTCAATAGTTTTTTATATTATAAAAATTAAGATATTATTTTTAAAAAAAAATTGTATGGGGCCCCGGTTTTCTTTGGTCCGGCTCTGTCTGTATTTGGTTAGGAATATTTTGGCTAATACTTTTGAATATTCAAATTATTTGTTCCAAGGCTCTTACCCGATAATCCAACTCCTAATATCTTTACTATTCGAACATTCGAATAATCTCGACATTAATTCACTACACGAGTATGGTTACCGGGTAGTGCTTATGGACGTGATGGTCGTGAGAACTTGATGTGATATGATTAGTTGGAACTTGGTGATCTTGTGCTTATTGATGAATATGATTATCCTCACTTAGTTTTATATCCCTCTACAAGTTTTTGCAATGAATTGTATGAAAATTATATTGCAATTATATGTTTGCAGGTTTTGCAGGATATAATTAGTTGGAAAGCAACCAGACAGGTTGATGACTCATGGGCCAGAGTTCTCAATACTCGTTGTGATTTTTATGAATCTCATTAATTAAGTGTTGTTTTAATTTATTTCAGATTTATATTTTCTAAGTTGGAGTCTTTGTGGCCATTTGTAGTTCTCAATACGGGCCGTCAATGAGTAGTTTTCGTGAATCCAAATGGTCAATTGCTCCGGTTGTGAGTTGTATAATGGGTTGGGCCTTGGAGTACGTATGGGATCCTTTAAGGCAAAAGAGCTAAACTTTGGAATTGCTTTATGTGTATACTATTAACATTCTTAGTTTATAATATTCTTAAAAGTATATTAGCCTATAAATTAAAAGTAATAAAAGAGATGCCTAAGGTATGACAAAAAAAAAAAAAAAAGATGCCTAAAAAGATTTTTTCAACTGTTTAAATTAGATAAATCGAATGTTCAAACTACTCCTAGAGACTGCGTTATTAACTAACAATATAAAAATACATCAGCCCATACTGTAACACGGGTTAGTACTTAGTGAAAAGTAATAAAAGAGATGCCTAAGATATGGCAAAAAAAAAAGAAAAAGAAAAAGAGATGCCTAAAAAACTTTTTTCGACTGTTAAAATTAGATAAATCGAATGTTTCAACTACTCCTAGAGACTGTATCGCATTCAAGATAAAAATTTGGAAACGAATTAAGAGAAAAGATAAAATAAAAAATGAATAATTGCATTTTCGTCAATGATTCATTCTTGTAGTTATCCCGAGAAAATTCTAAGTTAAATACTTTCAAAGGTTTTTTTTTTATCATTTATTAATTGCTGAAAAATCAGTTGAAACATATCTATAGAGGTTATATCTTTTGAAGTAAAATATATTGTATTAGAATTTGGATTAACAAAAACATAAGAAGATGTTAAGTATATCTAAAATTGAAATCAACAGGATTGCAGCAAAACTCCTAGAATCTGAGAATCTGAACTCAAAAAGTTTGAGAGGAGAATGATACGTTTCCCATGAGGCATGAAGAATGAACAAGTTCAAGAAGAGAGTGTCACTTTTAACCAGCAAAATTTGGTTTCGTAGTCGAAATCGGTTTGGGTTCAGTTTAGTTAAAATTTGTATTAAAGATGTTTCTTTCCCTATCTCATGATTTCGCTAAAATATCACACTCAGCGCAAAGAGATTCTCGGAGGCAATGGAGAAGCGGATCAGCCGATTCCTTCATAAGTCTATTTGCTTTTTTCTCTTAGACAATCAACAACTAGGATTCAGCTTGCAGGCTATTGTTTGTTCTATCTTTCCTCTCAGGTGTTTCAAATGTTTGAGTGTCTTGTTTGTTTCATTGTGGCATTTCTTTACCAGTTTATAAAATCTCAAGATACTGAAAATTAGGAGAAATTGAGAGAATTATAGGTTGTTTTTATAATATACCATTCATCAATTTTAATTTTATGTTTTTACTTGAAAAATAAAATTTCATGTCCTCTTTGACTGTCCCCCAGCCAGACAAGTGTGGGCATTATCTCAGGTATCGTCAGGCCCAAACGCTTTCCCTATTTGCAAACATGGACTATCTTTTCTGGCGACAACCATCCCATGTACAGAGTGACTCTTATCCCTGGGTATTATGATACATCTGAAAGGCTAGAAATACTAAGGTGTTTGAAAATGTGGATGAGAACCCACTTGATATAATACGGATAGCGGATGCGGAAGCATTAGCATGGGCACAGGCACAAGTGGAGGAGGAGTGTATTGACCCGAACCTTTCGGTGTCCATACACTTCCCTCGTCCACCTTCTCCCCATTTGCCTGGAAATTTTCTTGGTCATCGATGCTACGTGGATGGATTGGAAGGAGACATATAACTTTGCAGGTATTGGTTGGTACTGCTCAGCCCAAAACGCGGCACCAACCATGGGGGCGGCGAACCTACGAAGAAGTCTCTCTCCTCTTCACGCGGAGGTAGAGGCCCTGGTGTGGGCCTTAAGGTGTATGATTGGAGCTGGAAATGACCATGTCACTTTCCTAACTGACTGTTCCGACTTGGTGAAGATGGTGTCTTCCCCTACTGAATGGCCGGCTTTCTCTGTATACCTAGAAGCAATTGCGATAGACAGGGAAGAACTCTCGTCCTTTTTTCTATCTCTTATTCCGAGGAACGCGAATGTAAAAGCGGATAATTTGGCACGCAATGTTCGTATCATACCGCATCATACTTTGTTTGTAAACAACGTTCTGCCACATTGGCTTGTTTAAACTAATCAATATATTTTGTTGACAAAAAAAAAATAAAAAAAATTTCAGAGAATTCATGAAACTGCCAATCAAACGCTCTTGAAACCCATAAATAAATTAGAACTTTCATGTTCTCACACTATTTTTAATCAAAATCTTTTTCTCATAGGAACGTCAAAAGTGAAAAATCACAAAAAAAAAAAAAAGAGAGAGAGAAAATAATGCAGAAATTTGGAAACGTCAATGACCCACATGAATTGAAGCAAATCTAATCTTTACAGTTAACTTTCTTATAGTAAAAAAGGTTACAGTTACAGCCAAACTGATTTTAAATTTAATTTGCAGCTTAAGAAAAGAATCATAGCTTGTTCGTTCGATTACTTCCGTATTAACGTGTTGTTGTCCAACATAATGAAAATCGGGAAAAATGTCATAAAAAAATCATAACTATAAAATTTTATGGAAAACTTTTTTGAAAAAATATCAATTCTTCATCCAGTAAAATATATATTCTATTAAATCAAAACGATATCGTATCCTAAACACCACCAAATTCTATTTTTGATTTCTATATCTTGATTTTCTTATCAAAATTTTTGTATTGTTAGGTATACGACGTTGTTTTGATTTAATGTAAAAATTTTAAAGAAAACATAATCGTATTTGTTTTGCTTGTTTAATGATTAAAAGATGTGATTAAATTGACTAAGTCAATAAAAATTTACGATTTAATAAAAATGTCAACAGTAGTTGGATATATATTTCATCATATGTAAAGTTGAGATTTTGTTTTAACGAAATTACACAATTAAGACTTTTATGACATTTTTTCTAATGAAACATACATGGAAATATTCGTCAACTGTAAGAAACTCCACCATTGCTATTATTTCGTTGGCTATCAGATTATTTAGGTTATTCATTTTATTTTCAAATCATTTTAGTTACTAGCTCGTCTAGCCATCACATCTATTCGTTTAAAACAGTGTATATTCGTCAACTGTAAGAAACTCCACCATATTTGCCATGCGTGGTAGATGCTGCATGCGGTTACCCCCTATGGCCCTATGCAAAGGCAAATCACCTTGAAGATGGTTCGGATATCATGATGATTATAATACTATTTTATTCGATTATTATGCGATTGAAATGAAGCAATATATTACATATATGTATAGGAAAATGTTGAAACGTAAACAATTAGAACTATTTTACGTACATAATATATAATCTTTAGGAAATAAATTACTCTTTATATGGATTTTGTATATCTACTTCTTCCATCCCCATCGTGGTATATTGTCGTTGTTTGGTGGTAGTGCATGAGCTTTTCCTTTGTTCAAAGGATCAGGTTGATCATTGAGTACTTTGGCCGATGGTACTTCATGAGACGATCTCCAACCCCAATGTGATTGATCCTCAACTTTGGTAGATGGTAACTCTTGAGACGATCTCCAATCCCAATGTGGCTGGACCTCAACGTTGGGTGGTGGTAACGGACTTTGGTATCCGTAATAAGGCCAACGTGGTGGTTGTTCTTGATCTTGACTACTCATATTTGAGCTAGCGGAAGGGGTGCTAGGAAAGGTCTGGCCAAGACTAGGCGGATGTAATCCCGTTGGTAAGCCTGAACCTAAGGAAGCATACCCACCACTAGTCAAGAATTGAAGCAAATCTAATCTTTATTGAATTGTTATGTGATACATATATCAGAAAAAAAAAAATAAAAAAAAAAATATATATATATATATTATATAGGAATAGATAAAAATGCTGTAAAAAAAAAAGGAATAGATAAAACATAAAGACAAGGAATTTATTAATTAGATCATATTCTTATATAAATGTATTCCCTAATTTACTTATTTTTCTTACGTAAGCTCCTTGCCCATGTCCCAGGTCCCTTATCTTCCTCTCCATGCCCGGTGGCAGCTCGTGAGCTTGAAGCCACCGAACCGTTGCTCGGAAAGCCCTGGTCAATATAACAAGTTTGTGAATATGCCAAAACCTGGTTTCCACCTGAAGCATGCGACTGATACCCGTAAAACACCCTCTCGATCTGAGGCCAAGCACCTGGTGAATAGTTAGGGCCGGTTGCTTGACTAGAACTGTTAGACGCATTGGATGGAAACGTACGGCCAACGCCAACGGTGGATTTGTTATACGAACTAGGTTTAGTATTGCTTTTAGCGACGCTTTCGTCGTAGCGGCCGTACCTAGTAGCAGCAGTATTGTAGCTAGCACGGCTACTGCTAGATGATGACATTAAGGATGGTTTAGTGATTTGATTTTGTATTTCACATCAATAAATAAATGTCATGGCTCCTAAAAAGGCGGTTGAAAAGTTGACCAAGTCGTCTCGGTAGTTATCATGGAGACAGACAAAGCGTGGTAAATTTAATATATGAACATGCAAGTTAACTATATCAAAATTTTATCTGCGAAATTTCATTGAAATTTTCGTCTCATACCGATTTCGAATACGTGAAAAGTAAGAAATTCAGGTATTTTTTTTTATGTTATCTTTAATGCAGCAACCATAGAAAAAAATGTCAACAAATTTGAAGGAAAACAAGAAGACAAGACTTTTTTTTTTTCTTGCTTATAGATCGGATCGGATTGGATCTAAACATGCTGATATCGATATCTGTTGTAAAGTACACCAAGAATAGTGCTAAAGACCATGCATGATTTTACCAAAAAAAAGACCATGCATGATGTATGTTATAATTGTTCGTGTAATTGATAATGTTTAAAAAGTGACCAAGTCGTCTCGGTAGTTATCATGGAGAGACAAACAAAGCGTGGTAAATTAAATACATGAACATGCAAATAAAATATATCAAAATTTTGTCATTGCTGAGTCATCCACTGATGAATGTTTTCTTATTGTAATATATACCCTATATATATACGAAATTTCATTGTAATTTTCGTCTCATACCGACTTGGAATACGTGAAAAATAAAAAATTCATGTATTTTTTATGTTATTTTTAATGCAGCAACCATAGAAAAAAATGTCAACAAATTTCAAGAAAACAAGAATTCAGATTTTACTTAGTGGCAAGTCGCAACTGGCCCACAAGAAATTTTAATTTGACGACTTCGGAGAACAAAAATCCTCTTATTTTTCTTTTTTAAAATGAATTTTCTTATCTATTAAAATGATAATTAGCTACACGAAATATAAGATACCGTAAAATTATATTTTTTTTTTGCTCAAAAGCTTGTTTTCATTTATTTAAATCAAAACAAGATTCAAAAGAAATATGTGATGATGGTTTTAAACCGAACATATTATTTCAGTTTTTTCTTATAACCGTGAGTTTTACCACGTTTATGCTAACGATGGTATGCTCACACGATCTTCTTGATGAAGATGGTTATGATGATCTTTGTTATGATGGTCATGAGACCTTGACCATAACTCCAACGATGCTGCGGAGATGTGGTGATGAAGAAGTTGACCCCATGGCCGGGTATAAATGTCGTTGATGACCCCACGACCGGGTACAATATACGCGCAGGAAAAGATTTAGGAAGGAAGATTCAACAATCTAGGGCTTCACCACTTGTGACGTAGCTATAAAAGGAGGGTTCAACCTTCTCGCAAAGGATCTGCAATTTTACACACAAGAACCCTAAATTCGATATTTGCATAAGTTTTACTTGTTCTTCAAGTTCACTTGTAACATTCAAGTTTAATCTCAAATCAATAAAAAATCCGCTTTCTTCTTTGTTATTTGTATTTTCGGTTTAGTTTTGAGTATTTTGCTTTCACAATAACTATAGTGATTATAACTATAGTGATGTTGAACAAGCTGTTAAATATATCAAAATTTCGTCACGGCTGAGTCATCTCGACTAATGTTGACTAAATAACATATACAAATGCCCTTTCGATGTGATAATTGGCTATCTGCGAAATCGCAGAGTAGTTTCGTCTATACTGATAAGAAACTAGATGACGTCCAATAGGTTAAATATTATTTACGGATTTTAATGAAAAAACCTTTGAAGTATTCATCCAACGATTTTAAAATTCTAATTAAATTTATTCATCCAACGATTTTAAAATTCTAAATTAAATTTTTAATAACAAAACTCTTTTAAGTATTGATCGGTCCACTAAAAAACTTTCAACTATATCATTCATCAAAAATCTTCAAATAATAACTAATATATTTTAAATCCGAATAAATATTTATTAATAGAAAAAAAAACTCATCCCTCTATAAATATACGGTCAAAACCGTAAACTACTATATCATTAACAATTAAACATATGCGTAGATATTAAAATAATTTTATTTTCAAAATTATTTACTAAGCCAGAAAAGTTCATAATCAAACCAATTAAATAAATTGAATTTTCTCAATTATTTAAAATCATGATATACATGTGAAAAGCGGAAAAACTTTTAACAACCTACCCAAAAATCCTAATACAATTTATATTTCTTAATATGTATCTTAAAACTGAAAAACATTAATTTTTTTTTTTTTTCATATTTATGTTGGTCAACGCCGGTCAACATCGTTCAAAACTGGTCAACGCCGGATTCCGGTAAAAGGTGTACCGGAAAAAGATATTTGTGATGTTGGCAACATGTCGACATATAGTTCGTATATGTGGGCATGCTACACAAATAATTGATTTAGTTAGGGATACATTTTTAAACGTGACATGTGTGTGGTCATATATTATTGTATGTGTAGCTACGTATATTTTTCCCTAAATATAATAATGGAGATATTTTATATTGAATTAACATTTTTTTTAAATGTGTTATTATATATTTATATTGGTCATAAATATTTTTTACAAATATAATAATTAAGATAGTACATTTGCAACATATTAGCCTTTTGGCTGAATGAGCCAATAACAGAAAACAATTCCTGTTAGTCTGTTTTTTTTCTTTTGACAATTTAATTTCCAGTTTTTTTCATTTATTATTAAATATACAATATGAACAGAGGATGTTAGAGCCAAAAGGAGATCACAACTTAACAGATCCAAATACGAGGAGCACATGTGGGTCAATGCAGTCGATGTTTGCGGTGTTGAAAAAGGAACTTAGACCAATAGGCTGAACGGAGTGTGTCAAACCAAAGTTGAACATGTAGCAAAGCAAAGGAGAAAGCTGTGATGGAAGCAAGTGAAATGATGAGGGCTAAATTCCACGCGAATCGCCGGTCATAAATCAAGAATAATGTCGCACAGAAAGCTATGACCATTGCAATTATGGAGACAAACAATGACAAAAGTCCCAACATTAGCCTCGAGGGTAATGACACAAGAAAATCATCCTCTGCGTATCTTGATGTCAAGATTGACAAGAAAATCACTATAGATGTCGAGGAGGAACATAGGGCGACCGCGTCCGAAAGGATAAATATATTAAACCATTTCTTTTTTTGGAGGATAGGAAGTCCTAGTTCCTCATTGTTCCCTCCTGGTACCGTAAAGGCTGCGGCGAAAACTACCGTTGCTATTAGCGTTGCTACAAGCATACATGAAGTTGCTGTATCTTTCATCCATTTCTCTCCTTCTTTTCGTAATTCATTGTGTCCATTAGTAAAGAGGTCTTGCGCCACTTTGCCTTCGTTATTCTTTAATTTGATGTATGAACGAGGTACAATATTTTTCACAGCCTGACATATGGTATAGATGAAAAAATGGTTTCAGTTTTTTAATTAACTACTACAAGAAAATACTCTACAACAAAATTTATAGGAAAATGGTCGTTTCTTACCGTTTTCTTACGAAATTTGTTTGTATGGAATAAAAAATGGTAGAAATTTCGTAGGAATTTTCTTACGAAAAAACTGATAGAAAATTTTAGGAAGGTGGTATACCTTGAACCAAAGAATCTCTCTTTGCATTTGGAGTGCAGCCCCTGATACAATATGTAGTCGATCATGAGAAGGTAAGCTTGCAACAAGATGCAACATAGTATTATTTGTGTCTTTTTCTCGATAAGAAGCTATTAAATCCTTGATTGCTCCGGGTTCATAAATAATGTTGAAAATGCTTTCATGACGATTTAACGCAGCAATGTGAAACAAGCTTCGGTTTTTTCTATCGACTTTCCATATCAAATCCGGATATGAACGAATAAGAATGACTAAGAACTCGACATTTCCAGATGATGCAGCATCAAAGAGTAGTCTTGTAGGTGTTCTCAATAAATCTGAAACCTCTTGATCAGATTTTTGAATAACCAAATTCCATATATCCTCCACCAATCTATGCGCTAAGGTTTTCATTTTAGCTTCATGAAACATCCCTTCAAACACTAAAGGCCACAAATAAATGTATTTGCAATAAATGTATAACAAATTAACAATTTACCCAACTTACTTGAATTCCCTAACCACTGGAAGATATTGAGATGTTTTCGGTGTCCAATAACTGAAGGCTTTCGAGCCAAAAGATGTAACCCGGTTTCCATAGCACGGTTACGTGAAGTGGCTAGTACTTTGTTAGTTTCCAACATCGACAAAGCTACATCTGCACATCCAAAATCAAATCTAGCTTCATCATACTTTATTTTTATATTTTATTTTTTTTTATAAGTCATGCTAAATTTCGAGGCCTATGAAAGGGCCCGAGCCTAGCTAATTCATGGAGAGGTGCAGTTCACGGATAGAACCTCTCTCCCGATATTCAAATATACCGAAAGCAAGGGCTCATATCCATATAGCCACATAGTAAATGAAGAGCAATTACGCATATGAGGAGAATCGATCTCCCTGGCCTAGACCAACATGACAACTCTTCCACCAGACGAAAACCACTCGCCCAATACCATGTGGTTAATTAGCTTCATCATACTTGATACCAAAATTTTAAACATTAACCTCTATGATCAGCAGTAATAAAAAGATTTTTTTACCATAAATGTCAGCAGATATGATGGCATGAAAGAGATCTACAAGCTGCACTTCACTCAATCTTTCGAAATCCGTATGACTAAAGAGGTACATAACCATATCCCTGTGTCCAAACAATGCAGCCATATGAAGCGGAATGAGTTCGCCATTTCCTTCAATAAGCGGAAGATCCGGATTCATATCTACCATCATTTTTGCTATTTCTATAATCCCAGAAGCAGCAGCGAAACATAGAGCCGTTGTTAGAATTCGGGCTTATTATGGGCTTCCAACTCAAAACCAATTGGCAATGAGTGGATTGGCCCTAACCCTTTATATAGTAGTTCATTAGTTCTTATATTTCCGATGTGGGACGTTTATCTCAATACCCTCCCTCACGCTCAGACATCTATAGGTCTGAAGCGTGGACAACGTGGGAATTACATCCACAGGGAGGCCCCACATCGCTAGTAGTAGTAGTAGTAGAATTAGGTCAAAGGATCTTATGGCTCTGATACCATGTTAGAATTCGGGCTTATTATGGGCTTCCAACTCAAAACCAATTGGCAATGAGTGGATTGGCCCTAACCCTTTATATAGTAGTTCATTAGTTCTTATATTTCCGATGTGGGACGTTTATCTCAATAGCCGTGTTATTGCTCTGATTTCTCAGTGCCAAATCATCCCTCTCCATTCTTGTAAGTAGATTCTTTACGAACTTTGTGTGTTTTGCAGCAACAGCTATATGAAGAGTCGTCTCCTAGTTACGCGTTATTGCTGCCCGAACAATACCTTCATGCTGATCAATTATGAGACAAGCTTCTTTCCAGTCACCATGCATAGAAGCTTGATAAAGAGGAACACATACATTGAGATATTCACTTCTACGTTCATCTGTGGAAAGAAATTAAGACATATTGATATCGATACAGAGTTGAATCCAAAAGCATAGTTATTATGACACTACATATCATAAAACAAACCAGATAAATATGAAAGATCTCGCCGATCTGGAGTCGAAATTTGATCGGGCAATGAAGTGCTCGTTCCTGGAATATCTACTGTTACACTTGAATCCAGTTGAGGTTCATTGTGTGTCTCCACCGTAGCAATTAAATCGTCCATAGTTTCGTTTCTTTATCGTCTTCAAGTCACGAAGATCTCAATACAAAACATAAGACCTTGGTAATTTATAAGGCAAGTAGCAGAGAATATTTCATTTGATTTTTTTAAAATTTTCCACTGTATCATTAATTATTATATAAAAGTTGGTGAACGATCATTTTTGAAAGAGTCCTTGGTATTTTTTACACATTTTCTTGAGGAAATTAAGAAACATGAATCACTTGAACAAGTTTGATTTTAGTATTCTGATTTTTTTTAAATTATTTTACTTTTTTTCTTAGATTTAAACTACTTTACTTATAGTTGACAGTACAAACGAAGCCGGAGAAAGTAAACAATACGACTTCAGAGTCTATTGAGAAACCCAATGGAGCGATGTCTGAGAAACAAAACCCATTGCGGCCCATACTTCCTCGTTCCTCGAAGAGTAACCATAAGGTTCTGCCGGGTACTGCAAATCAAAAAGTTAGAGATCAGATTCCAAGCACTTCTAACAGCCGAAATTCCAAGAATACTCATTAATGTCGGGTTTCTTCTGGAATATACGAGGCTTCAACAAATCAAATAAACATTCCGTTGTTCGTGATTGGATTAAAGCTGATTCTTTATCTTTTGGCTGTCTACTGGAAACCAGAGTGAAAGAACACAGTGCTAGTCGTATCATCTCTTCAGTTTTTAGAAATTGGTCATCTATGACCAACTATGAATTCAATACTTTGGGACGCATCTGGGTAGTTTGGAAAGACAACGTCCGACTGACTCCAGTGTTTAAAAGCGGACAAATGATTACTTGCTCAGTCTTGTTAGATGGTAATGAGGAGGAGTTCTTTGTTTCATTCGTTTATGCTTCTAATTTTGTCGAGGAACGTCGCGAGCTATGGGAAGATATTCAGAACCATCATTCAACGCCAATGATGCGAAATAAGCCGTGGCTTATTATGGGTGATTTCAATGAAATTCTAGCTGGAGAGGAGCACTCAACCTATGAATCATCTCCTGCCATTCCACTTGGTATGCGGGACTTCCAGACTACGGTTAGAGTTTGTTCTCTAATTGATATGCATTATCATGGTCCGTTGTTCACCTGGAGCAATAAGAGAGAGGAGGGTTTAATCAGCAAAAAGTTGGATCGGATCTTAATAAATGAAGAGTGGAACCGTAAATACCCTTTATCTTATAGTAACTTTGAGCCTGGAGGTTGCTCAGATCATCTCCGCTGTCGTTTCAAATTGGGCGACTCTACACCACGACCACGGGGTCCTTTCAAGTTCTCTAACGTGCTGACCACGTTGCCTGATTTCATGCCACGAGTCAAAGCTTTCTGGGACACCTCTCCATCCCTTTATCACTCTACCTCCGCCATGTTTCGTTTCTCCAAGAAGCTTAAAGCTCTGAAACAGATTCTAAAAGACCTGGGCAGGAACAACTTGAGTAATTTATCAACCCGAGTTGAGGAAGCTTACTCGGTTATGTGTGAAAAACAGAAACTGTCTTACGAGGACCCATCACCAGAAGCTCTACGGAATGAAACTCAGGCTCATGTGACATGGGATTCGCTGTCGGAGATAGAAGAGGGATATCTGCGTCAGAAGTCGAAACTTCATTGGTTAAAGGTTGGGGATAAAAACAACAAATATTTTCACAATAGTGCCAAAGCTAGAGCAGCTTCCAATGCCATCCGAGAAGTCCAAACAACTGATGGAAGGGTCTGTAACACTCAGGCGGATATTAAGGCTGAAGCAGTGAATTTCTTTGAGACGTTATTGAAAGCACAACCAGTGGATGATGAGGCTGTAACTGTTCCACAATTACAAGAACTTATGGGGTATAGTAGTTCAGAATCGGATTGTTTAAGTTTAACGCACCCGGTGACAGAGGAGGAGATAAAAAAGGTTCTTTTTTCTATGCCCCGTAACAAGTCTCATGGGCCTGATGGGTTTACGGCTGAATTCTTCACAGCAACTTGGTCGATATTGGGCAAAGATTTTGTCGTCGCAATTCAATCCTTCTTCCTTAAAGGCTTTCTACCAAAAGGTGTCAACACAACGATTCTAGCTTTAATTCCCAAGAAATCCGATGCAAGAACAATGAGAGATTACCGGCCTATCTCTTGTTGTAACGTCCTTTATAAGGTAATTTCCAAGATTCTGGCTAATAGGCTGAAAGAGATTCTTCCAAGCTCAATCGCTCCGAACCAATCTGCTTTTATTGAAGACCGATTGATGATGGAGAATGTTTTGTTGGCATCGGAACTTGTCAAGGACTACCACAAGGATTCTGTCTCTCGACGTTGTGCCCTTAAGATCGATATTTCAAAAGCTTTTGACTCTGTGAATTGGTCCTTTATGCTACGGGTACTGAGGGCAATGGGTCTTCCGGAAACTTTCATTCACTGGATTGAGCTCTGTATAAGTACAACCACTTTTTCTGTTCAAGTTAATGGAGAGTTGGCGGGGTTTTTCCGAAGTGAAAGAGGATTGAGGCAGGGCTGTTCTCTATCTCCATACCTCTTTGTCATTTGTATGAACATTCTTACACGTATGCTTGACAAAGCGGTGACACAACGGCGATTTGGCTATCACCCCCGCTGCCAAGACATGAATCTAACACATTTATGTTTTGCAGATGACATATTGGTGTTCTCTGATGGACACCGCCGCTCAGTTGAAGGTATCTTGGAGGTTTTTAACGCCTTTGCAACTTACTCAGGTCTGAAAATTAGTGTGGAAAAGTCGACAATCTTCATGGCGGGTATATCACCTCTGCAGCGTGCTCAAATTCTTCAAAGTTTTCCCTTTGAGCTGGGTACTTTGCCGGTTCGTTATCTTGGCCTTCCTCTTCTCACCAAGTGTATGACAGCAGCAGATTATCTCCCGCTCCTTGAGCGTATTCGTGGTCGCATCTCTTCTTGGACGAATCGGTTCTTATCATTCGCAGGTCGACTTCAATTGATAAAATCGGTCCTCTCCAGCCTCACAAACTTTTGGTTGTCCGTTTTTCGTCTTCCAAACTCCTGCATCAAAGAAATTGAAAAACTTTTTGCAGCTTTTCTATGGTCTGGTCCTGATCTTAATGGCAAAAAGGCAAAAGTTGCTTGGTCGGTGGTTTGTAGGCCAAAACAAGAAGGAGGTTTGGGGCTTCGTTCGTTAAAAGAAGTAAACACTGTAAGTGTGCTGAAGTTGATATGGCGTTTAGTGTCAGCAAAGAATTCTATGTGGGCTCGATGGATGTACTCAAATTTGATCAAAGAAGGCACCATCTGGTCGGTTCGCGAGTCCTCTACTACAGGTTCTTGGATGTGGCGGAAGATCCTTAAGTATAGAGCTCTCGCACAGGATTTTCATCGAATGGAAATACGCTCGGGTACATCGACATCATTTTGGTACGATAGATGGAGCCAGCTTGGGCAGCTTCATGGACAATTGGGGTCTCGTGGTTTTATTGATTTGGGTATACCTAGTCACGCTACCGTCGCTGATGCTATGAACTCTTATCGTCATCGTCGACACCGGATCAACATTCTAAATCAGATAGCAGCAGCCATTGACACGGCTCGAACGCATAGAACGGCTGATGATGATCTTTCCCTCTGGAAACTGCAGAATAATACCTTCAAGCCAAATTTTTCCTCTCATCATACTTGGCAACAACTCAGAGTGTCGCACCCTCTCTGTGGTTGGGACAAAGGAGTTTGGTTTACATTTTCAACACCAAAGTATGCTTTCATCACTTGGTTAGCTTTCCATGAACGTTTAGCTACAGGTGACAAGCTTCGGTCATGGAATGCGGGAGCACAAACAGCGTGTGTTCTCTGTGGCGACAGTTTTGAGACGCAGCCCCACTTATTCTTCACCTGCCCTTACTCCTCCCAGATATGGTCTGCGCTTGCTGGTGGTCTTATGCAATCTCGCTACACCACTACCTGGTCATCCATTGTTCCACTTCTCTTGGACTCCAATCAGCCACAACTCCACGCTTTCACTCTTCGCTATGTATTTCAAATCTCCTTACACAGCCTGTGGCGAGAAAGGAATGGTAGACGTCATGGTGATACTCCGACCCCAGCTCCAGTTCTAATTCGTCATATTGACAAACATGTGCGTAATCGGTTTACTACTCTTCGTGAAGCTGGCAAGTTCGAGGAAGGCCTCCGCTTCTGGTTTCATATAAGAAGAGTTTAATCTGTCTATTGGCTGTAATCTAAAGTTTTCTTAGCTCAACACTCAAACTTTTGTAGCATTCATTGCAAAAACGTTTTTTTTGGTGAATACAATTTTACATTCATACAAAAAAAAAATATTATGGATTAATAACTAGTTTGATCCACAAGACGCGGCCTGATGTTGATAAGTTTAAGTATTATTTTAAGGGAAAGAAGTAAAAAAAAAAGTTTTAAATTTTTTATTTTTGTTGGAAAAAATTCATTTTTGTTTTCGATGAAATATATAGCCAAATTTTGTTGATTTTTCAATCTAATCACTAATTTTTGTTGATTGTCTAATTAGGCATATTGTTAACAATATAATTGGAAAGTTCGTACTTTTTAAACCATTTTTGGAAAGTCGATTTTTTTTTTTTTAACAATTTTCCTAATTTTCAAAATTAAAATAAAATGTATTACTCAACCAAAAAAGTTATTTAAAACAATGAGTCAAGAGTCTGAAAAAACTTTGCAAACACAATCAATGTTTATTGGACAAACATACATATATATATGCCCTATATATAATATTTGAAAAATAAATTTAAAACAACAAAACTTATTCATGTTAAAATGTTTATAATACTCTAGAAAAAAACTAAAGAAACTCAAAAAAAAAAAAAAAATCTGGATTTGTACTATATTTCTTCTTTCCCCTATATATAATCGAGCAAATATATTTTATATTACTTTATAGAATCACTTTTTATAAAAACTTAAACAAACTTGATGAATATTGTGAATAGTAAAAAGTTGCGGAATCACGCTTTCAAACGTGAATAAGTGGTATACCATTCAAATCTTTTCAATCGGAAAAAAGGAACCCGGCTTTGATAATGAAAAACCCTCTCTAATTCAATTTTAGATCAATACCGTCTTTATGTCTTCTTTCCTTCTTAAGACGATCCGCCCAACAAAAGAGATCCGACTTAGTGATGGAAACACCCTTGTTTAATTCCTCCCTTATGATACCATCTAAGGTCTCACCGGTTTGAGAACGCAGCCTCTCGAAAATATTCGCCTTCTCAGCAGAACCGGACATCGTAAACGGAGTCTTACTAGCAAATGCCATCTCCCTCTTCCAGAGATGAAGAGGAGCTGCTGCAATGCGTCGGAGGTTCATCATGATTATAACCCTAATCTCCGAAACCTTTTCTTCTTCGATATTAATACTTACCACTCTAAATTTGGGCCCTTCATAAATCTCAATGATTATAATTTATATTTTTAACAATTGTCATTTTTCTTTTGTAACCTTATATATATTCCAAAAATTTTAACTCAAACCAGTGGCGGACCCAGCCAAAAAAATTAGTGGGTGCAAATTGTAACTAAGTGGAATCGAACCTGGCACCTAAGGCATTTAATGGTGGCATTACTAACCATTTTGCCACATTGTTTACTTTATTTAGTCCTAAAATTTGATTTCTTTATATGTTACTGGTGGCACTTGCCACCAACTTTTACACGTGGGTCCGCCTCTGACTCAAACGAGTAATTCTTAGTTAGCTTTCTCATCAGCTAATCATAGTATCATACAATCTAGCTCCCATTAAATAATTTTAGAGAACAACAGTTCGGCTAATCATATATTGATTGTATATTTGTTTTGGACATGTGAATTTTGGATATTGTTTACAATCTACGAAAAGTGTAAAGTAAGAGAAAGTTTCAAAGATATATGTTCCATTATTATATATAGTAGAGAACTTTGGATTCTTGGCATGTAGTATAATCATTAAGCTATCCAATACCACCAACTTGATAGTATGCAGAGATATTTCTAATAAAGACATTGTAAAGACATTGTGTTATATCCGAAGTGTTGAAAAGAGATTTTCTAAATTTTCACCTTCTCAAAATTCTATTGACTATATAACTAAATGATGAAATTAGATTAAAAAATAAAAATAAATAGTAAACACACAAACACGAAGAAAACGTTTGATCAAGAAGACGGCTTGTTAGGGTCTACTTCGGTACTGTAAGATCTCCCGAAGGATCCTACTACAAGGTTAAGTACAAGATTAATCTCATTTCTGAGTCATCCGTGATCAAATCTTCATGACTCCATCGGCCATGAATGTGGAAGTTGTAGTTGACTCAATATTACTGAGTCAGCAGCAAAAGCACCAAGGAGCTAAAGCAACAATGCCGTTCAAGACCACACGTTAACGTTAGCCGCCGGAAAAGTTAATAAATCAATCCCTAATAATCTTTGTATCAATAAAGCATTTTTTATTTTATTTCTTTTTTTTTTTTTGGTCAACATTTGGTTTTTTTTTTTTTTTTTTTTTTTTTTTTACTTTGACGCTAAAACATGTGTTGAAAGAAAACAAAAAGATGTCGGTGTAAATTTTTTTTGATTATGGTGTTATTCGCATCAGTGTGAGACTGTGAGGATCAATTATAATCCTTTTTAATTTTTTCGGTCTTGGAAATTCCATCATAATATAGGCGAAAATAAAGACCCAAACATAATACACATAACATTCCTATTGAGCTTTATTTCGTGATGAAAGAATTAAAGAATGGGTCAAAGGCGAATCCAAAAAGATATGTAGGAAATTTACAATATACCGGATATAATGAAGAATATTTTTTCAATATCTATGGAATATATAGATTTTAAATAAATTTTTTTTTTTTGAGTTAGTTAATTACAAAATAAAAATTATAAAAATATTATATTTATTCCTTTTTAATTTTTCATTCAAACGATAATATACTCTGCGGTTATTCTATTCCTATTTTATTCCTTCTTTCAGGAGAATATACAAACAAAATATTCTTCCGAGTTCAAATCCTTATCAAACTAGAATTGTTTTTTGTTTTGGTTTTTTACCATAACTTTCTCTATAAAAATCGTAACAATTCTTTCCACTTGTTTGGTTTTCAGACTAAAAGAGCAACGGAAAAAAAACTATCGAGATGGCTAACGAAGAAGAAGGAAGCATCTTGAAAGCTCTTGACGTTGCAAAGACACAATGGTATCACTTCACGGCGGTTGTAGTCTCCGGTATGGGTTTCTTCACAGACTCATACGATCTCTTCGTGATATCTCTCATCACGAAGCTACTTGGCCGAATCTACTATCAAGTTCCTGGCTCGTCCTCTCCTGGAAGTCTCCCTGACGGCGTCTCTGCGGCCGTGAGCGGTGTGGCCTTCGCCGGAACGTTTCTTGGACAGATTTTCTTCGGATGTCTTGGTGACAAGCTCGGACGTAAGAGAGTCTATGGTTTAACCCTCTTGATCATGACCATATGCTCTATTTGTTCTGGTCTTTCCCTTGGTAAAGACCCACAAACCGTCATGGTAACTCTCTGCTTCTTCCGCTTCTGGCTCGGGTTTGGTATCGGTGGTGATTATCCTCTCTCGGCTACGATCATGTCCGAGTATGCTAACAAACGTACTCGCGGCGCGTTCATAGCAGCTGTGTTTGGTATGCAAGGAGTTGGGATCCTTGCCGCAGGAGCGGTTTCGTTACTTGTCTCGTTTATTTTCGAGAGTAAGTTTCCGTCTCGAGCCTATATATTAGACGGTGCGGCCTCAACCGTCCCACAGGCGGATTACGTGTGGAGGATCATCCTAATGGTTGGTGCCTTACCGGCTCTCTTGACATACTACTGGCGTATGAAGATGCCTGAAACTGCTCGTTACACCGCTCTAGTGGCCAAGAACGCGGAGCAAGCGGCTTCGGATATGACTAAGGTTCTTAACGTAGACATTGAAGCTTCTTCCGCAAGAAAAGACCAAGCTAGGGTTTCAAAAGACGAGTTTGGCTTGTTCTCCAAGAAATTCATCTGCCGTCATGGACTTCACTTATTCGGGACAGCCACCACATGGTTCCTCCTCGACATCGCTTTCTACAGCCAAAACTTGTTCCAGAAAGATATCTTCACCACCATTGGATGGTTACCTTCGGCTAAAACCATGAACGCAATCCAAGAACTCTACATGATCGCAAAGGCTCAAACCATAATAGCTTGTTGCAGCACTGTTCCTGGTTACATTGCTACTATAATTCTAATCGATAGATTGGGACGGTACTGGATTCAGATCATTGGATTCGCCATGATGACCGTCTTCATGCTGGTTTTAGCCGTACCGTACCATCATTGGACTTTACCGGCTAACCGGCTTGGTTTTGTGATTTTCTACTCTTTAACGTTTTTCTTCTCCAATTTTGGACCTAACGCAACTACTGTTCATTGTCCCTGCTGAGATTTTTCCGGCGAGGCTTAGGTCAACTTGTCACGGTATCTCGGCCGCGTCAGGTAAAGCCGGTGCAATGGTTGGTTCATTTGGTTTTTCTGCTTTGGTTAAAGCTTTGGGTATGAGTACAACGTTATACATCATGGGAGGAATCAATCTTGCTGGCTTGTTGATCACGCTTGTTACAATTCCGGAGCCTAAGGGGATATCACTTGAGGAGCTTTCCGGTGAAACTGAACCGGAGAAAATCCAGGGGAAGATTGTTGTTTAGATTTAAATTTTATTTTTTGTTTTTCTTTATTTTGTGTTTTTTTAGGATATTCTTGTGTTTTCAGATTTTTTAGATTATATTGTTGCTGAGTTTTGGTAATTTTTAATTTATTATGTTTTGATTAATCATTTAATAAAAACTGTTATTAAGAGCTGATATATCCAAAATTAAACAAGAAACAGATAATATTAGAAAAAAAATATAACAATAAAGAGATATTAATTTGATATCTTTTTCACATTAAATATATTTTGTTGAGCAAAACAATATTTACAAGAAGAATAATTAAATTTTAGGTTTTGATAAATGTGACAGCTCCAAGTGAAGTAAGTGACTCTTTAAATCACCATTTTGAATCCCTTCTTGGTAAAAACTTGGTTAAGAGCTTATTTCTGAACTGAACGAAGTCTTAGCACAAGGAAATGTCGACGAAGAAGGCCAATGGAAGAAAAATCTTAAAGAACATACTTTTTAAAGATTTTGAGTGTCTTCCTCAAACTATACAAGAACAACTAATGCTTGAGAGAGATCCACATGGAAATGTCAATGTATCTTATCTTACCACCATCTGGTTTAACGAATATCTCAATCAAACCGATTAAAATGCTAAAACCGAACTGAAAACCGGTTTATCTTGCAGATCTGTGTATTTATTTTCTTTTCAAGTAGCTAAAATAGAGACAGAGAAAATGCTGATTCAAATGATTCAAATACCTACAAACGCGAGTTTATAGGGAAGTCACACTTCTTTGGGTAACTATTTAGACTACAATATATCTGTTGATTACTAATTACTAATTAGCCTCAACATAATCTTATTGTGATTGTGTGTTTAGGTATGAAGGCAGGTATGTAGCAAAGGTATCCGAGGTCCCCCGAGGAGAATCAGAGTCCGTGTTGTTACCCGTAAGAGGAACGATGATGAAGATGCCAAGGAAGAGTTCTTCTCTCTCGTCACTGTCGCTGAAATTCCGGCTGAAGGATTGTCTAGTATAGGCACTAAGGTCATCGAGGAAACGACTGAAAACACAACCTTATCTTTAGATGAAAGACAAAAAGAAAAAGACTTTGCTTGTTTTGATCACTTACCCATTTTGGTAATCTTATTTCTTATGTTTTAAGTTACAAGTTACAACAAATTTTGTATTGATACAAGCTTGATCTTTTGGTGACGTTCTTTACTTCGCAATAAAAAAAAAAAAAAAGTTTAGACGTTTTAAGTTTTGGGGTTTGCTGATTTGACTGAAAGTTTTCATGGATCTAAATGTAAAATAAATATATAAAAAAAAACCGTAAGAAAATATAAAATTAAGAATGAAGTTTAATCATCCAATTTACCAAATGATTTAATGTTTAGATCTCTTTTTTAGAACTTAGTAAACAAAAATGTCAAAAATGCATAAAAAAGGGTTTTCCTCCGAGTTGGGTCGACTCGGTTCGCACTGGGTCTGGTCTAGGTCGGACTGGGTCGGATCTGGATCGGTTTTGGCACACTACTCATCTTCAAATCTTCATAGCTTTCTAACCGTAACTCCAAATCCACTTCTGTTTCGACCCAAATTCCTTATTTTTGATGTTCTTTAATCTAGTACATGTGGCTTCTCAAATGTCTGAGCTTTTTCTGACACTTCTTATGAATCTTCTGGCTAATTTTCAAAATCCAATCTGATTCAAGCGAAATCTATAGTGATCCAAAACTTCTTCTTATCTATTTAGCTTTATTTTTCCATTTTGTACCTAAATCAACACCAATTGCAATGCAAATATAATCCTAGGACTCTAAATGTATAACTACCCAAAACTACATGATAAATGCATATTTACAAGTTAAAATAGTGATTTAAGACACAAAATCTAGAAACAAAAAGGTGTTAAAAACACTAAAATATCATTACATCATCGTGTCCAATGATAAAAATTTTATTTTTCTTCCCAAGATGATAGATTCATTGTGTAAACTTTGTACATAATTGTTGATATCACTTATGCAAAATGCCAACATCGATTTTATTCTTCATGAGAGAACTGCTATAGATTTGGTGAAATCTCGATGAATATATCAAATTTCTTCTCATTTGTGATATTGAATTGAATTTGGTTATGCGTTAAAGAATATTAAATTTATTTAAAAATTTCGAGGAAAAACAATTCTAAAAGAACTCGAACGGAAAAAAAAATCCCTGAAATCGTCAATGTATAAATCTTACCTTGGCCATCCATACAAGGTACATCCACTTCTCTCAACACCCTAGCAACAAACTCCACTATTGGTCAGCCGCATCTTTTTTCTGGAATCACTGAATCTGAAGGAACAAAATCTGAAAGATAAAAACAAAACAAAAAAGAGTCAAATTCTCACTTACAAATGGTAATAAAAAATAATAAAAAAAAATCAGAGAAACACTTACAAATTCTCATATCTCTTTGTTCAATGGTTCGCATCAATCCTAAAAAATAACCTAATATATGTGTATTGATAAAGAATAATATTATATGGGTACGAATTTTGTATATATTAGATATAAAGTAGAGGATAATTAAATATCACTTAAAGATAAGAGGCATATATAAATAAATTTTTATAGACTTATTGAATTTAAATTCTAACAAGATGTTACAATCAAATGTTTTTATATACAAACTAGTTGCACTATCCTTATTGAAGGTGCTATTTGTCCCATGTCGACTTTTGGAGGCACCTTTGACGAATTCACTATTTAGATATGGAAGGTTAGACAATTTCTTTTATTTTGTTTTATTGAAATTTTTTTTACCATGATTAGATAAATATTTTTAATATATACATAAAAACTAATGTGAGATTCAAAACTCGGATTGTGATAGTTGGGTGTCAGTCTTATCAATGGCAACATTCTCATGCCAGTTGCTTTTTGGCATATATAGATTTTTACTTGTCTTATTGACTACGTATAGAAGGTGTAATGGGACAGTGAATTTTTTTTTTTTTTTTAACAAAAAATTTTCGCCAGTACACGACAACACGTATAAGAGATCTAGGTATTTTCCGAACAACGTCAAAACCGCTTACATACGCAACTTGGAAATCATGGTTAACGAAAACGATTTTCAGTCAGTCTATGACCTCGTGGTTGAAAAAAACTTATATGGTGCTTTGCAAAATTGTCCTCGCGAGCCAATGATTCTTCTAGAGAACCTCAATACGCATATAACCCACTCATACTCCACCTTAAACTCACCTAGTATCATGCGTTCGGTCGATTGGAAGCTTCTTGTACAATTATGCTATCACTTGGCTACAAATAAAGATATTAAAATTTGTGGTTCTTATTTTTAGTTTAAAATTCAAAAACTATCATTTCTATAAAATAAATATATTTTTCAGTTATTTTTTTTTTGATAAATTCTTTTTTTGAATATTAAGTTAATTTTTTTAAGGAATTTAATGATAGCTTATTTGTGATAAATTTCTTATTTATTTTATAGAACTATTGTAAAATCTAACAAATGAACAAATGCAGACAAATTAACAAAAAAAAAAAAAAAGCAAAACATTAGGAAAAACATAAGTAAAACATAAGTAAAAAAAAAATTAAAAAAACTAATTATTGGTTTCATTTTGAAACATTATCAACTTTAAATAGCTTAAATGTATCAAGTATATATATCAAAATTAAAAGTTAGCAAAGTACTAATAATAAGAAGATTTAAATGCTACCACTAAAAAAAAAAAAATGCTACCACTAAAATTAACCTGTCAACCAACTCCAATGGTGTTAAGATCATTGAAACCAATTGGGAATCTCACCTTACAAATTCAAGGGTTTCAAGATTTGTCAGATTCTGAATCGACGATAGAATTCCACCCGACAAATTGTTCCCGCTCAAAAACCGAATTGATAGATTGACTAAATTCCCGATATCGTTTGGAATCTCAGAAGACAACGAATTGTGTTGAAGATCAAATGTTTCCAGCTTCATTATATGTAATTTAGTCTTTTTTTTTTGTCAACATTTGGGTCACAACTGACCGGCCCATTAGCCTAATTTCTACAATTAAATTGTAGAGTCGGGGACTCGATCCCTGATGTGATGGTGTCTGTCTTCTGTGGACTTATCATTTGCCACTAGACCAAGATCACTTCACATTATATGTAATTTAGTCATTAAAATCTTTTAAGAAACTTTTTCATTAAAATCTTTTACTTAAGGGGTTTTTTATTAATACTTTAGTTCATAATTTTTTTTTTTTTTTTGTTAAAAAAAATTAAGGATCTTGTTAAACCGGGGGTTTAGTTCAGAATTTTTTCTTATCTTTCTTTAACAAAAAAATTCTTTAATTTATTTTTTAAATAAATTTACATACTGTATGCACTAAAAAAAAAACTTTTCAAAAATCCAACCAAATTTATCACCATTTGTGCCCAAAAAAAAAAAAATCACCATTTAAATTCTAAATATCACCATTTAAATATCACCAAAAAAAATAATAATTAAATATCACTAGTTTCAGTGTTTCACACAGATTTGGTTCCATTGCGAAAATTCCCAGCGGCCAAACAGAGATTTTGCCGAATCTTTAAATCTGTAAGTTCTTTTTCTCTTCTCTTCTCTTCTCTTATTTTTTTTTTTTTTTGGGCCAATCTCTTCTCTTATTTATTCAGTATTATCAAGAACTGACTTCAATCTTCATCTTATCAAGAAGTTTCAGATTATGTCGAAGATTATTAAGCAAAGAGGGATTCAATACTTGCAGAGACTCAATTCTGCATCTTTCACGAGTGTGTCTGCTTCTTCAATCGAGAAAGGGCAAAATCGTGTGATTGATGCTTCGTTAACACTTATTCGTGAAAGGGCAAAACTCAAAGTAAATAAAGTTTAAAGCTTTATTTAATGTTTCTTGTTCTGTTTTTTTTATTGTGATTATTATTTTTGTGTTTGTGTGTAGGGAGAGTTAGTTCGTCTTTTAGGTGGTGCTAAAGCTTCAACATCACTTCTTGGTGTACCACTTGGTCATAACTCTTCTTTTCTTCAAGGTCCTGCTTTTGCTCCTCCTCGTATTAGAGAAGCTATTTGGTGTGGTAGCACAAACTCTGCTACCGAAGAAGGTAGCTTTTAGTTTCTATGTTTTGTATAGTAACAATCTTGATTCTGAATGTGGATGGTTTGCCTTGTGGAGTTGTTTCTCGCGTTTGATGGTTTAAGAGAGTGAAGAAGGTAGTAAAAGTTTCATTAGGAACATGAAAGTTTCATGTTTTGTATAACAACAATTTTGATTCTGAATGTGGATGGTTTGGCTTGTGGAGTTGTTTCTCGGGTTTGATGGTTTAAGAGAGTGAAGAAGGTAGTTACAAGTTTCATTAGGAACATGAAAGTTTCATGTTTTGTATTACAACAATCTTGATTCTGAAATGTGGCTGGTTTGGTTTGTGGAGTTGTATTTCGCGTTTGATGGTTTAAGAGAGTGGAAGAAGGTAGTACAAGTTTCATTAGGAACATAAAAGTTTCATGTTTTGTATAACAACAATTTTGATTCTGAATGTGGATGGTTTGGCTTGTGGAGTTGTATCTCGCGTTTGATGGTTTAAGAAAGTGAAACAATGAGGTTTCTGTTGTTATTAGATCATCTAACTTATGCTATTCAATGGTTTATGCAGTCATTGATGTTCGATTTTTGTCTTTGTGTGTGGTATACTTGTAGGCTTGTAGCTTTGAGTTTCTATGTTTTGTATAAAAACAATCTTGATTCTGAATGTGGATGGTTTGGCTTGTGGTGTTGTTTCTCGGTTTTGATGGTTTAAGAGAGTGAAACTATGAGGTTTTATTTGTTATTCGATCATCTAACTTATGCTATTCAATAGTTTATGCAGTCATTGATGTTTTACTGTTGTGTGTGGTATGATTGTTTATCCTTGATATTGATTTGTGGAATGAATTGTAGGGAAGGAGTTGAAGGATCCACGAGTTTTAACTGATGTTGGGGATGTTCCGGTACAAGAGATTAGAGATTGTGGGGTTGATGATGATAGACTGATGAATGTAATAAGTGAATCTGTGAAGTTGGTGATGGAAGAGGTAAAGCTATTTTAACCATTAGCTCTAGTGTTATGCTACTTTACGTATTCAGTTTCCGATGTTCAAACTTTTTGAGATCGATACATTTTAATTGGTGTACATGAAACATAGTTGTATTTAGTCTTTTGTGATACTTATTGGATCATTCTGGAGTTATTTAGTAGCTGAACGCTTTCTGCTTTGCCACATATTATTGAAATGCCGGTTTAAGTTCAAAGCTAACAGTCTAAGTAACTGAGATTTTGTTTACTGGGTACAGGAACCATTGCGTCCGCTGGTCTTAGGTGGAGACCATTCCATATCTTATCCTGTTGTGAGAGCAGTTTCTGAGAAGCTTGGAGGACCTGTGGACATTCTTCATCTTGATGCACATCCTGATATATATGACTGTTTTGAAGGAAACAAGTACTCTCATGCATCTTCTTTTGCTCGTATAATGGAAGGTGGCTATGTCCGGCGGCTTTTACAGGTTGGTTGGTACGATTTCTTTGTTGTATTTACATCACAATCTTTGGGAAAGATAATCTCCTAAGGAGAACCAAACTTTATTGTAGGTTGGAATCAGATCGATAAACCAGGAAGGACGGGATCAAGGCAAGAGATTTGGAGTAGAACAGTATGAGATGCGAACCTTCTCAAAAGATCGCCAAATGTTGGAAAATCTGGTATCACTATCTCTCCCTCAATTTATACAAGACGAAGAGTATTAGATATAGATGTGGGGTGGTCATTCAGTTTGAAAATAGGTGGTCTTAAACAAGAGTTCGGTTCAGTTCATCTTTAGTTTGAGGAATTCGTTTCGGGCTTTATATACATTCCTTATTACTTATTAGAGGTTTTGTGCATTTCGTACATATTAAGTCATATATTGAATTTGGTTTGTACAGAAACTAGGGGAAGGAGTGAAAGGTGTGTATATCTCGATCGATGTTGACTGTCTCGATCCAGCATTTGCACCCGGAGTGTCCCACATCGAACCAGGAGGTCTCTCTTTCCGAGACATCCTTAACATCTTACACAATCTTCAAGGAGATGTGGTTGGTGCTGATGTTGTCGAGTTCAACCCGCAACGTGACACTGTAGATGGAATGACGGCAATGGTCGCGGCTAAGCTTGTTAGAGAATTAGCCGCAAAAATCTCGAAATAAACTTGTCTTGTTATGTTTCTGTGTTTTGTTGGGCAAGTTTGTAACATTCTTGTAGGTTCTTGAAAAACATGCAATAAGTCTGGCCCTGAAGACACTATCAATAAACTTAATATGAATTTGACCATTTGGCCCAAATATCAGTTATTCTTATCTTTCCTTTGATTTTTCATGAAACATTGGCGTTCATGATCACAATTTGTTAGTAGAGAATGGTTAATGATCTTAACCGTGGCTAGTCCCAGGCGGTGTCTTGGTATCCGATTTGGCTTGGAAGCAGGGGCTAAAGGTTAGATCCTGGCTTGCAAATCTCTGAATCAGATAATGGTCGTTATTGCATGAACATCCCCAACCAGATTAGTCGTAGATATGATTGATTATATGAATAAGAATGCTTACACTATGGTCAACCAGATTAGTAAGTATAAATGAAGGACAAACTCTTTTACTAAGTCTCTAACATTCTCCATCTTTTGTTATGTTAGAGTTCTTTCGGAACGTTAGGCGTTTCGTTGATCCCATTATTCAAAGAAGTTTTAAAACGAGTCTTAGTCACCGTGGCGGATCTAGAACTATTTTGAACTGGGGGCACAATATTATATATAAAAACTATAAGTAGCTAAAAACTCTATAATTAAAAAAACACCTTACAAAATTATTTTACAAGGTTTCATATTTTAAATTTTTTTCATCATATTTTCATTTGTCACTTTCTCAAACAATTTTTTTCAACAAAACAAACGATACAAATGTTTAAAATTTAATAACTTATATCCGTTTCCGTAAAATAGCTATATATATAAACCTTTCTGTTTTGAAATTATTTAAACTTGGACTTTTGTTATTTGTGTTGGGTTAAAATTAGTATGGATTTTTGTTTTGAAATTCTTTAGATGGGGGCACAATTTTTTTTTGTTGGGGGCACTTGCTCTGAATCCAATGAAATAACATTTATATATATATATATATATATATATATATATATACTTAAACTTTTTAAAAAAGTAGTAGGAGGCACAGGACCCCGTAGACTTATACCTCGGTCCGCTCCTTCTTAGTCAACATATATGAGTGTAAGAAAAGAAAAGATGTTATAGAAAAATTGTAATAAAGAAATGATAAGCTCTTCCAAAGTTGAATGCAAAAATCTCACGATGTTTTGGATCATGCATATACAAAATTAAAATATGGTTTGAGACGTAGTTAAGAAGATCTATCTAATATACCTTCTCAAGTACAAAAAATGTATATTGGTTGGAGATGCCAAACAGATAGATCATTGAAGTTAATTTGACAACACTTTATCAAGACTTGTTGGATATGTTTATCCGATCCGCGAGGTTGTTTCGGCTTTATTGAGAGCCAAGATGCATTGTAAGAGTATTTCACCCCTTCATTGAGGAGCTAGAGGCTCTTATTTCATTCATGAATTGTAGTGTAGATCTGAATATAATTATCGACTAAGCCACCTTTAAGACAAACTGTTTAAATCTTTTAAAGATGTCTTCATACTACTCTTACTTGACCGCTTTTTCCACTTCCTTGGACTCCACTCTTGAACTACATTTTATTGTTTTAATCTTATTTATATTTCCCGATCTCTCATTGTAGGAATGAGTTTTTTTTTACTCGAGAGGACTATGACTCGAGAGTTTATTTCTTCTTTAGTAGGTTTCAAGCTAGTAGTTTGGCTCTAAACCTCATAATTTTAATTTCTTAAAAAGGGGAATTTGAAAATTACAACTTTTAAAAAATACCATTTTCTTTTAGAAAGTACAGATTTATAAACTTTAATAAAGAATGTTATAAAAATGTTTCCTAAGTTTTTTTATAATGCATGTAATAAAAGATATTTATACTTATAAACCTTTATAAAACAAGTTATACAATAGTACTAGGTATTAACCCGCGGTACACCGCGGAACAAATATTAAATTTATAAATTATAAATTTCACGATTTGAAAGTTTGCTTGTAACGTAAATATAAAACTCTAATTGATCTATAAAATATATTAAACGAATCAAAGACATAATGATCCGTTGATCTAATGATACAAAAGCTTGTTTATATATTCCGATTTCAAATTTGAGTAACCCGCTGATCTTTATGATACAATGCAATTTTTCACATTTTTAAGTGATTATTTATTGTTTTTGATTGAATAGTTTTGTTTTTTACTTTTTTTTTGGTCAAAATTTCTTTACTTTTTATTCAAAAATATTAAATATTCATTGGATGAGTGGTAAATCAAATATTAAAATTAAATTTTACTCTATTTTTTACTAATTAAGTAAATTATGTCCGTTTAAAAAAATTCAAATCACATCATATGTAAAAAAAGAAATCTAGATTTTATTTACTATATAGACTATGTATTGATTCATTTTTTTTTTTAAATGATCATAAAAGGATGAAAGATAAGTTTTTAATATTTCAATATTTCCTTAAATAAATCGATTAATTAAACCAAAATTGATTTTCATTTCATTTTTTTTTAAAAATCAACATTGAATTTTGGTTTTATCTCTTCAGAGAAAAAGTATTTATAGGTGAGAGCAGAGTGTAAGCATGCTAGGGTTTTATTTTTATAATTAATGCCTAGCTCTCTAGCGACGACACATCAACACTCTTGGTAAAATGCTTATCTATTAATATATAGGGGATTTAATTAAGTGAATAATTTATTTATAATTATATTTGGTTTTATAATATGTTTTAAACATAATTTGAAAATTAAATTAAATTATTTTTTATTCACCAAATTTTCATGTTAAGGATCGAATATGTTAACAGTTAATAAAAAGTTTTTAGGTTTTTATTAAAAACTGCAAATACATGTGTCCTATATATTAAAAGAGAAACATTTTTGACACGTGTCAGCATCAGAGAGCTCCGAAAGAAAACATTAATGCTGACACGTGTCAAAAATGTTTCTCTTTTAATATATAGGGGATATTTGAAAAACTTCTTTGTTAATGTTATTTTTGAAAAATGATAAAAGTGATAGTTTTCAAAATTTTCCTTTTTTTTTTTTTTAAATAACCAGGAGGTTCGGGGCCTGTTGGATAATTCCAAGACTTGGAGACAAAGCAATCTCCTTCTAGAAGATGCTAGAGGAGATAGAAAATAGGAAAATACAAATAAGTTCTAATTGATAAGTTTTGTAAGTTTTCCTTTTCTCATAATAGGAATAGGAAGTTACCTAGACCTATAAATACAAGACTATGGAGAGTTGTTCCATAAGACTCAAGAGAGATATTTAGTTTTTGAGAAGTTTTCTAAATCAATAAAGAGAGGTGTTCTTTAACTCTTAAGTCTAAAAATCGATTTGAATTGGTATCAGAGCATAGATCAAGAGGAGACCTGTGTGTGAGTTCGTAAGCCAAGGTGGGAGACATAACTCAACGGACAAAGGAGCTCGGAGCTCCGTCGATTAAATGTCCGATGCTATCGACCACTAATTACACCGTGTGGGCGATGAGGATGAAGATCTTACTTCGTGTAAGCGAAGTATGGGATACGATTGAGCCAGGGACTGCCGATCCAAAGAGGAATGATGTGGCGACAGCCCTGCTCTTCCAATCTATCCCGGAGTCACTTATTATGCAAGTTGGAGAGCAAGATTATGCAAAGAAGTTGTGGGATGCAATCAAAGCGCGTCATCAGGGAGCAGACCGTGTGAAATAAGCTAGATTGCAAACTCTTATGGCAGAGTTAGATCGATTAAAGATGAGTGACTCAGACACGGTTGATGAGTTTGCAGGCAAGATATCAGGGATTGCAGCTCAATCAGCCTCGTTAGGAGAAACAATCGAGGAGACTAAGCTGGTTAAGAAGTTCTTAACAAGTCTTCCTCCACAAAAATATATTCAGATCGTAGCTTCCCTGGAGCAAGTTCTAGATCTAAAAACAACAGGCTTTGAGGACATAGTCGGACGCATAAAGGCATACGAAGATCGCGTAGCTGGGCAGACTCAAAGCGAAGATCAGGGGAAGTTGATGTACGGAAACACAAGCAGAAGCGGTGAAGCTAGAGGAAGAGGAAACAGAGGCGGTAAAGGCATAGGGAGTAACAGTTCTGGTAGAGGCAGAGGTCAAGAAAGGACTAGTGGGCAGAACCAGAGTGAAACCAAAGAGCAAAACAAGAAGCCTAAGAAGGAACTCTCCAAGATAATCTGCTAGAGATGCGATAAACCAGGACACTATGCAACACAATGTCCTGAGAAACCATTGAATCAAGAGACAAACTTGAATGAAACTCAGGAGGAGGATGCTCTTTATGTTCATGAAATTGTGCTTTTGAATGAAGACAAAGTGAATCCAAAGGTCTATGATAACAACAAAGGCGATGCAAGTGTTTGGTATCTAGACAACGGAGCAAGTAATCACATGACGGGAAACAAAGCGTTCTTTTCCAGCTTGAATGAGGAGGTTAAGGGAAAAGTGAGATTTGGAGATGGCTCATATGTTGATATTGTTGGGAAAGGTACGATTGACTTTGTGTGCAAGACCGGAGAAAGAAGAGCACTCAAAGAAATTTACTATATTCCTGACTTAAAGCATAACATATTAAGTCTTGGACAAGCTACGGAGCATGGATGTGAGGTATATATGAAAGATGATTATTTAACTCTAAGAGATCCATGTGGGAGGTTACTCGTAAGAGTCACAAGAGCTCCAAACAGACTTTACAAAACGCCAATGCAAATCTCTTACCCGATGTGTTTACAAGCTCAAGACGATGAAGAAACATGGAGATGGCATGCTCGGCTAGGTAACGTGAGCTTTGGTGTCATGGAAAGTGAAGCATTCGATCGGTTCAAAAGGTTCAAAGAGATTGTCAAAAAGCAAACAAGTTTGTCAATCAAGACCTTTCTCACAATAGACGGTGAACTAGAGAGTTTTCTTGAAGCAGAAAACCAAGAAGAATGGATTAACGCAATGAAATCCGAGTTGGATTCAAACGCAAGGGATGAGACTTGGAAGCTTGTTGACAAGCCAATTGGAGTTAAAGCCATAGGCGTGAAGTGGATCTACAAGATTAAGAAGAAGGCGGATATACTCACCAAGGCTTTAGCTAAGATCAAGTTCAAGGAGATGAGGAGCTTAATCGGAGTTCAAGCTATACATTTGCCCCAAGTTCAAGTTGGAATTAAGGGGGTGAATGTTGGATAATTCCAAGACTTGGAGACAAAGCAATCTCCTTCTAGAAGATGTTAGAGGAGATAGAAAATAGGAAAATACAAATAAGTTCTAATTGATAAGTTTTGTAAGTTTTCCTTTTCTCATAATAGGAATAGGAAGTTGCCTAGACCTATAAATACAAGACTATGGAGAGTTGCTCCATAAGACTCAAGAGAGAGATTTAGTTTTTGAGAAGTTTTCTAAATCAATAAAGAGAGGTGTTCTTTAACTCTTAAGTCTAAAAATCGATTTGAGGGCCGAGACCCTTAATCCCCCCAGAGTTTGGGGAAGACTAGGTGAAAGCCCCCGGCCAAGTGGAAATGACTAGCAATTTCGCCCTTGAAGAGAATCGATCCCTGGTCTGGACCAACAGAGTAACTCCTCCTCAAATGGAAACCACTAGATCAAGACCACTTGGTTAAATTTTTTTTTTTCCTATTTTTTTGAAAGAACAATAAGTTTATTTTATTAAACTTGGTCATATTGAGTTGACCCATGAGTCCATGACCCAATTTGTCATGCGGTTGAAACAACCGATCTATTTTTAAAACACTTACAAATTTGGGCTGCGTTGAAAATATCTTCAGATATTGGATGTTTTCTTTTACGTCAATTTCTACCAACACTGAATTTTTATTTTGGAGACAACATGAACTTCACGAAAATCATAACAGTAAAGGTTTTGATGGACTGGATCGTGACCCCTAAGAGGTAGTTAAGATAGCAGAAAGTGAGGCATTTGCCTTGGAGTCGACACAAGTTAAACTACAGAAGACAGATTGGCCTATCACATAACCCATTACCTCTCGAGTCCATGCATTACAAGTTTCAAATCTTTCATAAATGGTTACGAGAAAATAAATCAGATAATTATTAAGTTCAGGATGGTTTGTTTTTAGCTAGGATGAAATGAAGGATTTGGTTTTCTTTTTTATATCTTTCAAAATATTAAGACTGATTGTTAGCCAGCAATGTTAAACATTAGTCTCATGATCATACTACTTTTGTAGGTCATGTTTCCCGTTTTAAATTTCTGAAGTTTCTTAATTTAAAATATGTTATTGTTAAAAAAAAAAAGCGATATTTATTGTATAACATGCATCTTACAATTTTGAAGTTACATCTAAACTTGTTCTTTCGATTAAAAATATTTATTGCAGTTTATAATCATTTGTACGATGACAACCCTACATAATTGTTTTGTTTGAGAATGCATTTAATAATTTTATCTAATAACTTCTCAAATAATAATATATACGAGATGCTAATTCCATTTTTAGGAAAACTCGAGATGTTAACATTTGCGAGATGAAAACTTTTGAGTCCTGTAAAAGGCATGATGTCAGTAAACTTGAGAAATTAACATTTGCGAGATGTAAAGGCCTACAAAATTTAAAAGTATCACCAACCAACCGTGACACTAAACAGTCTGACATGATAAACTCAAGTAGTACTTTTTCTAGATCTTATACACTTTATTGTCCGTAGACACTAGTCACTAGACACACACACATACATGTATGAATGAACTATTTGTACTCAAACAATAACATTATGTGTGGGTGCTTGTGTATCAAACGAGTTGGAGCAAACATCATATACCATTTTAACATTTCAAATATATATACTATATGTTAGTTTTCGTTGTGAAGTACACATGTGTTTGCTTTAGGGCTTTTTATAGAAAACCGATCTTATAAGGCTTCTTCTACTACTGTATACATGCATGGTCCCGTTGTAGCTAGCAAATAAACGAGTCTGAACTTTATGCATATCAGATCGTGGCTAATCTTTACGAGATGGTAGTCATCAAGACCTAAGCGAAATTTTGACTAAATTATCGTATGTTTTTTTGTCGAATCTCATATGCTGAACAAACATATATCAATTTTAGGTTTCTCATGTTGAGCTAATCTCTATCATTTAGATTTTATTTATGGTTCCTTCCAGTTATTTTATATGCTTAGTTTTAAAAAATCGAACAACCAATAACAACCTAATACTTTACTAAATATTGTTCTTTTCTCGTATCTTTGTGCGAATTAACACCCAAAATGCTGCATGATGAAGATATAATTAATGTGTGCAACTGCAAGTAAGTAATTCTTAAATTTCGATTATGACAACTCTAGAATAAAGTAAAATCGAGTTCTTATGTTTAGTCGCCATAAGAAAAATAACAAAGAACTTTAGCATATGAATATCGTAACTTTTTATGAGGAGATGATCATCACAAGTATACAGTCTGATACCCTATTTGGGTTCGGATCGGTTCGGTTTCATTCGGGTATCAAATAGTTTGAATATAGAGATTGAAACCTATTGAAGTATTTTTAAAATTCAGTTCGGATTTCATTTAGTATTTTTTGGATTCGGGTAAGTTCGGATATTTGTGTTCAGAATCAGATAATACCAAAAATATTATTATATCCGGATCGGATTCGGTTTTTCTTATGCATATGTATCCAAATTTATTCGAATTACCCAAAAATATTCAAAACATATGAAAAACTAAAACGTTTGTTACTTTTTATCTAAATGTACCCAAATATAACCGAAAACACCCGAATTATTCGAAAATATATATTATATTCAGATTTATAATTGTAATTACGAGTATTATGAATATCTGAGTTATTAGGTTGACAAAAAATGAAGAGTATTTGAGTTATTATAATTATAAGTATAACTAATATTTTTAGATATGTGCTTATATTTTAGATAAATTTGTATACCGACTGATATAAAGTTTGGTTAGGGTTCAGTTCGGATTTTTTGGATAAAAAGATTTATGACTAATTCAGGTATTTCTGAAAATCGATCGGGTTCAGTATCTCTAAATTTTGGGATGGTTTGGTTCGAGTATTTGGTTGTGATTCTTTTTTTTTAGAGCTAATACAAAGATGTTCGCACATCCCTCAGTCTTTTGTAAACTTCAAACTCCTTTTGGTAATATAATTAACATTTTATCAAAAAAAAAAAAAAAAAAAAAAAACAGTCTGTAAGACAAGTAAGAAATTACATCCTCAAAGAGAAAATATTTTATTCTCTTTTATGGAAATTGAGTAAGAAAATTAACATCTATTCTTTGAAGTGTACAAGGGCATTGAAGTCTGTTGCTTCCTTCTTCATCTTCTTCTCCAATTCAACTTCACTTCAACTGTATTTTGATATGACTCTTTGACATTAAATGGAACCTTCACCGCCTCCATTTAAGGGACACCCGAAAATTGGTACAGTGTAATGCAATCCCTCATTTAATGATATTACTATGATAAACGTTTTATTGTTGCACCTGTCTATCTACTTCTGCAAATCTATGGTTGTAATTTCATATTTATTTTTAAGATCATTTGTCTAATTCTAGCTGTTGTTTTCACTAGATTTTTTCCTCTATATTATTGTATTTTATATTACAATAATTATGTATTTTATGTACTATTAGTACTTTTTATTATAAATGATTTGTGTACTGCATGTCCATCTGATGATTTAGCTTATATATTAATTTTAATGTACTTGTATGTCATTAATTAGTTCATTAGGGTAGATCATATACTTTAGCCTATGTGATCTGGTGGTTGGTCTGGTGGTTGAGGCTTGTAACTCAGATCAAGCATGGCGTAAATTCGCATTCCTCATATTCGTATCCAACTAGAAACACAAATACATGTGTGTGGCCAAGCCAAACGGAGCTAGATCAAAAGCCTAGTTGAAAACTCGATAAATAATTTATCGTCATTTTAAAACCACAATAAAAAGTTTCTCTGCCGACCTTCAAGTGTTTCAGTGGAAACAAAGTAAATATAAGTTCCTAGAATTTTTAATTCTCATCGTTTGCATTCTCATCTTGTATCGGTAACTTGGAATTTACTCAAAAAAAAAAAAAAAAAAAAAAAAAAACTTGAAATTTACTCTTGTAGGTTCTCTTTTTCTGGATTGGCTTTCCAATCACACTAGATGCGTTAATTTATAAAGTTTATAAGTTGGCAAAACTATATTATAATTAAAACTTCATTCTTATATTGTGTATGATTTCAAAAGGCATCTAATTGGTACGTATGCGTTACTATGCTACTTACACAACTCTATAAACTCTCAAACTACTTACCTCTTATTAATAGACAGAAGTCAGTAGATATCAGATTATTTTGCCCGAGAGCGGCCAAATTAATTACAAACTATCCAAAGACAACAGAAGATTATTAAATAAAGGTAATAAATTGTGACCCGTTTTCAAATACATCCAATAGCTTATTGAAATTGAATTAGCCTTTTGTTTTATAATATTTTTTTGGAAGGAAGTAGGAATAGAGCGTTGGATATATTTATATACATCTGAAGGTTTTTAAATTAGCTCTCTGGTTGCAGTAATTGAAGAGGCGAAACTTTGAATGCACGTCATGCATGGCCAGTGTAGGCCCATAAATATTTTTCTCTTTTTTTCTAAAACAATATATTAAAATAAATGTAAATATTCAACTGCCTATATAAAAGGTCCTCGAACCAGTTTGGCCTACACAAATAGAAGCACATCGCACGTATAAATATATCTATACGTGATGTTAGACAAAGGAAATATAAACTGGTTGCTTAAGAAACGAGAGATCGCTAATTCGTCTTATTACATGGAATCTGAGGAAGTTTCTAGAAAAAGAAAGAGTCGAGAATTTTTAGCAGATGATGTGTTCATCAAAAGATCCGAAGAACACAATCTTACCGCTTCTTCCTTTGATCATAAGGTAAACATATTTTTGATGGTGGAAGATGATCGATCTATCGCGTTTTTATAGGTTTTGAGTCTTTGTTTTTGTTTTGAAGATCTTGTGCAAACAATTTTTTTTTTTCAAACATACATTTGATATTTTTGAGAAGATTTTAGAGGACCAATCGTTGTTGAACATACAAATATTTTTCAATTGGGAGGTTTGTATAAGAATTGTTCTTGATCTTATGTTGCAGAGAAGAAGATTCAGTGAAGATTCAAGAAATATGAAGAATAATGTCGAAGAAGGATATAGTCACAACCACATGAGCCTTGATCTTGAACTCAACTTGTCACCATCTCTGATCGATCTAAATCATCATCATCATGATCTAAGTAATTACAATAAAAGTTATGAGGAAGATGAAAGGAAAAAAAAGATAATGGAGAAGGGTTTGGTGTTGGGTCTACAAACACAGAAAAGCATGGCAATGGTTGCTTTTGATCTCGATGGTGAAGGTTTCAACCGCGGCGATGATGACGGTGGACGAGAGGAGGAGATGGTGGCGAGAGTGTGCATGAAGTGCCATATGCTAGTGATGTTGTGTAAAGCCTCACCGTCGTGCCCTAATTGCAAGTTTATGCATTCACCTGAAGACACATCTCTATCACTTCTCTTTACTCCTAAACCTACTTTGTTAGCTTAGTTATTATTTTAGTTTCTAATCATATCTATTTCTAATCACTAATTAAAGCTTGGTATTTAATGTTTGCATCAAACAAATGTATCTTATTTATTGAGATGTTGTTGAACCTCTGATTTATAATATAAGATCATTAATGTGATACGCCTTCACTTTTTGAAAACCACATTGTCACGTTGGGAAAATAATGTAAGTTGGTGAATATGCTGTATTTTTCTTTCATCTGGTCTCACTGGGCCACATATTTCAAGCCATTTGGAGAAGTTATGTTTGAACCCGTTCGCAAAAGTGACGGCCAAAAGTGCAATATATATAGAAACGTCTTTGGTAGTTTTTTTTTTTTTTCAAGGTTAGCATTTATAGAACATGAAACATTACAATAAAGTATATAGTTTACAGGGGTTTTACTTATCAATTGAATGATAAAGATAAAAAAGTAAAATATTTTTCCTCTACAAATCACGACTTCTTGTTTTTTTATTTTTTTTTTATCGAAGAAAAGAGAAAAACAATTTTTAAAGAAATTCTGAAAAAACTTCTGATTTTACTTTATAGTTTTTTTATACAAAGAAAATTATAATGTTATTTTTTTTTCTTAACTCGTATGGGTCCCGGATTTTTTTGGTCAGGCTCTAAATATATACAAATTCTTAAACACATTTAAAAAAAAAAACCAAATCTGAACCCCGTTAACAAACTCTCTGTATCTTATTTTATGCTTGTACATACTCGCACTCAAACATATAGGTTTAGCCACAAATATGCGTTTTCTGATATGTATGCGGCCTTTGTGTGTGTATTAATTAATAAATATAATACGAGTCTTTAGGCAATTTGCTACACATGCGAAACAATCTGAAACAAGAACAGTAATTTAAAGTCTCATTTTCTCCGATTACATGAGTTCTATCTTATTTCTTTTACATTGTTTTAATTTCTTCATTCTTTTGATTGCTAGGCAAGAAAGGTTTTTATTTTATTTTTGCACCAGAAAATGTGATGAAGCAAAACCACTTCATTTTGTGCAGAAATATAATTTTAAAACACAAAAGACATCATAAAATCAAACTCAAAGTTCCTACCAAAAAAAAAAAATCAAACTCAAAGTTATTTTATTTAATAATCATATTCATACATGGTAATCATGGATTAGGATGATCTAACTCATCTTTATAAGTATCAACTAACTTATAACATTCAATCTTCTCGATATAAACCTTCTTATTTGGAATATCAAAACCAAAGTTACATCCTTGGAACAGCGAGATCCCAATGAGGTTTATATCTTCTAACGGTGACTCATACACGGATAGGCAAAACTGGTCATCATCGATCTGAATGAACAATTCCGTTGTTTTCATCTCCAATTTTTTTTCCTCGAATTGAAGGCAACTTATAGTTTCTCGTGTTCCGGTATATCACCCTCTAACATATCATACCGTGCTTCAGAAAAATGTATGACTCTTCATACTCCGCATCAATCATTTTCTTCTTGATTTTTTTTTACGAAAACTTGATATACTTTTCTAACTAAACTAATAGTTGAAGTTCTTGTATCCAATACATGTAATGGATTTGGACGAAAATATTTGTATACCGTCGATGATTATTGAACTCAAATTGATTATATAATCTTTTTTCTTTGTATCTAATGATAAACTTATTCCCACCAAACACCGCATCATCTCCTAAGGCACAAAAATGCTTTCCGCAGAGATTTATGGAGCACCCAAGTTAAGTCAAACCCTGTATCAATATGTAGCCTTGATGTACCCAGGGATCTTTAATAGACACCAACGCATAAGCTCCAACTAAAATTTTTTACGAATTACGTGGATAATTTTCCGCTCGTTGCCTCCTAACCTTAATGCTTTTCTTGGAGTAGGCCTAGACATGGTAGGCAAATGAAAAAGAAAAAAGAATAAGAACAAAACATTTCAGTTGAAACTCATCATTTTTTAGAGATGAAATGTGATGTGGGTTAAGAAGATGTTTTGTAAGGGACATGAACATACAACAAGAAAATAAGAATATTGTGACAATTATTTTAGTCACAATACATATAGATTTCATCACAAATTTTCTATTGTGACCAATATGTGACAAATTATAAAAAGTCACAATAAAATCGTCATAATTGTTGTTTAGTATCAAATTTGTCGCGGGTATAGTGATGATCTGTATTGTCACAAAAACGTAATGAAATTGTGACAAAAACTTAGTCGCAGATGCGTCACTGTTTGTGACAGAATTTGTCACATATACGTCACAATTTGTAACAATGAATTAGTCATAATTTCATTACACTTTATTATCAAATTTGTGTAACCAATTAGTAACAGATTTCAACCAAAAAAGAGTCACAAATTTGTAACCAATTAGAGTTTAGAGTTTAAAAAATAAAAATTTAATTTTAATTTTGTGATATTTTTGTCCAAAACACAAAAATCATGGTATTTTAGAGAATTGCCCTATAATTAATGGTTATATTCTGATTTTATGGTTTCTGATTTAATTAATTTCTTTTTTTGGGCTAAATTTAATTAATTTCTATGATTAAAATTTTAGAGGTAAAGGTAGAGTTTATGTTAAGACAAAATTTTATACCAAAAAGGGTTTTGAACAAATATCACTATCTAGCTAGACAACATATTAATCTTGAATAAAAAAACTACTCTTTTCTTTTGTAAATAAATATTAGTGACGAGATTTTGTCACATAATTCGTAACAATAGTTAAAACTAAACTGTTTGTCACTAATTCGTTTGTCACTAATTCGTTAGTATATTATGACTTGATAATCATTTTGTAACGTAATTGTTTGGTCACAAATTAGTGAACAAATCGTCATATTATTGTGACGACCCATTTAGACACAAAAATTGGTAACTAATTGTGATATTATTTTGTTACTTATTTATTTGTAACTATATTATGACCAAATAGTAACTATTTTGTAACTTAATTGTTTGGTCATAAATTAGTTAATAAATCATTATAATATTGTGACAAACCATTTTGACACAAAATTGGTCACAATATTCCCATTTTCTTGTAGTGATATGTATGTATATATATGGTTTGTGATTATAATAAATCTTTATAAGCTAAAGTTCTTTGTTGTGGAATTGAAAGACACATGTTACTTACCAATCTTTAGAAACAAAAGTTCTTTGTTGTGTCTGTGCAAAATAATTACAAGATAAACAAATGCATCACGCCAGCACACATGATATATGGATGCTTAGCAAAAGATCTTATATTTGTTTGATAACACACGCTCAAATATTCAAAAGTCACGATATATAATATCTTTCAACAAGACCATCCGGAAGTCGTCAAATAATAGAATATTGAAGCAATAATTTTTTTTTTTTAATATAACCATTTTATTTATCGCGAAATTATTACGAAAAAAATAAAAATAAATATTATTCATCTACTGATGCATAGTAATAGAACTTATTTGTTAAATGACACACGTTCGAATTTTCAAAGATCACGATATATCCTTCAACAAGAGCATCTGGACTCATCATACAATAGATGTTGAAGGTGTTGGTGCTAAGTTTTTGTTTTTAATCTATAATCAATTTAATTATTGTGTACCACTTAAGTAATGAAAATAAAACTTCATTGTTAAATTTGATGTACAAACCGAATTATTACTAAAAACTATTGATATATGAAATAAGTTATAATGTCTAAGCCCAGTGTATATATATATATATATATATATATCAAAAATATATATACATATATATATATATATGTATATTGTTATGGTTAATACACAAGGTTTATTTCCCTCGTACTTTGACCCAAAAAAAACCAACGGGATAAAACGTCGTAAACGTATTTTAACCCACTTTATTTCGAATAGCAAATTTATTTGTTGGATATTTGAGAAGTTTAGAGCCTAGATCCACATATTTTTTTTTAAACGATAGATCAAAACGATTAAATTAGTTTACTACTTGTAGCCATTGCTCAAACACACCAAATCCAACATGTTATATGGGTTTAACTGGTTGAGCTACCCATTCCGGTTTTAGTATAGTAAACTTCTCTATTGTCATTTTCTTAATTATTACTTTTCACTCTCGAATACTATAATTCTCAAGTACAGAAAAATATTACAAATATAAAAATTTATAGATGTATTTAAATTGATTTATCTAATATTAATAAATTATGAAACGAATAACAAAGATTTTATGACGAATTTAAAAATCAGTAATATAATAATAATAAAAAATTGAATGCTGAAATAACTTAAAAGTACACAAAGCAATCTAAATATTAAGACTTTTTAATAAGAATATTTTAAAATTAGCTTTAAGGGCATCTGCATTGGTGTCCCTAATATTATTGTTCTTATGTTTTTATATTAATATATTGGATTAGAGGTGAACAAAATAGGGAACGTCCTCCGTTTAATCGTTATTTTTGATTTAAATTAAAAAATACAAAAACAAGCTTAGAATGAGGGAAAGACCACCGATGGAGATGGCCTAACGTCCATAAATATATTTACATGGGCTTTGTAGATTCATATGAATCAGAGAAGAAAGAGAGCCCAAAGTACGTAGTGCTTACTGCTTCACTGCCTTTTCAATTCGTTTCTTGTTTTTCTTTTAAATCAATCCCTTCATTCATTTTAGTGCTGAGAATATTCATAATGAATTGGAAAAATTTGGAACGAATAATTAGGCCAACAGAAGAGAATGGAATTGTTAGGTCTGTGTACCAAAAAATACAATAAAAAGGTATGTGTTTGAGGAATTTAGGTAGTTTTTTAAACTTGGGATCATATAATTCTATCATATGGCCAATAAAAGAGAACAAAAGGTTTTTTTTTATACTCAACTTTCAATTAAAAGGTTTTTTTTAAACTCAATATAATTTAGTTACTAAATTTGAGTTATTATCTAAGATACTAAAAATAACGTTTTTTTTTTTTTGTCAACATTTGGACCACAACTGGCCGGCCCATTATCCTAATTCCTACAAATTGTACGGTCGGACACTCGATCCCTAGTGTGATGGTGTCTGTTTTTTGTGGAGTTGCCACTAAACCAAAATCACTTCACATACTAAAATAACTAATTTATGGTAAATAACTAGTGTCATAAAGACAAATAAAACAATTATAATAGTTACTGGTGAAATAGATCATGATATGCGAATTTGGATCTGCAAACGGTTGTACTATCAATAAAGTTCTTCCGATACCCGACAAATAAAATAATAATAGCCATAAAGACAATAATCAACATGGTGGAGACATCTAGCAAGTGGAGTTTAATGGTGTCAAATCTTATGAGTGGAGGCATCATATTTTTATTTTTGTTATATTTTTAATCACTTATAACTCCTAATATAAAAGAGCTTATGTTTTCATTTAAGAGTACGCTTTCATTTTCTCATTTCTTCATTTCTCTCTTGTTCATCATCTCTCTAAATATTCCCTCTCGTCTATTGTAATCGAAACATTAATCGATAGTACAACTTATCGAATTTGGATCCACATTGTGGTTTAAAATGTTTTTTTATAAATGACATGATAGATTTTCAACAAATGATAATATCAAATGCTATATCTATTTACTCCAAGCAATCATGCCATTTTCTTATAAATACCTTGTTCTTTCTATTGTCTTTTACATGGCTCATGCTATTTTCTTATAATCATCTTGTTTTTTCTATTGCCTTCTCCTCATATCTCCACCATCGCACATCTATCTTGCTGGACCTCTCTGTTTTGTCCCCTCATATATATTTCTCAATCCATTTTCTTAAAATCATCCTGATCTTTCTTCCACCTTTTCATGGATCTCCACCATCAGAATTTTTTCTCGCCAGATTACTGTGGTTTTTTTATTCTTTATGTGACTTGAATAGTTGAATATTAATATTTGAACACACTAACTTACTGTCTAAAGTTATCTGATCTGTTTTCGGTTTAACTACAACTTTTTTACTTTAGATCCTAGATAAAAGAATATACTCTTGGATCGTCTAGCAAACAATATCTATCTAACTTGTTTTTCGACAATTTCATTTTTGATTCGGTTTAATCTCGGTTTAATCTCGGTTTAATTTTGGTATATTTTTGGTTATAAGAGAAAAAATGGATAATTGATCAGTTCGACGAACCGAGCCGAACCATAAACCGGGCATGATTCAAAATTCTGCCGACTTGAACCGATTGTTAAACCGATTACGAACAAAAAATTGAAACATCCGGTTCGGTTCGGACAAAAACCGCAGGCCTAGAAATGGGTATAAAATGAAATGTAAGCCCGAATAATTTGCATACAAGGCATTGATGCTACTGTGTAAAGTTTTTATTGGAGGCCGAATAATTTGTCGACTTTCTCCTTGATAATTCTGACGAAACACAATTGGGTTTTTAGGATGGAAAACATTCCCCAACCGTTTTATAAATGATGATTGGGTTGGTGGTATGGTTAGATTTTTATTAATGTAAAATTTAATTGTTATTAATTATGTTATATTAATTGTTATTAATTATGTTTAAATAAATTTAAAAATAGATTATCTTAAATAAACAATAAAAATATATTATGTAGTGTTAATTTGATAAGTAAAAAATATAAAATTTATTAATAAATACAGGCTATATTATACACAGTGGCGGACCTATGTATAAGGAAGAGGGTTCAATTGACACCCCTTAAATTTAGAAAATTTTGTTTTAGTTATATAATTAAATGAAAGTTTGGCATATTAATTATGTTTGACACCCCTTTTTGTTGACTATAGAGTTCAATGACACCACCTTAATTGAATCATCATTTTTTTAAAGATGATTTCCTGTTTAAAGATTTTAACTTAGAATATATTATTAGTAAATACGTTTTAATTTGTTTCAAGTATAATTTTCATAAAAAAATTCTATGTGTAGAGAATTAAAAAAGTTGTAAAATTGATACCTAATACTTTCATATAAACCCATAACTAGTAAAACCACAGTATTTGATATAGAAATTTAAATATTATTTAATTTAGTTATGTGCTTTAATTTATTTTAGAGTACTATATATATTTTTAATATGTGATTAAGCATGTTGCAAAGTGAATTGATATCAATACTATTATAAAATTATGTGTCATCCAGATATAATTTATAACAATAGTTTATATAAGTATATTGTACAAAATTTTATTTATATATATTAATGTTTTAAGTTAGTTAAAATATATTTGACACACCTAAAATAATTTTCTGGGTCCGCCAATGATTATACATATAAAATTGAAATTTGTATACATATATATATATATATATATTCACATATAAACGTATACGTATAATTATTATTATAAACGTATACGTATAAACGTACGTAGATAGATGTTCGTACGTAGACATTACCAAACAAAACTGGGTCCGGACCACACAGTGAATGGCGCATTCAGACATAACACATGCAAAACTTTAATCAAGCATCGCCCATGCTGACATAGTGACATGCTCATATACATACAACCCAATTAAATTCCTTTGCATTGTTTTGAAGTTCATATTATTTTGCATCACGACACATCATTTATCATTCATTTCATCGATAAAATATCGAAACATGTTTTTCTTTCGTTTCAAAACATGTTTTTCCAAGAAATCTCCGACCTATTAAAAAAAAAAAAAAACTGAAATTACGCATACCGTATGAAACTATGAATTGAATTCGTTCCTCATACACAAGTGTTATTTAGCTAACAAAACTAGACTACTGTGTGTCTAAAAAAAAAAGAAAATTCTAACTGTACATTATGCTGTGATTTTGTGTAATGTGGTATATCCACAATTTTAATTACCTTATACATTTTTTATATATTTTTTTTTATTGGGTAAACTAATTAATTTGTGTTTTCAAATGAACTGATCATTGTCTTTTGTATTGTTTTAATTATAATGGAAATTTCTAATTATCCAAAACTATGTGACCAGAGCGGTTAGATTGTTGTAGGATATCAAAATAAGTTTTGTTAGGGGAAAGTAAAGAAGAAATTTTCTAGCATGTGGTGCAAAATAAGAAATTAATGTGAAAATTGTTCTGTGAGTGGTATACATTTTTCATTAATTCAAGTGGTACACTTTTCAGTTTCATTAACAAATCAATGTGGGTTAAGTACAAGTGTTATATATATCCCATCTTAAACTTTTCAATTTTTTTATTTTTTAAAAAACTTTTCAATTTTAATTTTACAGAGTAATATATGAATATATTACTCTAATCTCAAAACTATGATTTGTTTAATTGTACATATAATTATTTGTACAGAATGTTGACTAGTTACCAATCACTTACGTAGTTACGTACAACAAGGTGGTACAAAAATGTGACATTACATTTGTAACGTAACATAACAGTACATTTCTTTTTGAGATGAGTTGTACAATGTTTTGCACTTAAATCTGGTGATGAGTTGTACAATGTTTTGCACTTGAAAAATGGTAACAACAAGATTTATCTTCTGTTTTTTTGTTTTCGATTCTAAGATTTATTTTTAGATTACAAAATTGTCTCATATTATTACATATACTAATCATTGTAGCTATGTATGAATATTAATAGTATTTACATTTTGATAAAATTATTATTCACTTACAATGTAAATAGTTTAATAATTAAAAATGTAAATAGAATTATTGGAATTTAATAAAAAAGTATTAGTAATATATAGAAACAAATATGGAATCAATTATAATATTATGTTAAAGTTACAATTACATTTACATGTATAGACCAATTTGTAATAAGTTTTTAAATCATGTAAAATTTGTTATATAAACACTATTTTTATTATATTTACTTTAATTAAATTAATGGATTATGTTAAAATTACATTTACATGTATAGACTAATTTGAAATAATTTTTTGAATCATGACAAAATTGTTATATAAAAACTATTTAATCCAAATACCCATTCTAAATATATATTTTTCTAATTGATTTCTATATTTTTTTGTGATCTTTACTTATTTGTACTGCTTTAATGTTAGCAATCGAAATTATATGTTCATAATATCATCTTGTACCACATTTATTTGTTTATCATCATTTGTACCAACTGTTTCAAAATTTCGTATCATATCACTACTTTTTTATGTCACCAATCAAAAACCATAAACTGCCTTTCCAACTATTATATAGTCTTACTCCTAAAAACAATGAAATAATTAAAAAAAAGTTATTTACACTAAAAAAAAGCTACTTTCTAGAAGATATCATTATTATTATTTTCTTAATATATTTGATCTGTTCATATGTGATCATTTTTATAATTTGTATCCACTTTAAAACTAGCTAATATATCTTGTTAGATATAAATTACTTGTATGCTTAATCTGATGAATAATTATAAACTCCAAATTTTACCGACAAACTCAAGGTCTCCTTCTCCCAACATGATGGACTTGCACTTGGGCAAAAGAAAATGGTTTCATAAATTTGCATTAGTAATTATTGGGTAACATAATATTGACTTGTCAATGGTCTTAGAGCATAGGCAGTGGGGGATTGCAGTGGGGGATTTGAGTGCTGAGGGTGTAAGTATTAAAAAAATGAAAAAAAATGCAAAAGTATTGTTGGAGAAAAGAGAGAGAGAGAGAAAAATAAAAAAGAGATAGAGAGAATATTTTTCTTTTCATTTTAATATTGTCTCACACTTGGGTGTATCTCTACACTCTTCTTCCTTCTCTTTCATCACTTTTAGATTACTTTTATTTTTTTTAATGGATACATCCGAACAAAGAGTCTTCCACTGCGCATGGTCTTATTAACCCACTCCCCAACGAATTTTTTTTTTTATTAAAGATAAATAAAAATATATAAAAAAAAAGTCATAAAAAATGTCTAAAAGACAAGGAGGGCCAACCATATCCATCTCTAGCCCACTTTTGCTAATATGTCACTCTCTCTCATATCCTAACCTTCCAATAAAATTTCAGAATCATCCTCAGTTCATCATTCGTATGATCTCGCTATTATCCTTAATAATTAAATAAATAAAAAATAAAATTATCAAATTTAATAGTTTTTTTAATAGTCTTCTTAAGTGATTTGGATCACCATCTAACTAGAGTCCATGATTAGAACATGACTCAACTAAAATTGATTTAAACCGTCTGATTAATTATAAGAAAAAATCAATCCGATAAAACAAAACTAACCTATCAGATTTTTAAGTGGATCTCAACACCAAACTCGAAAAACTTACTTAAACTTTTTTTTTTATGAAAACCAGACAGTACAACCAACAATAATATAGACCGTCCCAACTTCTCAAACATGCATGTGATTTTGTTCCTATTGCACGAATTGGATCTAAACAAACGAACCATTTGATGTTCGAACATGCATTCATCAATCCATGCTACTTTTGATTGATAGCCCGTACCGCTGCGGTTGTGGTATGGAGTGTACCGTTTTAACAATTACCAATCACAAAAGCGATACTAAAAACGTTACCAAACCGTTATTTTCAGATTTTTTTTTTATAGCTTGCATATACCAATCATTTTTACAGTATTGCACTATTCTGTAATATTTTACCGTTAAAAAATTTGTACAGTTTTGTATTTACCAATCAGATTCTATTAACATTACTTAAACTTGTAATTCTTCTATTGATTTCGAAATTTATATTGTTTTAACTATTCATGTGTATAAGGAATCATGACTATATGATATGATTCTGTAGAATTTATTCAAGAGAACTAAAGTATGAGATTCTTATCTTTTTTGTTTTTTTTTCTTTTGAAGAAAGAAAAGGAGAAATTTTAGGGAAAGTAGTAGAAATCTTGTGAGTCACAGTTGATTTGGTTCAATTGGATAGGGATAATATTTCAAGTGGGAAGAAAGAAATAAAAACAAATATTTAAAGTTGTGGTTGAAAATTATCCAATAAATCTCGTCGTGTGAATTGAATCATTATTCTTCACCTCTCTCTATCAACCTCCAATTTCTTCTTTGTTTTTTTCTCTATTAATTTATTTGGATAATTTATTATAATCATTATTATTTCTTTGGTTTTAACTTTTCAGACAAAAATTAATTTAATGACATAAAATTTTTTTTTTCTAACTGTAACATGATAATAAATATTAAAAAACAAAAGAGAAATTAATGTAAAAGTAACGCATATTTTTGTTGGTCATTACTTGAGAGTCTCTACTTTGTCCAAAATTAGGAAAAAATCTTTTTGGGTGAATAATTCCCAAAAGTTGCATTTGACAGAGAGGCACTCAAAGACTCTAGAGGCAGAGAGATATTCGTAAAGATAAGCTTTTTATTTTTTATTTTTCTCATATTTTTGTTATCTTTCTTCTCAAGAGAGATAAGCCACCAAAGGGTTTCAATTTCTTGCATAAGTTTGTATTAATAAAAAAAAGTAAATATTTCCCTTAGTTTTTTTATGCTTATTGTCAAAAAGTTTTTAGTGTTTTGAGAGATGTCTGGTTCTGTTTCTGGTTGTGGTGGTTCTAATGGTGGTGGTAGTTGTAGTATTGTTTGGTTTAGAAGAGATCTAAGGGTTGAAGATAATCCAGCTTTAGCTGCAGCTGTTAGAGCTGGTCCTGTTATTGCTTTGTTTGTTTGGGCACCAGAAGAAGAAGGACACTATCATCCAGGTAGAGTTTCAAGATGGTGGCTCAAGAACAGTTTGGCTCAGCTTGATTCTTCTCTTAGAAGTCTTGGTACTTGTCTTATCACCAAAAGATCTACTGATAGTGTTGCTTCTCTTCTTGATGTTGTTAAATCCACTGGTGCTTCTCAGATCTTCTTCAACCATTTATATGGTTTGTTCCATCTTCTCTCTTCTCTCTTATCTTTAAATCTTTTGTTTGTTTGTTTGTGTTTGAATCTGAATTCTCATAGTTTTTGTGGTTGAATTGATCTCTTCTCTTCTTGGTTATGTTCTTGATCTTTCAGATCCATTGTCTTTGGTGCGTGATCATCGAGCTAAGGATGTTTTGACGGCACAAGGCATAGGCGTTAGATCATTTAACGCAGATTTGCTTTATGAGCCATGGGAAGTGACTGATGAGTTAGGTCGTCCTTTCTCTATGTTTGCTGCGTTTTGGGAAAGATGTCTTAGTATGCCTTATGACCCTGAGTCTCCTCTTCTTCCACCTAAGAAGATCATTTCAGGTTTGTTTCTTGAACACACTCTCTCTTGTGGCTTTTGGCTCTGTATTATTCACTCTGATTCATCTTATGTTGCAGGGGATGTTTCTAAGTGTGTTTCGGATCCATTGGTCTTTGAGGATGACTCAGAGAAAGGAAGTAATGCACTTCTTGCTCGTGCTTGGTCTCCGGGATGGAGTAATGCTGATAAAGCTCTTACAACGTTCCTAAATGGTCCATTGATTGAATACTCTAAGAACCGTCGAAAAGCTGATAGTGCTACAACCTCGTTTCTTTCTCCACATTTACATTTTGGGGAAGTGAGTGTGAGAAAAGTTTTTCATCTTGTTCGGATCAAGCAAGTCGCGTGGGCTAACGAAGGAAACGAAGCTGGGGAAGAAAGCGTGAATCTTTTCCTTAAATCGATTGGTCTTAGGGAGTATTCGAGATACATAAGTTTTAACCATCCATATTCTCATGAAAGACCACTTCTTGGCCATCTTAAGTTCTTCCCTTGGGCTGTGGATGAGAACTATTTCAAGGCATGGAGACAAGGCCGGACTGGATATCCGTTGGTCGATGCGGGAATGAGAGAGTTATGGGCTACCGGTTGGTTACATGATCGTATAAGAGTAGTTGTTTCAAGCTTCTTTGTTAAAGTACTTCAATTACCATGGAGATGGGGAATGAAGTATTTTTGGGACACTCTTCTCGATGCGGATTTAGAAAGTGATGCACTTGGTTGGCAGTACATTACCGGTACTCTCCCGGATAGCCGGGAGTTTGATCGCATAGATAACCCGCAGTTTGAAGGGTACAAGTTTGACCCGAATGGCGAATATGTTAGGCGATGGCTACCGGAACTTTCAAGACTCCCTACAGACTGGATACATCATCCGTGGAATGCACCTGAGTCTGTACTTCAAGCTGCGGGTATCGAGCTTGGATCAAACTATCCTCGACCAATAGTAGGATTAGATGAAGCCAAAGCACGGCTTCATGAAGCTCTTTCACAAATGTGGCAACTAGAAGCTGCTTCAAGAGCTGCAATAGAGAATGGATCCGAAGAAGGACTTGGAGATTCTACTGAGGTTGAGGAAGCTCCTATAGACTTCCCTAGAGACATCACAATGGAAGAGACTGAACCAACCAGATTCAATCCAATCAGGAGATATGAAGATCAGATGGTTCCAAGCATTACTTCTTCTTTGATCAGACCTGAAGAAGACGAAGAGTCGTCTCTGAATTTAAGAAACTCAGTAGGAGATAGCAGAGCAGAGGTTCCAAGGAACATGGTTAACACTAACCAAGCTCAGCAGCCGAGAGCAGAACCGGCTTCAAACCAAGTCGCTGCTATGATTCCAGAATTCAATATTAGAATTGTTGCTGAGAACACTGAAGACTCGACCGCGGAATCTTCAAGCAGCGGAAGAAGAGAGCGAGACGGAGGCATAGTCCCCGAGTGGTCTCCAGGGTACTCAGAACAGTTCCCTAGTGAAGAAAATGGGCTTGGAGGAGGAAGTACAACATCTAGCTACTTGCAGAATCATCATGAAATACTCAACTGGAGACGGCTTTCACAAACCGGGTATGTAACTTGCAAATCAACCTTTCCATCAATAAGTTCCCTTAAAATGTTTTAAACATTTTCAAATTGAAAGTCTTTATAGTTTCAGTTAGTTCAATCTTCTATGCAATTCAAATAAATCGACATTTTTGTAACCGGCTTGGCGCTTGGCACACTTGTCTAACCAAGTTTTAAATTGAATTAAGTTGAATGTTTTAACTGTTTTCAAATCCAAGTTTGTACATTTTCAGTAGACCACTAGTAAAAGTTCACAATCAAGAATTGAAAAAGGTTTATATTATCACAATTCAATTGAGATTTGGTACATTGGTCTAAGTATTAGTATCAATTTTGCTGTGGTCTTGTCTGGTTTTTCAGGTAAAACGGCAAGTCAAGATGCAAAATGAGAGGGAACATCATAAGGGCTGTAACTCCGGTTAAAACTGGTTGGACTGTAAACCGAGTATACATTTGGTATGGTTTAATGTATTTCCGGTTATGGAGCTGGAGAGAAACTATGTAGGATTATCTGATGTACATTTTTTATTTCTCTGGTTCCATCTTGTTATAATATACACTGTATAGTAAGTATGTTGCTTGTGGTATTAGACCAGGTCTCATACTTCTTGGCTTTTAAAGTTTTGGTTATAGTCAAACATATGCCAATTCTTAAATCTTAAAAACTTATTTAGTTCACATTTATGATAAATTACTTGTTAGTGTATGTGGAAAACGTCTACTTGGATATATATATATAACATGCTCAGATTATACCTTAGATATGAAGATTTTTAAGTAATATTAAGGTCTTGATTGGTTTTGCAATAACCATCCGCAATCACTATTTGTGAGTGGTTGCAGTTAGAAGCGTTTGATAACATTCAGAAAAATTGTTTAATACCATTTCAAGCAATTTGGAATCACTAGATTTAAAAAATACCCATCTGTGGCCGTAGGTAATTATGAGTGGTTTAAAATACAAAAAAAAAAAAAAAAAAAAAAGATTTGTATTCTCTTATCAAATATCATATCAAAGTCTTAAATACTAAATCTGTATAACAACATATATTTATGAGTATAAAAATGTTTCTTCTATATAAAAAATTCTATGAACATTTTTAAATAAAGATTTTTGTTAGTTATTTTATTATTTATTTGAAATTTGAATTTTAAATTTTAAATATTTATTTATTATAATAATACATTTTTTGGATTTTCTATATAAAATATATATATTTTTTGGAACTTTCTCTAACATCATCTAGTCTCTTGACTGTGACCATCACTTCGTCCATCAGTTCGTTCATGGATAAACCCTCGACAAGCCTTGTTATCACTTGCCTCCTAGCCTTTAACTCCAAGCTCTCAGGGAACTTTTGTCGAATTATGTTATCTATCTTTTTGTGGCATTGTTTTTAAACTTTGCGTATACTTGCTTCTGTTGAACCTTGTTTTTTGGTTTTTGAATGAATGAAAGCAAGTTTTGCCCAAAAAAAAAAAAAAAGTACATTTGGTAGGTTTGATGTATGCGTAGTTTTCAACTAAATCAATTAGTTAAAGAAAATCTTAAATAACTACACCTATGTAATTGTAAGTATATATTTATCAGTTGTATTATTTATCGTATAGTATATTTTTTTGATATTTATCTCAACTTCATAAACCACGTAAGCATTAACCAACAGTCTCAGAAGACAGACACCATCACACCAGGGATCGAGTCCCCGACCCTACAATTTGTAGGAATTAGGCTAATGGACCGGCCAGCTGTGGTCCAAATGTTGACAAAAAAAAAAAAAAAGTCTCAAACTTATTTCTATAAACTGCTATTTGTTCCAACAACCTCTTCATTTTAAATTGAATGTGGCTCAAATTCTATGTAAATTATGAGAAAACCATGATTGTTGATGTTTAGATATGAACAATTAAAATTAAATAGTAAAATGTGGGTTCAAAACCTTCAATAACCGAAAATCAAAATGAAAATATTTTTTCAAAAATGTATACATTATATTGGTTTAACTCTTTGTCTAAAAAACCTCTCCTTTTACGTATGCCCTTCTCCTCTATATATACGAGAATTTCAGAGATTCCAAATAATTACGGAGAAACTTATCATGATTGCCCATTAATTCGGTGGTTTTGATTTGGCTATTTAATTATGAATCTCGATAATGCCTGGTTTGAATCTTTGTTAGAACGTGTTTGGTTGTTTCCTATTTTATTTTGCTTAGCCTAACTCACTCACTTTTTTGAGAATTTGCAGAATATATGTGTAGGATAAGTGAAAAATAGTTGTAGAATGCACTACATAAAAAAAATGGATATTAATAGCACATTACGATAGCGTAGTTTTTACAAATGCTATTAAAGAAAGTTTTCAGATTTTGGTAACTATATAATAGCGTTTTAGAAATGCTAAGTCTATTAATAACAAAGCAGGAAGCTAAAATCACTTATAACCGCTAAAAAAATTCCAAAATGTTATACTTAGCTCCCACCACCTAACAAAAAAAAAACTCCAAAAAAAATTATTTAGCAAATCTTATTATTTAGGACTACCAACACTTAACAAAAAAAATTTATACTTAGAGAGAATAGAGAGAATAAGAAACTTTTTGAGAGAATGCGAAAATAAAGAGAATGTGAATCAAAGAGGAAAACTCTTGATTAGGGTTTAAGTGTGGAGCATACAACATACTTATAGGAAGATACATTAGGTTAAACACAACACAAAGGGGAGAGAGATGAGTGGATTCGCCCAAGGCATAATAGTGACATGTCCTTAGTTTAAATTTCATGGTGTGGACCATTTTGCCACCAAAGGTTTGAATCTCCATGTTTAGGCGCCTATTTGCTATCCTTCTAGAAAGTCTTCATGGACTTCTCTTCACTTCATAAGACCTCTTAGCCTTCTTCATTGTCCAAATGAACCTTGGTCCCATTTGGCCTTCCCATTTGGCCTTAATAGGCCTAGTTACCTCTTCATGTGTTACTCGGTCTATCTCTTCTTCATGATCGGTTGTATTTGTACATTTGGGATGTATTCCATAAGGCGTGATAGATGTGTTGCGGACACCTCCTTGGGCTCTCCTCTTTCACAATTCTTTGTTTCCCACGCCTTCTTCTCCTTCACACTACGTTATCTTCTCCATTCCAACACTTTTCTCCTAGCTTCGGTTCATGATTGGGTTAGAACCTCCCATCTCGTCTCGAGCCAAAGTTTCTTGACTTTGAGAACTTGGCTGTTCCTTGTCCTCACTTTGATAACGTGTCAACTTTTTCCAAGTCGTGGATTCTTGGTTCGAGATCTGACACTAACAATGATGAAAAGGCATTCATCATTGTATTGAATAGCAAAATTTAATTAAAACTTACAAATTAAAGTTTAAAACGAGCATATCACACCAAAAGAAAAGTTTAAGAGAGCATACAACAATATTGATATATACACTATTTACGATGAAGAGATGCAACAATCCAAAAGTACGTATGTGAGATATTGTAAATTTCGTTAATCACCTAAATGCAGCAAAATTAACTCACTTTATATACAAACTTTTTTGTATCAATATAATCTTTTTTCTATATATATTATTATAGTTTATGGTATATGGTATCTTATCGCATATATTAAACGTAAAAAATGTCATTTTTCAATAAAGTTTTTTAATTTTAATGATAAAAAGTTTAATAATTTTTAAAATTCAAAATTTTGAAATTTATGACATCAAAGGTAACAACTAGTCAAATAAAAAGAGGGAAATTAAAATAGTCAAGGGAAAAAAAAAAGCAAAATTAAAATGTTACCCCAAAGAGAAGATTGTTTCTTTTATGTATTTTAGGTCTCTTTATAAGGCTCATGCATGTAACTATATAAAGACTAAAACCTCACTTGCCTCTCTTTGTGAAAATTATTGAAAGCTTTGTATTTGTGTGTTTTGTGTGAGGTAAGGAAAAAACTCTTCCCTTTTGATGAGATAGGTTTAGAAAAAATCGATAAACGTATGAGTTTTTGTGGTTGTATTCTATTACTTTTTGAATTTTGTTTCGAGCAATTCATTATTATATCAAAATATAATGTGAAATAATATATGGATTAAGTTAGGTTCGATTTTATGGTTGATATCTTTGAATTCTACTACAATATTTCGGATGATTTCACGTTTGATTATATATATAGGACTTGCGATTGATTTTCATTGTTGTAATGTTGTTAATGGTATGCTTTCTTTCTTTCATTGTTGTAATTAGGATTATGAAGAATAAATTTCAAGATAAACCTGAAATACATAATACAATTCTTAAGGTTTTGAATACCTTTAAAGCTCGGAGGTATTTTGTTTATTTTTTTACTCTCTCATATTGATGGGTTATGCTCTTTCATTAGTTTCATATCTTAGTTACGATATTTGGAAAACTGATCAATTTGATTGTATTTTCATGGTAGAATTGTTACTAATGATGTCATAACAAGCGTGGAAGATCTCTACAAGGACAAGGATCTCAATGATGTGATTGGTTTTGTTAACAAGGTGAAGGTATATGCACTATCCCAAAAATAGAACATATGGGTAGATAATTTGTTTTACAACTCTATTTGTCTTGTTTTTGGTTCTAGCAGTTTTATATTAAAGAAAAAAAAAGCCAATAAAATCATTTCTTTAGTTAAGCCTTACTAGAAATTGTTTATTTGTAGACAAGATTTCAGGATGATGATCGTACATTCACATCATTTGCAAATGTTGTAACCTCGTATAGAAAGGACAACAAGAGCATTATTGAGATCTACCATGAGGTATATAATATATATATATATATATATATATATGTGTGTGTGTGTGTTTGTGTGTAACAACGTTTTTTGACATTTATGTGTAACTATGCTTATTTCGCAGGTGATTATTCTTTTCCGAGACCATCATGACTTGCTTATGGAATTTTCTCACTTTCTCCTTCGTAATGAAAAAGTTGAAGATGCGAATTCAATAAGCTAAGATGGATCCTGACAAAATAATAATAATGATAATAATTAAGCTAAGATGATGAGTTATGTATGCAGTGAAGCCTTGTTGTATCACTAGTTTATTTTGAACTGGTAACCTATTGCTATTAATTTTTCATCATTTAAACTTTATACTATGATCAAACAGACAACTTACTTCTCAAATTTCTTACACAATTTGCGCAACACACAAGTTCCACTATCTATAACTAATTTTTTTTCAAACCTCGTAATGAAAAGAGAAAGTGATGAGGATAAGATGATTAATGGAAGTGACGATTTTAGGTTTGGGGAAATAAAAAGGGAAAGTGATGAGGACATCGTATAAACAACAAAAAACGAAAACATAGAGATAGGGGCTAAAACAACAAGTTGAATCTTCACTTGCCTTATTTGGATGCGTTCACACCACATAACTCTTTTTTTTTTATGTAGTTATTTTTTGCTATTCATTATTTAACCGTTCGATTTAATTCAACCGCATTCTCTAACCGCCTTCACTCTAACCGTCTATTCCACAACCGCTAAAAAACCGTTAACCGCCTTACTTAAATGACCAACCAAAACCATCTTGTTTTCTCTACCCTACTACACTTGCCTCCTTTTTTCAAGAAATAAGACTTGTGAAGTTTTTTTGTGTATTTGATTAATGACAGATGTTGTTATAAGCTAGAAGACGACCTGACCTACCAAACCAAGGAAATAAAAGATTTATAATATTGAAGTAAACCTGACCTGACCTAAGAAGTTCTCAAATCTGCTTCATGAAGAAGCTTTTGTGACAATATAGATTGTTCTTTGATAGTCGCGGTGTTGTAATACCCTCAAAAACCAAACACAAAAACAGAACAATGATTTATAAAACACCTTTTCTCCCGAAATATTTTACATAGTTTACTTTGCACACATGCACAATCTTCAAAGAAAAATGTCAACTATTGCTAGGAGCTTAGAGCATCTTCTATGTATAATGTATAAAATGGATGACATGGTAGTCGTGGTAAACGTTGTTAGGGAGTTTTAGATGGAGAATTTGAATAACTAAAAAATATATAGAGGAGATAAATATCAAGGTCGAATGTGTTATAGGGTTTACAGTTTGAGTAATAATCATAATCGTCATCGTTTCATCTAACTCCTTTAGCTATGACGCTTTGGTCGAGTGGATGGACCAAAATCTGGTTATAAATTATGCTTCCATGTTTTTATTTTATTTTTGTCATGGATTCATCTCTAAAAGTCTATAATCATCGATCGTAAACTTAAATCGTTTTTCGATTTTATGAAATATTTACATTCTTAATAAAAAGGTAAAAAATATAGTAAAATAAAAAAATTGAATCAAAATGGACATATTTTCTAGCTTATATTTTTAAAAACGATTTAGGAGTGGTTTTATCTATTTCAACGATAATTTTAAACCCAGTGGCATACATTTATAAAGAAATTTATTCATAAAAGATTGTTCCGTAATCAACCAAAATGAGAACAAAAGTAAGACATTTTTACTTCATACGTAATATGTTATCATATCCAAGACTCAAAAGAACACTCTGAACTCGGAACATAAGAGCACACAAGCAAGAAACCTTTTTTTGCCTATAATTTTCGTCAATTATGCAAGTTGTGTTGAGAGTAGTATTCATTAATTACATCTTCATCAAAAACAATTATAGCTCTCTTCTCCTCGTCAATGAGGAAAATCCCTCCTCAACACCAAGTTGAGATCAATCTTAGTCGTAACGAAAATTTCCATCCCAAAATTATCAAAGCACTGAAATAAAACTGCAAGCTGCTCTTCTCCAAAAGCAGATTGTGGATCCTGGATCCAACACTCGAATATAGCAAATAAAAGTGTACAGAAATTGGTTGAAAATAAGAACGAATTTGTAGAAAAAAAGAGTATTGTATTGATGTAATAACTATGGATTTTATCCCCAAAATATTAGAATAAATTATGAATAAAAATACATAGATTGAAGAAATAATCTTTAGTAAATATTGGAAATAACATAAGACATTTAGAAGATTATTGTGTAAAATATAGAAGATTTGTGTGTGAAAATGTAAAAGATTCGAAGTCTCTTTTCTTGTAGTTTTCACCTCTCTTTTATATTCTTTTTCCTCCTCCCAATGTGTCATTATTTGCCCATTAATTATAGAATTAACTCACGTAATTAATCACATGACAATTAATTCATAAACTTGGTAGACAAGTTTATTCCTTTGACCATGACAATTAATTCATAAATTAAATCACACATTAATGTCAATATTTGACCACCTCATTTGTGCAATATGGACTTTGTTGAGCTTCGTAAGTCGATAGGCCTCTGATGCTCTAAAAATGATCCATGGTGCGGGATCCGGTATCAACACAGATCGAGTGAAAAAAATTGTAGTTTGCCCAGAAATACAGATTTCGAAACGACGAGCCTAGTATAGTCTTTTATACAGGTCAAGTCTTTAAAGATTTTGACACGTGTCAACGAAAAAAATTTGTCTTCTTAATGAATTAGAAAAACTAATGAAAAAAGATATTTACATATACAAATTAATATGTATATATCTAATATTTACAAAGATAACTAACTAGTACTCAAATAGAAAGAAAAATAGTCAAAACAATAATAGAGATAAAATTAAAATGTTACCCCAAAAAGAAGATTATTCCTTTATGTATTTTGGGTCTCTTTATAAAGGTTAGGTAATTATGTAAAGACTAAGTCCTCTCTTATATTTCTTTGTGGAAATTGTTCAAAGTCTTGTATCTGTGTGTTTAATGTGAGGTAAGGAGAAAACATTTCCCCTCCATGATGATATAGGTCATAGAAAATTTTGATAAATGTATGATGAACTTTTGTGGTTGTATCATATTATTTTTCTTTTGAATTTTGTTTCAAGCATTTCTTTATATCAAAATATAATGTATAATATTATAAGGATTAACTAAGGTTCGAATTTTCCTATTGTTGTTATGTGATTACTAGATATATTGCTTGTTTTGTTTGTATTTGGGATGATTTCACGTTTGATCATTTGAATTTGTTTAATAAGATTTGTGATTGATTTTTATCTGTATAGCATTATTAATGTTGGAAGACCTACATTAATTATTGATCTATTTTCTCTTTCTTTGGGCAATGAAGTTGTGGTCAATTTCAAACCATGGTTGCGCCACACCCAACTATAAGTGTTGCACGTGAGTACCTCAAGATTGTGAAGAATAAATTTCAAGAGAAACCTGAAAAATATAACACATTTCTTAAGGTCTTGAAGGACTTCAAAGCTCGGAGGTTTTTGTTCTTTTATCCTCTTTCTTTTTTATATTGATGGGTTATGCTCTTTCGTAAGTTTCATATCTTAATTATGATTTCTTGAAAACTCATTTTGAATGTTTTTTCATGGTAGAATTGGTCCAAATGATGTTATAATAAGAGTGAAGGATCTCTTCAAAGGACAACAAGAACTGATTTTGGGTTTCAATACATTTTTACCAAAGGGTTATGAGATAAAACTCAAGGATGACAAAGCTCCACCAAAAAAATCTGTTGGCTTTAGCGATGCGATTAGCTTTGTCAACAAGGTCAAGGTAGGTGCACTAACGGATCGATTCATTTTTTGTTGGTTCTAATTATTAATTTTATAAAAATTGAAGCCAAATAAACTAATTTTCGTAGTCTAACCCTATAAAAATTATTATCTTGTTTTCTATTTTTGTCACTTTAATTGTAGATAAGGTTTCAAGACGATGATCATGCATACAAAACATTTTTAAGCATGATGGACATGTATAGAAACGATAAAAAGAGCATTATTGAGGTTTACAATGAGGTATATATGTGTGTAACTACTTTATGTATAATATTAAACCTGTTTTTACATTATATTCATATTGGGTTTGATGATATCATTGATATGTTTATTTCGCAGATGAATATCCTTTTCCGAGACCATAACGACTTATGTTTGGAATTTTATCACTTTCTCCCTCGTTATTGATAAATATAAGGGTGAAAGTGCAATTTTATCTATAAGTGGAACTATGGTTTGAATAAACTAGGATGTTGTGTTATGTAAGCAATAAATCCATGTTGTATCAGTAGTTTGTTTTTGAACTTGTTACTTATTTCTATTATTTTTTCAGCATCGAAATTGCATATTATAAACAACACACCACTTACCAATCAAATTTTTTTACAGATATGTACCATTATTAAAACATAGGTTTTTTTGAAATCATCCTAATAATCTTTTTATAGTTTTCGTATACTAGGTAAAAAATCAATAATCAAAGTTTAGAAATCTTAAAAACATGGTAGGTAGTTTTTAATTAAAATTTTATTTCAACAAAAAATTTAGTTGCAAGTTATCTAGCCTTTCGATATAAGGGAAATATTTTCTAAATAACTGCTATCCTAAAATATTTTTTTGAGTATTTGCTTTTTTTTTGTTTTATAATTCCATTAATACTATAGTATTTGTAAAAGTATTTAAATGTTTACAATGGTGGTTAATAAATTTTTGAAAATATTGAAACATAATCCAAATGTACTAAAGCAAAGAAAATCTAATAAAGTTTAGAAAATTTAATTCATAACATTTTAAGGATTTCCTAGCAAAGTAGGTATTTTTTGAAAAATTATGAGTTTATTTTACAAAAAAAAAAAAAAAAAAACAAAAAAAAAACTTTAGTTCACAATTTATTAATATATATCTAAAAGACTTTGGATACTAAATATCTAAAAGAAAACTATACATGTGGTCAGCTGTCTTCCACCGCAACGAAGTTGATTGACTTTGAAAAAAAAACATTTTTTCGTTTCCTAATTTTGATTTTTCTTTGTGTCAGTATTTGAACAATCAGACAACAATCTCAAACATAATAATTTTGAAGCCAAACTATCTGTTTAATTCTTACGAACTACCCAGTTGTGTACTTGTGTCAGCAAGCAAACCACAACTGCTACTTCTTGTCCTCATCTTTCTTTTAATCTTTCAGACAAAATCAACCAAATCTCTTTTGCTTTTCTTCATTGTCCAATCTTCTAATTTCGATTTAATCTTATAGTAAACGCATTTAAATTTTGTTTCTTGGCGACAACGACATGTCAACCTTTCTTTGCTGGCAACACCTACCTTTGACATATCTGAATCATAGTTTTCTCCAATAACAAAATTTCTTCTTCAATGGAGAAGAAGCCAATTTTGTTCTTGTTGGTGTTGATGATTATGTTAATCAATCTAACAAACGCCACCTTTAAGATTCCAACTTGTCCTAAAAAATCTGCAAAAGATTATATCTTAGGGTTTCAAGATCGTTTTGTATCTGTCACTGAGGTAAATTTCAGAACCAATGATTGATCTCTCACTTGCTTTGATTTGAGTTTTGTGATTTATTGTATTTGTTGTTTTGAAGGGAGATGATGGATGGTTACAAATAGCTTCAGATTTGATTGATAAGAAGAACTGTGACTATGTGGCTTTACTCTTCTATGCATCATGGTGTCCATTCTCCAGATTAGTTAGACCAAGATTTGATGTTCTCTCTTTGTTATATTCATCGATTCCTCACTTTGCGATTGAGGAATCATCAGTTAAAGCAAGGTTGGTTTTTGTTTAAAGACGCCGATATGGATTATTTTGATCTTGAAACTTCTTGGTTTGATGCTTTTTTTGTTTTGTTGTGTGTGTGGTTCAGTACCTTGCCTAAGTATGGAGTTCATGGGTTTCCTACTATCATACTTTTGAATTCAACAATGCTCGTAACTTACCGCGGATCCAGAACTCTTGATTCTCTTGTTGCGTTCTACCGTGATGTAACTGGTAAGGCATTTTGATGTACCTTTCATCTTCTAGTGAACCAAAGAGCTGTTTCTTGGCTATATCTTTGTGTTGGTCCATTTAGAAACTAACCCGGAAACATTCATTGGATTTGTAGGCATTGAATCGCTGGATGAAACTTCGGTTGAGAAAAACAGGTTAGTTCCTCATTTCGGGAACCAAAACAACACAGAGCCAGAGAATTGCCCTTTCCCATGGGTTTCAAGAAGATCACCTGAGAATCTGCTTCGTCAAGAGACTTATCTTACTCTTGCCACAGTGTTCGTCTTGTTGAGATTGCTACAATTTATTTCCCCCACAATGGTTGTATTAGCGAAATTCACTTGGGGACAGGTTGCTCAAAACATGAGACCGCGGAACCCCTTGGACCATACCATTGCCACGCCCAGTTATGTCAAAGAACCCTGCATGAGTAGCAATTTGCAGGAAGGAGCCATGAATGCTAGAGCATGGGCTTCTAAGTCTTTAGCCACAGTCTCAATTGGTGATTCAAGCTCATCAAGCAGAAATGTTTCAGCTTCACAGTAACTTTATATTTTAACCTTCTTGTATAATAAGATACAATAGGTTCCTTAAGACCAATGAGGGACTTTGATTCATAGCTTACCACAGATTACAACATTGTAGCCTAATTAATTCTCTGTCAATATTAGATCAAAACTGATACTAAAACTACTTAACCTGTCCTTCGACTACAACAACAGTTAAAACTCATACCGTCCTTCAAAATTGGTCCGAAAATGTCTCTCTGCTCAAAAGATTATCCGTTGTTTGACCCCGGAATTATCTAACTTCCATCTGCTGCATATCCGCATACTTATACAGCTTTTCGTTAAACACAACCTGTGGATCTTTACCAATCAAGACACCATTCTCATCATAACCATCCTTCAAAAACACGGTCCAGTTCATCTCAGTACCAGCCAAGTAAAACGCCGTAGGCTGCTTCTTCAACATCTGATAAGTCTGTCTAGTCAAACTAAACTCATCTTTAAACTCCACAATATGATGAATCGAAGCTCGTTTCTCTAACGTCAAGTTCAAGAACTCGTGCACAATCCCAACCCGATACTTCTCCGCTTCTAACGTCCAAGTATCAAACTTCCAACCATCCGAATACGGCGAAACAAGAGGAAAAGTATTCAACAAATTCAATTTCTTCGTATCCTTCTCTTCCAATTCCAATTCTTTCCCATGTTTAACCGGAAACTTAAACACTCGTTTCGCTTTATCTTCGTCAACCATAAACTGTCTTTCGACCTCACTAACCGCAAGATTCGTATCCCAATTCACCAATTCAAGAACCCGATTCCCATCTCGATTCATCACAACCCGAAAATAATCCGAATATTTCGCAATCCTGTCTCTAAAATCCTCAGGAATACCGAAAATCGAACGAGTGTGATGAATCTTACTCAACAAAATTCGTTTATCTTTCGTCATCATCAATAACTTACGAACACAATTAACTCTATCAATCTCCATTGAATCAATTAAACATTTCTCTTCATCTAACAATTCTTCCATAAACTCTGTAAAACCTAACCAAATCTTCCCATCGCTATGTCGATACGTTTGAAAGATCAAAGGATGTTTAGGGATGAATCGAGTAACCTTACGACCACGAGGGAATCCGAGCTCACGGTAAAGCTTTCCGGCGTCATCTAACCGGAGAATTCGTTCCGGTTGCTTTGAGATGAAGTCTTTGGATCGGATTAGGAATCGGAAACGCGCGTCGCGTGTGACGATTGATTCGAAGTGTTGGATTTTGGTTGAATCGTGTTGGATTGGTTTTGTTCTGGCGGATTCTGGTTTTTTTCGTTTTTTTCTGAATTTTTCTGGTGTTTTTGTGATGAGGAATGAGGTTGAGAATGGTTGAGTTCTGAAATTAGGGTTTGGATTTGGGGAAGATGATGAGATTTGGGGAAATTTCTGGATTTGTGATTTTAGGGTTCTTGAGAATAAACGAAACAAAGCCATTGTTGAGTAATCCTCAGAAATGGCTGAGTTTATATTGGGTGACATAGCGGGAAAGAGTTTATTGGGCTTTAATGTTGGGCCTTATTATGGTGATGACAATACTCATTTCTATTGCGCAAATGAAGAGGTCGAAGACGTTAGCAGGTTCAGTTCCAAGTTGACATTCGGTATTTGGATCAGTTTCGGTTCGGGTTCGGGTTTTTTTTTCTATAGTTTAAGATTTATGTAGATATCGAAAAAAATTTGGTTCGGTTAGTCTATGATCTATTCAGATTTTTTTTTTTTTGAATATTTTTTTTCCAGGTAATTTTTGTATTTCGGATATTTTTTATTATTCGGTATAAAAATAACTTAAATTTTTTGGTATATAATTGTTTTGAATATTTTCGAATACCTAAAATATTTTTCGGGTATGTTTCATTTCTAGTGTTTTGATCTATTCAAATATTTTAAACTTTTGGCTTGATTTCAGTTCGGTTCTTTTCGGTTCGATTCTAGTTCGATACTTTCAGTTTGGTTAATTTACCTAGGACTAGAAGTGACAATTGAAAAAATTTTTAATCCAGCTGATATCTTTTTTCACTAAAGTGTTACAAATTAGCAAGTGATAATGTGTTTTGGAACTGTTCAGAGTGAAGTTTTTTAAATTTATCTACGCTTAATGTACGAAAACATGAATCAAGAAACTTAAGAAATTGTGTTAAATTAAGATTCAAAGCCGAGGAGTTTTGTGGGAGTGTGGTGTAGAGTTAGGAGAGACTATGAAGAATAAAGAAACTCTTAAAGACTTTGAGGCATTAAGAGACTCCAAGAACATCACACAAAAAGGTTAAATCTTTGTCTTTATTTTTTATTTCTTGTCTAAGCGAGGGGAGTAAAGAAAACTTGTTAAAACAAGAACAAAGCTTGATATTAAAGTCACAACAAATTTAACACATTTAACAAGAAGCTAATTTTACTTTTAAATGTTACCAAGATATTTTGTGTAGTTTAAAGTCATAGATAGTTTAAGTTAATTTGTGTTGCTAAAATCAGTTTCATACTTTTCTATAATTAGTCCAAGATGCATAAATTTTGGCTTAATTGGTAACATGCATAACGGCGGAATAATAATATTGTCTAATGCGATTATACAAAAAATTTACCAATCAAGTGAATCTGCATAGTATTTAACAAAACGCAAAAATGTAGAATTTGCGTTTTCATCTAATTAAAATATAAGTAAAAGCTCATTATGCAAATAAGTGAGTATATGTATGACATAAAAATTTATTCCGCCATTTTGTAAATATATGCAATCAGCAAAAAAAAAAAAAGTTATTATGCAAAATTTTAATTTCCAATTTTTCATTCTATAACTTATATTATTATGCGATTATGCGATTATGCAGTGTTACTAATCAGAGCTGTGTTAATACGTATAGTTTTAATCGTTATGGGAAATTTACCTATAAAGAATTCATCTTTTATCAAGTTGCTACTTGCTAGGTTAGGTATTCATCTTAAACAATGTCTCGAAATTCCATAACAAGAGAAAGAATAAATTTATCAAGTAATTGTATTGGCTAGATTCGTTTAGTTCATATATTTGATTACTTTATACTTTTATAGATAGTTTATGTAGGTTGTACAAGAGAATGGTGCATGAACTGAGACATATATAGAGTGATTCATCTTCCCTGTAAAAAAAGATTGTAGTATTTCGAAGTAAAAAGGAATAACGAGGCGGAGATCACAAGAAATAATAAAAATATAAGATTAGGGATAACCTAATTAACTGGCTCAATTAATCATGATTTAAGTGACCTAATCAATCAAGAATGGTGCTTATTATCTAAATTGTTTTGTGGGGGCATGTGTTCATTTAAATACCTTTCCATTTTAGTTTTTTTTTTTTTTTTGGACAAACCTTTCCATTTTAGTTATACATCAAAATTTACAGATTTTATAACTGAATTTATATCAAAATGTAAAACCAGTGAAAATTTAGTTGAAATTGAATGATGTATATTAAAAATCTGGATATGTATCTTTCAATCAAATGATGTATATTAAAAATCACATAACTACAGTGCTTTGTTTATAAAGTATCTTGTTTTGACATATATTTCGGTTGTTCCAATTTGTATGTTGTTTTAACTAAAATCGCACAGATTAAGAAAACTTAATTTTGGTTAAAAATAATTAATTAGGTAATTAAAAATAATATGAAAAAAATATGAGAAGACAAATAGGCACTAAAAAACTCACGGACCATTGTTGGATTTAAATTAATTACTGAAAAAATCTAAATTGTTGGAGTAAATTTTGCATAGATATGTGAGAAAAACAAATAAAATGAAACAAAAAAAAATTCTAAAACAACATATATATTGGAACAGATGGAGTATCTTAAAGAAGGGATAGAGACTTACATAACTTTTGCTTTGGTAAATATGGGAAAAAATGTCCAAAAAACACACAAACAATAGAATAAGAGTCGTCTTATTTTTTTTTTTTTTGGGAAGTGGTTTTATTTTTGGGAGAAGTCGCTGGGTTAAAGAGAGCATGAGGCGTTGGGTTGACACTAGAATAAGAGTCTAAAAAGTGGGTCAATTGAAGATATATACTTTCTAATAAATTGTCCTATTTTGTAAACATCTCTTAGTATAAACAAAAAAACTGTGTTTTTTTAAAAATGCTTGGCGTCAAATTAGGTAAGTTGTTATCTTTTTATCAACTACTAAATACTCAAAATAGATTTCGAATTGGTCAAATTCACAAAAACAAAGGAAACCATTTAATTAATTTTGGAAATAGCATAATCTTAACTTGCATGAGAAATCAGAATCATATTAATATAAGCAAGTTTGCACCAAAAAAAAAAAAAAAAAAAAAAAAATCTTGTATGCAGAAATGAAGTAATTGTTTATGCTCTCTCATAATTAGATAGAAAGAATTTATGAAAATCGTAGAAAAATCATTTGAAAATAAAAAAATAAGAACAAGAAGAAAAAAAGTAGGAAAAAAAAAGAAAGGTAAGAAATCCAAAAAGAAAAAAGATATTGAATAATAAATTACTTTTAAGTAAAACCAATAAAAAAAAGTCTTAGAAAATATATTAGAAATTGAAGAAAAAGTTATTTACTCATTTTATTTACTAAGTTAGATTGCAATATGCATTAGTGTTAATATCCTTTTCACGGATTTACCAAACATATCTAAGTTAAATACAATTTTGCTTGTAAAAGTGAAAAACAACACCACGTTTATTGTAAAACAAAGAATATCCCTCTAATTTCACAAATGCCTCTGCATGAAGCCAATTTGAAAACTTTTTAGGCCAAGTGAGCTTATACTTCACTTTTTAGGCCAATTGAGCTTATACTTCAATATTATAAATCTTTCATTTCTCTGATGATGTAGTAGGTCAGGTTGTGTTCAAATTCAATACAAGAAAAAGTTCACTACTCTTATTTCTTAGAAAAAAAAAAAAGATAACATAAGTGGGATATTATATGACTACACATCCCAACAAGATATCAACAATGAAGCTTGATTTGAAAGCAAGTGTCTTGTACAAAAAAATAAAAAAATAGTGTCTTTTAATAGATTAATGGTTCTGGGATATGGGCGTGTGGATTGGGGAATGGTCCATATTGCTTAAGCATTTGAATTTTTCTAGTGGCGACTTATTTATCATACACTGCACTTGAATTGCATGGGACTCATAAAGTTGGGGATGGGATATGCATATGTAAATACTAGAAGAGGATTTCATCCATGCTAGATTTTCGATTAAAATAAGTTTAAAATGTTTTTAGTTTGTTTGGTTATAAAGTAAGTTTAGTTCACAAGGAGATAAATTTAACACATTTCAATGATTTCTTATTGACAAATATCATCAGCATTTTAAGTTCAGTTACTTAAGAAAATTTGTGTTAAATAAATTATTATGCAGCTTTTTTGTTTCTATGAAAATCTATACATAACAAATATTACAAATAATTAACACTATGTTGCAAGAAAATATAATTGTTAATTTTAAGAAAAATTAATTTAATTAAGAATAGTTATTAGTTAGGGAAATTATATTATGGGGTAGAAAAATTAGGAATAAGTCTTACATTATTTAAAGTTATAGAGATGACATGGCTTCGGCCAACCAGTCAACAAGTTCTATGTAAATGTATAAATTCTATAGCCACAACAAATTCCACTATACACCAAGCTTAAATCATTTTTTCACTAAAAATCAATTCACTTTTAACTAATGGATTTACACAACACTAAAATATTACGGTTTGCTACCAGTAATTTCTAATCTAACACAATTCTTAAAGATCACTTATAGTCCTTTAACACACAAGATCACACGACAATTGTCAAAGCTCTATAATCCTTAAAGAGGAAATCATAAACTCTTAATATATAGTACTCGAGTCCTGTTAAGAGTACTTGAATGTTATAAGGTTCAGTGTTAGAAAAACTAGTTTATGAGTTTATCTACCGAACACTGTTTTCAAGATGATTCAGACAACATTCAACCTTCAAACTCCGGTTAGAATTAATTTTTTGAAAGTTTAGGGACTCTGTTTTGACATAATTATTGTGATCATGGTTTTAACCTAAACCAAACAAATTTAACTACAACTTAGGGTCTGAATGGATGCACTAAAAAATGCGGACTAAATTGCTGGCGGATTAGACCGCTCCATTTTTAGGATGGACAACGATCCGCCGCGGACCGAGTTTATTTGTATATAAAAGTGGTCCGTAGTTGGTCCGCAACGGTTTTATTTTTTTGAGTCCACATCACTACGGTTTACAATTAACGAATGGTAAAACAAAAGCGGTCCAATCCGCAAATGGTTTTGTCCGCCCCAACCGCCGCCACCGTTCGGAACCTTAATAAATTGTCAAACATGTAACATGATACGGTCCTAATTGGTAATATATATAGAATTAAAGTTAAGTTACACTAAATGCTATATTTTCATACAACTTACTGTAAAATTTATGAGGTAAAAATTGTTTAATTATGTGATAAGATTCATGTAAATATATATATGATTGTAAAAAATATGTGGTAAAAATTGTTGAATTATGTTTGTGGTAAAAATTGTTGAATTATGTTATAGGTTTGATGTAAATATATGATTTTGACAAATTGTCAAAATAACTTTTCTTGTGAACAAAAACAATCAAAATAAGGTTTCAAAAATATTTTTAGTTTTAATTTCTTATTTTTTTTTTTAAAAAAATTATTAGTTTAATCTCTAACACATGATATTTTACATGATTTTGAGCAAAAGACATAACTCAAAATTATAAATCAATCATAGCACATTATAATTCAAACTTAAATTCCAAGTTTCAATTTATTTATGAATAGCAACAGTTTTAAAATCATCTATAAATTAGATCCGTACATATATACTTAAGCTTTAAGCCTTTAACTAATAACATCTATGATCTATAAATTGTGATTAATATCTATATTTGTAAGAAAAAAGAAAAAAACCTAAACGGTGCCGGTCGGCGAATAATGTGTAACAGAGAGCCAACCATTGTCCAGCTAATGTTTTGTTAGTACCTTACAAGCTCCCTCAGTCACGAGCTTCACCCACCTTCTACCACATAAACAAATTCATAACATTCAAAAAAAAAATAAATAAAAAAATACTCCATTAATGATGACGTGGAAGCGCGTGATGTCACGTGCCGACATAGTGTCAGTTAATGCTTATACCTATGGATTTGGAATTAGGATTACTCTCTCTCTCATCTCCTCTATCTACTAACTGCCAGCTGTACACACTTCCCCATATCTCTCAAAGTCTTTTGTTTTGTCTTAAAATTATTATCCAGCCTGTCCGAAAAGATTAAAGTCCCTCAACGTCTCTCAGAAGTTTCACATTTCTTTCTTTAACTGCTCCACGCGCTTTACCTTAAAAAGAAGAACACAGCTTGCATAAGGGTATTTTCGTCGTTTTATCTTTTATGCTGTCTGTAACTAAGCTGTAAATATTATTATTCCCCACACATTTCATCGATATGGTCAATTTTTGATTCCTTTTTTTTTTTTTTTTTTGGACAAAAATTTTTGATTCCTCTTTTATCAATTTTTATTGGCTGTATGTAACTATTGCTCTTACCTGACACAATTAAAACTTTTATTAATGGTATAATACATATATAAATACTAATTATTCCATTAATTATTTAGTTTATTTAGCACTATTAATATTTTTTTTATTGGTACAACTTGATTCAGTTTTTAATTTGTATTAAATAAAAAATCCACTACCTGTACAGCTTTTTTTTACCACAAGAATCCTATGTCTCATTCTAGCCTTCAAGAGTCTTATCCAAATCCAAATATATTCAAATCATTTTTATTATATGAAGTAATATATACTACATTTTTGTTTGAAAACTTGTAATGAAGTCATTAAAGTAATTTATAATGACATTTTACAATATAACCATAACAATGAGAAAAAAATATTCTAATTTTAACATATATCAAAGTTGTATGTAATGAAAAAGTTTTAGGACTAGAAACTGAGTAATTTGTAGTGATATTTCACAATATAACAATAATGTAGTTAAGAAAATTCGAATTTAAACATAAACCAAAGTTGTATGTAATGAAATGAAAAAAGTGTGGGACTATGGATCATTCGTTAGCTGGCAACAGTACAATGGTCCATTACTTCATTGTTATCTTTTTTCTATTTTCTCTGCAACTTCTCTTTCTCTTTCACTTTAAAGCATATATTATTAACATACCTCACTTTTTTCCACATTTATTATTTTAATTCATATTCAAAATCTAATTTCAATTTTTAATAATAATAATAAAATATCCACTCAGAGAGGCATATATATAGCCCCATCACACTCTTCTATTTCTCACAAACCAATCCAAACATCAAAAACCAAAGCTATCTATTTTCACTACTTCACAATCTTTCTTTCTTTTCAAAAATGTATTCGTTAGTTTTCAAACTCTTTCTATTTTTGTCACTATTACAAATCTCTGTCTCTGCTAGAAACTTAGCATCAGAAGAACCAAACCAGTTTCAACTACTAAAGTACCACAAAGGAGCTCTTCTCTCCGGCAAAATCTCTGTGAACCTAATCTGGTACGGCAAATTCAAACCATCTCAAAGAGCAATCATCTCCGATTTCATTACCTCACTCACACACACTTCTCCTACTTCCAAAACTCTCAACCAACCATCTGTCGCCACGTGGTGGAAAACCACAGAAAAATACTACAAACTCGCAACAGCCAATAAAAACCCTCTTACACTCACTCTCGGGAGACAAATCCTCGACGAGACTTGCTCTCTAGGAAAATCTCTAACCGATAAAGACATCCGCAAACTAGCTTCAAAAGGAGACCAATACGACGCAGTCAACGTCGTTTTGACTTCAGCTGACGTGGCGGTTACAGGATTTGGTATGAGTCGATGTGGTACACATGGACACGCTCGTGGTTTAGGTAAACGTGGCTCCAAATTTGCTTACATTTGGGTTGGTAACTCTGAAACACAATGTCCTGGTCAATGCGCGTGGCCTTTCCACGCGCCAGTGTACGGTCCACAGAGTCCACCACTCGTGGCACCAAACAATGACGTTGGACTCGATGGTATGGTTATTAACTTAGCTAGTCTTTTAGCTGGAACAGCAACGAACCCTTTTGGTAATGGTTATTATCAAGGTCCACAAAACGCACCGCTTGAAGCTGCGTCTGCGTGTCCTGGTGTTTATGGTAAAGGAGCTTATCCTGGTTACGCTGGGAATTTATTAGTGGATACAACAACGGGAGGTAGTTTTAATGCGTATGGTGCAAACGGCAGGAAGTTTTTGCTCCCTGCTTTATATGATCCTACGAAGTTGGCTTGCTCCACTATGGTCTGAGAATTAAAGAATCCAATGTTTGGTCTTTTGGTAGTAGAAAATAATATTCAAATGTAATTTTTTGTTTTTTTGGTTACAAATTCTAGTGTAATTCAATTTATTCATTAATATTATTCTCATTTTTCCCTTCATGTTATATGGTTTTGAGTAGAGCTTTGAATTAGTTTATAAGATTATTTTAGACGTAATCCAATTAAAAATTATTGATTTAAATCTTGTCGCCTGGACAATTATTTAACGGAATATTCTTAGACAATGTGGCTAAACCGTTTGCTTTTGTCCAAGGTTCCATACAAAGCCAAACTAACTTGTTAAACAGAGACAAAATTTATGTAATTAATTATGTTTTAAATCATAGTGCGACAGATAATATAAACACATAATGGATTGTAAGAAGTCAAGCCAAAGATCACTACAAGGGACATGGAAATAATAGTAAAAAAAAAAATTGTCTTAAAACTTTAATACAAATTTTGGGCTCCAAGTTCTTAAATTTTCATTTGGTATCTTGAGTTTAAAGCTCCATTTCACATATTAAGAAAATAATATTATTGTCTAATAATTTACATTGTCAACTTTTCAAAATATGTATAAACCATACTTTTTGTTTTTCCGTTTTTAGAACCTTTATCTCTAGGCTTGATACTACCAAAGTGGTACCTAGATATTGTAACAACTTGAATTAAATAAAAGGCATAGTGGTTGAAGGATGCTTAAATTGCTAATAAGTCTTTTCGGTGGGTTTGCTCAACTTCGACGAGTGTATGTCGCGTGACTGTCACGTGATCAATCTTGGGACATCGGTCGGTGAACGGTAGGGACGGTTTGGTAACGTACGCGCTTTTGGTCTCTTGCCGAATGTTTTTAAATTTCTCGTATCGAAATCTTTGTCCCACCACTACTCATTTGTTCCTTCGTATGTAAAACGTAGCTTCGTGTCCTGACATCTCGATACATCTATGCATGCTTTGACTTTCTTAAAACAATGATTTGGTGGGTCAAGACAATGATAACTTTTTGAAAATATCAATCTTAATTTTAAACAGTAATTGTAGTTATCAATTTATAAATCGGTTGTTACTCAAAAAAGTTTTTCCAATAATCAGCAGACTCTACAAACTTTCTCTAAATTTATCAACTCTTGTATCCGATTTATATATAATTGCAAGACTCATATTGCAGGTTATGAGAAATTACCTATTTATAAATATTTGTACGACTATATTATTTAATAAATAACCTTTTCATAATTTATATTATTGATTCGAATGAACACATTTTTAATAAATAGCGTTATTAAAAGATTTCAAAATTATTTCAACATACTTAGTTATCCTAAATCTATAGAGAGTCCTAGCCCTGGGACGGATCGGATATCCGGTCATTTTAGGAGTATCCGGATCCGGATCCGGATCCGCCGGATCTGCAGTTTCACTATCCGGATCCGATCCGAAAACATCGGATATCCGGGTTTCGGATACCCGTGAGAAAACCGGATACCCGCGCGGATATCCGGATCCGAATTTAAACCCATTTCCAGATCCCGATCTTCTCCTTCTCTCATGAAACTTTCGATTTTGTCGAGATGATTTTCGCCATGTCGTTGACGAGATCGAACAGGTGAAAGCGGCAACGGATTGAGCAGATGAGAAGATGGTGAGTAAGCTTATGGATTGACGCTCGTGAAGCTTCTTTGGTTAGCGTCTCACGAAGCAATCAAAGAGAAGGCGGAAACAGCTCCAGATCTGCCACAAATCCAGCGACTTTGATGCCAAGAAGAAAGAGAAGACGTGATGGTGGCCGTTATGGTGGAGGATGAGGACGAGATGGTGGTCGCTTCGGTGGAGGATGAGGACGATTTGGCAAAGGAGGAAGACGATTTGGTGCCTTGGTGGTGGCTGGTATGGAGAGGAGGGTGTGTGTGACGAAGACTCAGATTTGGAGATTAGGGTTTTCTAGTTGTGGGCTGAGAGATGGGCCAAAAATTGATATAATTTTGGTTATGTTTATGGCCCAACAAGGCCCATAAAATAAAACATTGGTTATACCGGATCCGGATATCCGGTTCTATTTTGTAGTGTTATCCGGATCCGGATCCGGATCCGCCGGATCCCAGAATTTATTATCCGGATCCGGATCCGCCCACCCCGGATATCCTGTTTTTCGGAACGGATCCCAGATCGGATCCCGGATCTCGGATAATTAGTCCCAGGGCTCAGAGTCCTACCATTTCTAATATAACTATAACAAATATTCTTTCTCTTAACATCATATTCATTTATAAATTTTCTGATACAAAAGTTGATAAATTTAGAGTGTATTCAAAGAAAGAAAGTTCAAATACAAATTTCTCTTTAAAATGCAGAAGTCCTAATCACTATTAAAAATATATATTCACTAACAAATAAAAAGAAAAACTAGAGAATTTCCAATCGTTAACATGGAGCTTTCCCTTTTTCCGTACACAAAAGAGATCATTTTCCAGTTTCATAAACTTTAACTCCAATCATATATTTTTAACAAAAAGAAAGGTGATATCTTAATCTCTGTTTGTCCACATCACTGTATTACTTCGTTAATTAAATTTTCGCAGATATAGTTTTTTTTTTCTTCTTGTTTTTTCTCTCACATATATTGTTATATACGTCTTCTGGTTCTGCAAATAAGTTTGGTTCCAGCTCCAGCTCTAGTTCAGTTTCAACATTTTCCACGAAGCTTTCAAAAAAAAACAACCTGTGGAACCGTTTTGTAGACCTGTGTGTTGTGTGGACCTATTGAAAATATGTCTATAAATAATCATCTATCGTGATCTCTTGTTTTGGGACCTAAATTCGTGTAGTTGTATTTTTTTGGTTACACTTCATTTGTAATATAATATAGCAGATACCAAAAAGAAAATGTACAAATCTAACCGTAGATGATAAAATTAATAACAACACCAAACACATTTGTACATATGTTACTTTCTTTCTTGAACTCCATTTGCTACTAACTTTCTTTCGGCTTATTATTAGAGATGATAGTGAGATTATGGTTGACATTGTCTCTCTTTTGTGGCAACACTAATTTTATGGTTGACATTGTCTCTCTTTTCTTCAACGATAGTGAGAAGAGCTCTGTAAGTTTGGCTTCTCACTTTTCTCATTAATTAGTATGATGAATAGGTTCTTCGCATGTCTATGGACCATCGACTAAGGCCTAGGATCGATAGGGAGGAACTCATTGACTATTACAACGGCCGGTTTAGGTTACAAATTAAAAAACCATTGTTGGAAAAAGAGATGTAAATTACAATTTTGACTTGGCTAAGCCAAAACACGTAGGTCAACATTGTGTTAAGAAAAAAATCAACACGCTAATGCTCACTAATTAAACTTTGGGTCTGTTAAGCATCCCAAAGGTCGTTCACCTTATGAAATAAAAATGTTCATTTTGTTACAATTCATTTTTAATATAACATAAACAGACGAACGAGTCTTAGATGACTAGATGCCAACCAGAATGATCGGTGAACGTGCCTCAGTTAATAAACTAAAAAAGATTAGGAAAGGAATTGAACATAAAGTTGTGAGATTGATCTTCCTAATTTGTGAGAATCTAAAAGAGATGGGAGGTTGCTTTTCCGTAGCAATATCATGTGACCAAGCTGTTAATAACCTTACCAGCTGCATTAGTGGGGACGGGAATCCTTTCCGCAACCTCGTGGACCAAGTTGCATCTCTTAGGAGAGCTGCACGACAGCTGGAGGCAAGAGGAAAGGATTTGCTGAGAAGGGTAAATTTGCAAGAAGATGGTGGCCGAAGCCGATTTGCTGAAGTTCAAGAATGGCTTTCGGAAGTTGAAATCACAGTACGTGAAGCCCATGATTTACTTTCACAAAGCGATGATGAAAAAGATAAGTTATGTTGTCACCAATATTGTTCCAAGAATTTCATATCGAGCGATGGTTATAGTAAGAGGGTAGTCAAGAAGTTGAAAGAAATTGAGATTCTCTTATCTAGAGGAGTTTTTGATGAAGTAACTCAAAGAGGTCCTATACAAAAGGTGGAGGAGAGGCTTCTCCACCAGAAGATAGTTGGCCAAGATGAATTGATTGAATCAACATGGAATAGTATAATGGACGGCGAAGTTGGGATTTTGGGTATTTATGGCATGGGGGGAGTAGGCAAGACCACACTCCTCTCTCAAATCAACAACAAGTTTCTCGTAGCAAGCAACCAATTTGACATTGTAATATGGGTTGTGGTGTCTAAAAAGACAACGGTTGAGAGGATACAAGAAGATATTGGCAAAAGACTCGAGATCTACAATGAGAAATGGGAAAGGAAAACAGAAAATGAGAAATCGTGTGATATAAACAAGTCTCTAAAGACCAAGAGATATGTGCTATTGTTGGATGATATGTGGAGGAAGGTGGATTTATCAAAAATTGGAATCCCGGTTCCGAAAAGAAATGGAAGTAAAATAGTCTTCACCACTCGTTCTCAAGAAGTTTGTGGGAGAATGGGGGTAGATAAGGAGATAGAGGTAACATGTATGATGTGGGATGATGCTTGGGATTTGTTCACTAAGAATATGGAAGAAACAATAAAAAATCATCCAGATATTCTTGAAGTTGCAAGATCAGTTGCGAAAAAGTGTAAAGGCTTGCCACTCGCTCTCAATGTTATTGGCGAGGTCATGGCACGCAAGAAGACAGTTGAAGAGTGGCATCACGCAGCTAAGGTTTTATCTTCCTCTGCTGCTAAGTTCTCAGGTATGGAAACTGAGATTCTTTCCATTTTAAAATTTAGCTACGACGACTTAGTTGATGGAAAAAAAAAGTTGTGCTTCCTATTTTGTGCTTTGTTTCCCGAAGATTATGAAATAGGAAAAGATGACTTGATAGACTATTGGATAGGTCGTGATCTAATAACGGGGACTAAAAGTAATTATGAAGGGTATGCAATCATAGGAGCTCTCAAAAATGCATGTTTACTGATTGAGAGTGAAACCAAAGATAAGGTCAAGATGCACGATGTGATACGGGATATGGCTTTGTGGATATCATCGGGTTTTGGTCAGCAGCTTGTTGCCGTAGAAGAAAATGCTCTAAAAGCTCTAGAGATTAAGGAACAGGAAGCTCTAAATAACATATCCTTAATATGCAATCGGATTGAGGAGGCATGCGGGAGTCTTGATTGTCCCAACCTTATTACCGTACTTCTTCGAGATAACAAATTGAGGAATATTTCACAAAATTTTTTCCGCCGGGTCCCGATCCTCAAAGTTTTAGATCTTTCTGTGAATGCAAACCTTACAAGGTTGCCTAACATTTCACATTTGGTCTCGTTAAGGTACTTAAACCTATCATGCACAGGGTTAAAGAATCTTCCAAATGGGTTATATAAGCTCACTGAATTGATATACTTGAATTTGGAGCATACATACATGCTGGAAAATATGGATGGGATATCGTCTTTGTTGAGTTTACAAGTTTTGAGATTGTATGGTTCTGGAATAGATACTAGTGACAGCGTGGTGGAGGAGATACAACGCTTGGAGCATTTATATCAGTTGACTATAACCTTGAGAAATTCATCTGGTTTGGAAAGTTATTTTAAAGATGAGAAGCTCAATAGCTACAACCAACAATTATATCTCAGCAATCAATCAAGTTCACTCCTACTACCTAGTGGGACTATTTCAAGTAGTCGCGTTTTGGAGATACTGGACTCTAATATACCAAAGTTGGAGATAGAATGTCCAAGCAGGTATTCTGAAGATATTCCATTGCCGACACGAGGTCTGAAGTATCCGACAAAATTTTCCAGTCTCCGCGAAGTGAGATTAGATAACTGTACTAGTCTACAAGATTTGACTTGTCTTGTATATGCTCCTCATCTTGCTGTTTTATACTTGGTATCGTTACCTGATATACAGTGCATAATAGATTTATATGAGCTTCGTTTGATGTCTACCCCACATTGGAACTTACCCTCGAATCATTTTCAAGAGCTAGAGTTCCTTACGCTGAGGAATTTAGGTAGACTTTGTAGCATCTACTGGCCGCCATTGCCTTTTCCCAAGCTTAAGGAAATCAACATTAAAGGTTGTCCATCGTTAACAAGACTGCCTATCAATTCCGAGAGCGCCAAGTTACCAAATGTCATCATGAACGCAGAAAAAGAATGGCTGGAAAACGTGAATTGGGTGGACCAAGCGACTAAGGAGCGGTTTTGTCCAAGTTAAGAAAAAGGTCTGGTTTTTCGTTACCAGTTTCTTATACAGATGATATATGTGGAAACGTCCATTTTATTGTTATTGTTTAAAATATCTCATGCTCTAAGACTTTTTCTTTTATAAATGTTATAGGTTTTGTCTGAAGAAACTGCTGCCTGAAAAACTTGCGTACGTGTGACACATTCCTTCTCTCAAACTTGATTACCTGTTTACTTTATCTCTTTGATTTGTGTGTTTATGTAACTTCAGACTTGTTTACATTTTGCTTTCATTTCTCAATTTCTTTCATTTTGTATCTCAATTTCTTTCATTATGCTTGAATAATTGATATCTGCATCCATTCTATAAAAAAAACTTGGTTAAATTCAAATGGTTTGCTTTGTTTACGAGAAGGCGAATTATGGAAGTTAAATCTTTATGGCTATGGCTGGAATATTTCTATGACTCCTTTACGTAGGGGTCCTTTTTAGATGAACTATAAAATCTTTCTAGCATTGTCTCAATCAGGTTTCGTAACGATTGAATTCAATATCTATCATTATGCATAGAAATTGTTTTGGTTATCTAAATGATGCAGACAAAAATTTGTAAAGATATGATGATTTTGTATATTCGTAGATATTACTTTCCTTGATTCCCATCGATTTCACAAATTTTTACGTTGAATTTTGGGCTCTAAGTTCTTAAATTTTCATTTTGTATCGAGTTTAAAGCTCCATGAAAATAATATTTATTGGCTTTGATAATTTACATTGTCAACTTTTTAAAATAAGTATAGACCATACATTTTTTTTTTCCGTTTTTAGAACCTTTATCTCTAGGCTTGTATACTACTAAAGTGGTACCTAGAAATTGTAACAACTAACAACTTGAATTAAATAAAAGGCATAGTGGTTAAAGGATGCTAAATACTCCCTCTGTTTTATTTTAAGTGTCGTTTTAGAGTTTTGCACACAAGTTCAGACCTATCAATAAATTTTTACTAACCAATATTCTTCTTCCGATGAGATCGACTCTTTGGAAGTTATTCTTTTCATCAAGACTTTTGACATTGGTTTTTAAATTTTAGGGTTGCATCGTCTGACGAGGTACGATAGAATCAACGCATTGCCGGATTCTTTGCTCACTCATATACATTATGGCTTGTTACCAAAGATTCGGTTAATACAAGTGTTTTATTGACCAGATGGAGTATGGCTTAATGTTCTACTACTAGAGTTACACTCCAATGACTTCTTTTCTCTTCACAAAGATGCCATCAAGAAAACTTCACTGACAGATTTCTATAATTTAATCGTGAGTTCTATCTATAAAAATTCAAGATAAAGTATGATTAATGCAATGTTTGTCTCTTTGGAATCAGTGAGTGGATCGCCACAGCAACTAACCGTGGAGTTCAACATCCTTTGGTTTCATTTGAAAAAAATTTCATGCCTCTCGAGATTTATAAGAGACGACATTGGTGTCTTTTTTAGCTTGTAAACGTAGGATTTGTCAAATCAGGAGTTTGATGTTTCCATGCTTTTCCAAATCGCTTATCGAATAACATTAGATTTTAATATATATATTTACAAATAATATAACCAATAGCTTTAGATTTTTTTTTTCTAAATTCATAATTGAATAACATAAAATTTGTCAGTTTAACACAAATAATTGTAAATGTTAGTTGACTACTTTAGCTAATGTAGGTTTGTGTGTGATGGTCAAAATAAAATTTACTACTCCCTCTGTTCCTAAAAAGTTGATGTTCTAAACTTTTCACACATATTAAGACATAATAAAATTTTAATTTTTAATTAGTTTAAAATTGTTTTATGAGTGGAAAGAGAAAATTTAGATCATTACTTACCATACATGTGGCAAAAAGCATAAAGTAAAAAAATCATTTTAGTTTTTTAATCTAGAAAATCAATCTTTTAGGAACAAAATTAAAACTCAAAACATCTATTTATTAGGAACAGAGGGAGTATGTATTAGCAATTGAGTACAAACATATAGGATTTGGTCCTTTTTTTTTTTTTTTTTTGTGCAAATAGGATTTGGTCCTTAACTTTCAATAGATTGATGATACAATCAATTAAAGGGGAACAGTTGTGGTTGTGGTTGTGCCTGTAGATAATAAGACAATCAGTTAGTTGATTATAGGACATGGGTTTTACTACAAGAAAATATGGCATATTCCAACCATATTTCCGACCAAAATATTGGTTAGTAAAAACTCTGTCCATATTCAGACCATATGACAAATTTAAAAAATGACTGGAAAGTGGTTAGAAAGTTTCTATAAAAATATGGTTAGAAAATGGTTAAATATTTTTTAACATTTTCCAAAAAAATATAAAAATAATCAGAAAATAGTTGCAAATTGCTACAAAGAACATCGTCGAAAATTGGTTGGAAATTTTCCGACAATTATCTAACGAATATGAGAAATTGTCGAAAAATGGTAAGAAAATTTTTGATAGTAAAATATGGTGAAAATTTGGTTAGAAGTTTCTGACCATTTTCCAACCTATTTTGTCTATGTTAGAAATCTCGTCGGATTTTGGTCAAAAATTCCGTAAGATTTATCGTGATGAGTCTTATCTTTCAAAAAAAAAAAATGCTATTAAAGAATACAATTTTTATAAAATTAATGAGAAAATAAAAATTTTTTAGAATTAATGGTTGAAAATTAATTAAAAGAAGCAAAATTGATATTAGAGGGTTATATGTGTCACAAATGAGAGCATTAAATGTTGACAATATTTGGTAGAGTTATATAAAAAACCTCTCATGTTATATAAGATAACAAAGACCATATGTAGTAAACGTAAATATCTCTTTTCCAAAGCATCTGATGCACTTTTGTAGAATTTCATATTGATCAAAACCCTTATACATAGGTTACTTTACTAATCCATGAGGTCCTAACTAGATTAAGCATAAACACAAAAACTTCATTTTTTTGTCGAAGAATCATATGAAATCTCTTACTAAAAGTAAGATTGCAGTAACCTGGACTCAAAGTTCTAATGTAGCTTAAACCATTCAATGAGACTAAAGATGCTGCAACAATAGGAGTAGCTCTCTATTTTGAGAATACGTGTCTTCAACCTCATCCAATGATCCTAATATCCTATTTCAGTTTGTTGTGTTGGAAGATTGATGAAATTTACATAAGAGATCTACTACCATGAAACTAGAGATGTCAGTGATTATGTTCCTTCTAATACTTCTTGAAACATCCTAAGTTTCGAGCACTCTAAGCGAACTAGAGTTTCTAATGACTTCCACATGTTATCCTTATAGTTAAAACTGTAAATGTCACACACCATTTAATGTATTTAACGATACAATAACAAAACTATATTAGGAAAGAAAGAAATCAATATGACTTTCATAAAATCCAATGAGTGGTCACATAAGGTAAATCAATTGCAGAAATTGACCAAAAATTCTAGTTTTTAACAAATTACGAACTCCACAAGTTATTAATGGTGCATATACAAATTCTACCAGATACATTATTATCATATTTAACAGAAATATATGCTTTAGAGATTTACTCTCTTGCAAAAACCAGAAATTCATTTTTGTTTGGTGTATATAAAAAGGTAACAAGTTTGCAGAAAATTCTAACTTATCTGGTCGATCTTGCTTCGGTGGATCAGCATACATATTTTATGTATATTCCAAGAACCACAACAAGTGTCAAGAAACAGATTGCCTTCAGAATTTTCCTTAGACCCATATTCATCGTCCTAAAACCCATATCAATAAAAGATCAAAAAGGAACCACATACAAAGAAATATTATTAAACACGTTTTGATTTGGACCATATACTTACCTGCGAGGTATGTGACAACTTTCCTCCATGATTGGTTGATTAGCTTCGAGGCACCTAAAATATTAAATCTTAGAAGAGTAAACAATAATGGATAATTCTTAAATGCAAGTGATTTAAGTTCTTTTGAGATTACATCAAGAAGAGATATTTCACGACTGTTCATACCTAGAGGTTTCAAGGATAATGCTACAAGCGTATATGTCTGAGATTAGCTTATTACTTTCTTTCCCTTTCTCTTCTGTGACTGAATAATGTACAACTGCTTCTAACCCATCATGTCCAAACTTTGACCGATAACTACAGAAAAACATATCATCACTAGTATAATAAGAAAATTTTTCTCTTTCCAGCTGGTTATCACCAAAGCTAAAATCTGCGGAGTCTCTTGCGTTGTTGGCAAGAGCAAACCCTGTCTCAAGAATAGTGGTTTTATCCTCGCAAAACACCTTAACTATAATTTGGTCTCCTGTTTGTATGCGGAACTCGTTCATCAATTGGTTGAAATGTTTTAAGGGGGTGTCTTTCCCGATTCTATGTATCCATGCACAACGTTTGGTAACATTATTCACTGTAATAGCCTGAGGAAGTATGTGAGAGAGAAAACATGTCCATAAGGTGAACCCTATCGCCGAATCAGAGGTATGAGTTTCAGGAACGGTAAAAGAGAATGAAGGCATCTCTTCCTTAAAGCTAACCCAGTTTGCATTGTTGTATCCTGGGAGATATATACATTTGTGGTTCCTCTTAAACCAGTCCTACAAACACCAAACATATAATTTCACAATCAGGATATTTTCTTATTGATCATAATATAGGGCTTATTCATTGATAATATTTCTAGAATAATAATCCAATACGAAAAAAATAAAAGCAATGGAAACGAACCTCGAGCATCATTTTAATAGTAATGTTTGATGCAATTTTGCACCTTTTCATGTTAATGAGCATAATCCCTTTAAGATTATGGATCCCTGGAGTCTCAACAAGGCTGATGCATTCGTCGAGTAACACTTTAAACAATCCCGAACATTCTGAAAGATCTGGAATTCTTTCTAGTGAGACGCATTTTTCCGCGCAAAAATTAACCAAGCTTCTAGGTAAACTAAGGATGGATTGAAGTTGTGAGCAATCACTCAACCGAAGATCATGCAGATTTGTTAGTCTAGCAAAATCTGTTTGCAAATTGCAAAAATTGTTGCCTCTTAAATCAAGATTCTTGAGAAATGATAAACTCCCCAAATCTTTCGGAATCATTTCATCCGACAGATTGCAATAGCCTAGAGATAACGTGCTCATGCAGTTTAAACCGTTTGAGGAGATTTGAAGCAACATAGAAGCAGAAGGGCTCTTTTCAGAATCAAGATTGTCGATATCATTACTAGATAATCCTTTGCAACCGTTTAGAGATAAAGTTTCCAGTTTCTTCAGCTGATTTATCGAACAAGGGATTTCCCTTAGAGCTGTAAAATCTGCAACAAGAGTTACCAAGGATTCCAAGTCCCCTAAAGCATCATCTAACCACTCAAGTTTTGAGCAGTTTGAGAGAATGAGAGTTTCCAGTGACGTCAACTTATAGAATTCCCCAGGTAGAACGCGAAGCTCGATGCAACTACTCAGATTTAATAGTACCAGCTTTTTAAGAACCCCAATAGACTTGTGGACTAGAACCAAACTTTTGCAATTTGTCAGTAACAGCTTCTCTATATTTGGGAAATAAGAGAAATCTGGAGTCTCTCTCAGGTACATAGAATGACTAAGGTCGAGATATTTTAGCATATTTCCCGGTTGAAGATGCTGCAAGAAAGTAGATAGAATAATGAAATCACTAAATCAAAGGGAGCTTACTTGTATATTCGACATTTTCACATACCGCTTGATCTTTCCAAAATCGTTTAAGATTGCTGTATTGTATGTCCAAAGTGACTAAACTTCCCATGCTTAAGTTCGTGGGAAAAGATTCTGACGAAAAACCATGCCAACTCAACCACCGTAAATTTTTTGGGAAATGCTCATAGCTTCCATTGAGACTTACATAGCTAAGTTGTAACAATCTCAGCTCATGCATCTTTTCAAAAGCTTCAACTTCAAAGTAGTGGACATCCATAACTTCGGCTTTCAAACTAAGCCCTTCTATTGCACTTGTACCCTATTATTAGAACATATAAATAATTAGAAAAATGTTAATCCAAGTTCTCAATATATCTTTTTAAGACAATTAATGTGTATGAAAACTTATTACTTACCAGTTTTTTTGTCAGGACACGAATGACATCTTCAGGATTCCACAATCTACTATGCTCTCCACAGTTCTTGGAAGATATGTCTTGGACGATTTTTCTTCCCATGTCCCGTAATAAATCATGCATCATTATATTGTTACCGGAGACAGTAATGAGACACCTCTCAATCAGCACACTGAGTACTATGTCAGGGTATAAGTTGCATCCATCCAATATACAGGCTACATAGTCTCTATCCACCCCAATGAAAAAACAAGCAATATCCAAGAATACATCTCTTTGTACGCTATTTAGCTCATCAAAACTGATCTGAAGTTTTGCTTTAATGTCTTGATCAGGGATTCGTTTCAACAATTTCAATGTACCTTCCCACTCACGAATGCTTCTCCCGATGAGAAACGCACCCAAGACTTCCACAGCTAAGGGTAATCCTGCACAGTATGAAACTACTTTTTCTGAGAGCTGAAGAAAGTCTTTAGGTGGTTCACTTGCTCTAAAGGCATGCCAACAAAAAAGTTCAAGAGATTGGTCAAAGTCAAGCTCCTTTGGTGAACAGGTTCTTTCCACTCTTAGTTGCTTTAACAAATGCTTGTTTCTTGTTGTAATTATTATCTTACTTCCACGCCCAAAGCAGTTTGGATCTATCGCTGTTGAATTAAGCTCGTGTATGTCATCAACATCATCAACAACAATAAGTACACGTTTACTGCGAAATCTTTCTTTTACTGCATGAACAAGGCCGTTGAACTCTATATCATTTCTCCTTAGAATGTCAGAGAGAAGTTGATGCTGCAAATGAGTTCTTCCTTTTGGTTTCTTGGAGTATTCCCTAAAATTTTATAGGAAACTTGATCCTTCAAAAAGATGTGAGAATTCGTTAAATGCCACTCTCGCTAGTGTTGATTTACCAATCCCACCCATTCCATAGATTCCTATAACTCGGACTTCATCTGAACCTATGCTCATTAGCGAAGAAATTTCCGCTAGGCGTGATCTCATACCTACAACATATGATGGTACATTCACATACTGGCATGGTAGCCTTTTGAGAATCTCTCTAATAATTTCTTGGATACATTCTGCTTCATTCCTGCATATCATAAATACTAGTTAAAATGAGTTTGCATATATAATTTCAAAAGAATGAATTTAGTCGATAGCAATATAACTATACAAATATGTATCATACTATTTCATGGAAAAAAATAATTAAAGAGAATCAAGAAACATAATAGATCGATGGTGGTACTTACCGATATCTCATGTCCCACCCAGATATATTTGCTACTTTTGTTAAAGCTTCCCTCCAATCCTTTACTTTATTTGATGGATAACATCTCTCGTGTAGAGAAAATGATTTAGCATATGATCCTTTCTGCCAGCGTATATCTGATGGGTCAGCGTGAAAGAAAATTGGAAAAACCGAGTGGCGGGGATTATTTTTGTGGCTTTTCATAATGTGAACAAGTTCATCAAGACACCAAGTTGATGAAGCATAGTCCTTTGTTAAAACAACAATGAGAATTTTCGAGGTTTCAATGGCCTTCAATAGTTCAGGGGAAATATATTCTCCTCTTTCTAACTCCACATCATCTATGAATGTGTTTATACCACTTCTTTTGAGACCATAGTAGAGATGGCTTAGAAAGTTCTTTCGCACATCTGCTCCACGAAAACTTAAAAACACATCATAGGTCCATTCCTTAGGAATTTGCTCCCTCCCATGAGCCATACCTAATATGTCATTTTAAAAGAGAGATTAAGGAGTGTCATTAGAACAAGATTCTCTAAGCAAGAAGTCAACAACTTGAAAATGTATGCTTAGGGAAAACCATGTTTTGACAATGAAAGTAAGAAGTGGATGTGGAATATGGACAAGAAGATAAAACACGGCAAGGGCAAGAAAACTTGTATAGCTCACTTCCTAAATACACAGTAAATTGCAACGAACCACTGTTAGCTCTATATAATCTGGAAAAATAGTGAATCAGAATCAGAATTAGATGAAAGCATGATCACCTTATAGTAATCTTGTAGTACTACTTTGGTATCTAATAACAATTACAATCTAGTAGACTACAAAGTTCACAAAACAAGCAACAAAAGAGTGGAGAGACAAGAGAATTTACCGATTAGGAAAGGAGAAGCAAAGAGAAGAAATTGAGCTTGTATTAGTGAAGTAACTCTTTGTCTTCTTCCTTGACTACACTAAAATGGATTTCTCTTTGGCACACTAAAATGAGTTAAATTCGTCAAAATCAAATGGTCATGTTGTACATAGAAAAGTATGAGAAACGAGATTAAACATGTTGACTTTTTATTTTCAGAATCATTTTTTTTTTTTTTTTTACAATCATTCAGAGACAATTCTGAATCTCAATTTGAAGCTTAATGAGAAGTAGCCCATCAACACTAAGTAAGAGGAATCATCTAATAAATAAAACAATCTAGTGATCTTTAATTCATCTAACACCTTCAAGGTAACAACCCTTATTCTGGTCAACTCACCATAAAACATAAGTCAACGTCAGACAAAACATAAGTAAAGACTTAAAGTAAATAGACCTCAAAAAGCTCAGTTTCATGTAAGAGATAACTTAAACCTGACGATCGGATATATAAACAAAAACCTAGAGACAAAGAAATACTTACAATTACTCTTCAAAACAAACGAAGAAAAACTCAATGCTCAATTGCATATTGATGCTAGTTCTCATGGTAGACGAAATCGCGAGAGACGAAAAAGAGGTCAACTGTGAAACTAATGAAGTCGAATTAATTGATGCAATTTGCATGGTGGATAATTTTTTATTTGTTTATTAAAGCATAGTGGAGTATACAATCACGCAGTCACTTTGATTGGACTATAAAATAGCACAAACGGCCAACCGACGTTACGATTATCAATTCATGTTATATATTACTCCTTCTGTATTTTATCAATCCATTTTCTAAAAAAAAATTTTTTTAAAAATTGTATTTGTTAAATTACTAATACATTTTTTATTAGTTATTTTTTTTTTGTCAACAGCATATACATTTTTTATTAGTTACTATTGATGAATTGTAAATTTTAAGAAAAATAACTCTACATTATTGGTTTAAAATTTTTGAAAATTATAAATCACAAAAATAAGATATTTATAACCACTATTAAATATGTTTTCTTAATATAAGTGAATTAAATATGTCGAACAATTAGAAACACATGAAGTAATTATTAAGATACTGATTTTCGAAATCTAGTTTTAATTTTAGACTTAAAAAGAAAAAAAGGACTAGAAGACTATATATTAATGATAAAATGTATACTAAAGGTGGAAAGCTAATATCAATTTTTTTTTTAGTTTTTTTATGAATTTATTTTTAGTTATGTTTTCAAATTTAAAATAAAAAATAACAACAACAAACTGAAAATATAAGATTTACAATAATAATCATATTTTAATTTTTTGAAATTTTATGTTTTCAGAGTTAATAAAATTCAGAATAATTTCACATTTATCTCTGGATTTCATAAAAATTTAGTCAAAATTTTATAACTACTCCTACTGCAATAACATTATATATACTGAAAATAAAAAAACAGACAAAACAAACTCATATATAATAAAATAATATGAATATTGTGACACCTTAACTACTACCACTAAACGCACCTTAAACACTTTAGGAGTATTAGTTTATTTCATTAAAAACTATTAGATGTCACTTGTAAACTTTGAAAACAACAACTTTATATTAAAAAAACATTTGCATGAATATTAAAGTCTTAAAAGAAAGAGAAATGCGCTTAAGCTTTCTGAAACCCAACCACGAGAACGCCATCACCACTCCTACAGTCCTACTCTTCACCTGTATCCATGAAAGGAGACATGATCCAATAATCACATCAAGACACTAAAAAGAATCACAAAAATCCTAGTCTAGCACAAGTAATAATATGCTTCTAATTCTTAACTTCTCTGAACTTCTTAGTACAGACTTCTAATGCAACGCACTATGCATGCAGCATGCCTACCTTATCTCATGTGGTGATCTTCTATGTGGCTCATTAGCAATTTTTGACCCCTAACATAACTTTAACCTTATACCACCATACCGTCTGCCAAGCAACTTGTAACACACCAAAGCCAGCCATACTCATAGTTCTACAAGCAACTAGTGCTATATCTCTATTATAACACAACAACACAACATCATCATATCATCTATACTATTCTTATAATTATGCAATCTAGCTTCAATATCTCATCAATATCATCACTCAACACCTCAAACTTAGAATACTAGAGAAAGAAGCTAGAGGAGACTAAAGATCCATTGATCACGTATTCAAATTTTCTTTTTTCTTTACATATCCTATCGGCTGATCTAGTCAGCCCCGTAGAAACGCACCGAAATGTTTTCAGAATCGACTCACCCCGAAAGGACTACCACACTATCTATCCTGAGTTTGGAATGCTTTCCGACTAATGCCTTGGCTAAAACGGGTTGGGATATTGCGGATTCGGTGAGATATCTCTCTCTTCCTTTTCCCTTTCTTCTTTTTCTTCGAAGGCTCTTCTCCTCTTTCTATCTTCCTCTTCCTTCTCGTGAGTCTCTTTTCTCCTCCTCTCGATCGGTCTGGCTCGTGTGGGGTGGCCTCTCTTTCCCAAGTTTCGATCCGTAACAAAGATATCGATGAAAATCAAATCGACTAGAACTAACTTTTTAATGTTAATCCTGCACAACGTAACTTATATATATATTTTTGAGTTTTGGTTTATATGTTAATATATTTTCATTATAGAGATATAAATAGAATTTAACAATAGTTTAGATGAATTTTTTAAAAATATTTTTGGAAGATATTGATGAAAACGTAAGTTCAAGCATAAAAAACTCTTATTCTCAAACCAGTTAATTTCAATTGTTTATATGTATATTCCATATTTAGATGTTTCACGTTTGAATCCGATGAATGATACCTAGTATAATTCTTTTTTTTGCAATAATTTTGTTTTTAATAAGGTCCGTGAAAGTCCAAGCCGGTTGGTTTTACGTGCTCAGGCTGAGGTTAATGAATGGATTTAGGCTACAATAGTGTCTCCTCCGTACGTACAGCTTTACCTTCTTCCTGGTTACCTCCGACATCACCATTTGTTAAGTGTAACTTTGATGCTTCATATATGGCGACAACACATTTGTGCTGGTTGGATTATATAAAGTAGATCCTTTACTTTTGTCCCATGACAAAAAATGAATAAAAACCATGGAATCAAATACAATCACTCCATCGACGTCAACAAAAACAGTTCCTCTTTCGGACTCAATATATGAAGTAATAAACGATTCTGAAAATTTTCCTAGAAGATACTTCAAGGATGAACATACGAGTTTACTCTGCGATATCCATTATTAAGCATTCAAGTCTTATGCAGTTTTCTTTACACTAATCGTTGTAACAATGCGCTACGGACCTGTTGGCCAATAAAGGCTGTGTTGATTATTTATTTCTCTCTGGGTATACTGTCCCTCCCATATGGTTACAACATGCATTGTATTGTGATACTCTTTCTTCTAATTAATAAAATTATCTTATGTCGGAAATAAAAAAACTGCATATTTTATCCAAGATTGATTTTCTTCAATATATTGTCGACGTCCTTCTCAGAGATATTTTCTCCAACTTTTTTGGTCTTATATGAATAAATAACACATGTGACGTGACGGAGTACTGTCCACGACGACATGTACGTACTGTCAATCATTTATCGTTCATTAACTGTAACGAATTGAATACGCCAGTTTGCTTGTGGTCTATGAGTCTATCATACATCACATCACACATCTTAATGTCTCCTCAACTTCCTTTTCATCACTCGATGAATATAAATATATGTATTGCATAAAGAAACAAACACAAAACTCGGAATCAAAGCAAAACAACAAAAAAAAAGAAAAGAACTAAGAGAGTTCCTTCATCATGGCATCTGAAACTAACCACCAATTTAGTCCTCTTCACTTTGTTTTCTTCCCTTTCATGGCTCAAGGCCACATGATCCCCATGGTCGATATTTCAAGGCTTTTGGCTCAGCGCGGGGTGACTATAACCATTGTCACGACGCCTCACAATGCAGGCCGGTTCAAGAACGTTTTTAGCCGGGCCATGGAGTCCGGCTTGCCCATCAATATTGTGGAGGTAAAGTTTCCCTCCGGTTCATCGGAAGGACATGAGAGTTTGGACTCGCTCGATTCATTGGATTTGAAGACGGCATTAAGCTTCTTCAAAGCAATTAATTTGTTCGAGGAACCGGTCGAGAAGCTCTTGAAAGAGATTCAACCTAGGCCAAGCTGCGTAATCGCCCACGTGTGTTTGCCTTATGCACACAGAGTTGTCAAGAAACTTGGTATACCAAAAATCATCTTTCATCCCTACAGTTGCTTCGATATTCTTTTAACGCACATTGTGTTCCAAAACTTGGAGTTCTTGGAAACTATAAAGTCTGTAAAGGAGTACTTCCCTATTCCAAATTTCACTGACAGAAGTGAGTTCACAAAAGGTCAGATTCGAGATATTTTAGCTACTGGAGAAGCGAAAGAGTTCGTTGACGCAATGGTGGAAGCGGATAACAGTTCTTATGGTGTGATTATTAACACGTTTGAAGAGCTCGAGACAGCTTATATTAGAGACTACAAAAAGGCTAAAGCGGGTAAGGTATGGAGTATTGGGCCGGTTTCCTTGCGCAACAAGGTAGGAGAAGACAAAGCTGAGAGGGGAGATAAGGCGACCATTGATCAAGAAGAGTGTGTTAAATGGCTTGATTCTAAAGAAGAAGGTTCTGTGCTATATGTTTGCCTAGGAAGTTTATGTAATCTTCCTCTCTCCCAGCTCAAAGAGATCGGGTTAGGCCTAGAGGAATCTCAAAGACCTTTCATTTGGGTCAATAGAGTTTGGGAGAAGAATAAGGAGTTAGTTGAGTGGATCTCAAAGAGCGGTTTTAGGGAAAGAATCAAAGAGAGAGGCCTTCTCATAATGGGCTGGGCGCCTCAAATGATTATCCTTTCACACCCAGCCATTGGAGGATTCTTGACACATTGTGGATGGAACTCGATTCTTGAAGGAATCACTTCAGGCGTTCCATTGCTCACTTGGCCACTGTTTGGAGACCAATTCTGCAACCAGAAATTGGCAGTGCAGATACTTAAAGTCGGTGTGACAGCCGGGGTTGAAGATCCCATGCATTGGGGAGAAGAGGAGAAAATTGGAGTATTGGTGGATAAAGAAGGAGTGAAGAAAGCAGTGGAAGAATTAATGGGTGAAAGTAATGATGCTAAGAAGAGAAGAAAAAGAGTTAGAGAGCTTGGAGAATTAGCTCACAAGGTCGTGGAGGAAGGAGGCTCTTCTCATTCTAACATCACATCTCTCCTACAAGACATAATGCAACTAGCACAATCCAAAAAATGATTAAGGTTATAACGTTTGTTCTTGATTACATCTTATTCTTATTTAAGTTTTTATTAATTTATTGCTTCACTCGAGTTTCTATTTCCAATGCTTGTATCTTCTTTTGGTTTATTCATTTCATTGTTTTGCAAGATGAATAAAAGTATTATTATTAATAAAAAAAAGAGATTCATAATAGTTTTGTTTGAAATTTCTCTATTATCGAATTTAATAATGATATCATCCTTAGACCATCTCCAATGGTGAAGAAATGATGGATGTCTAAAATTAATAAGAGAAGAAGATATATTTTCCTACGAAAAATATAATATCGTACTAGATAGAGCCCATCCTATGACATCCACAGAATCATGAACATGTCTTCTCACAAAACATTTATCTTCTCGCAGTGGCGTTTCTCGAGTGAGCGACCGAGTTAATACGACAGGTACTGAGACGCTCATGCCTCTGCCCATGTCTTAAGGCATTGTGATTTCTGAGATTAATTCAATGTTTTTTTTTAATTAATAATAGTGTTAAATGTAATAAAATAACATGTAATGTGAAATTAATTCAATGTTATTCGATTAAAAAAAAACAATGTTATTTTAAAGTTAAAAATATTGTAGATATTATACCTACCACATTATATACAATACTAGATTAGGACTATCGCATAAGCGGGTTTAGAAGATGTTATCAAGAAATAAAATTTAAGGTTTTAAATATTAGATTAGGATCTACCGACATGTACCCGAAAAAAATCAGAATTAAAATCTAAAAATATCCGAACGGATCTCCACTACTATATATATTCAAATTACCCGAAACCCGAATGGAACAAATCTAAACCCAAACGGATACCTGAATGCCCAGACTTAGTCTCAATAATATATCCAAAAGCTTCCGTTTAAAACTAAAAATAAATCCAAAACCTTCCTTTCTAGGAAAGAAATCAATGTCGTGCAAGAAAATTAGCAGATTCAGAATACAGTAATGTGATGCAGACGTACGTGAACTATTGCAAATATTCGGAAAATAAAGGTTAGATAAATTGTATTTTCATCTTCTTCTTTTATTCGTATAACCTAAGTTTTAATCTACTATACCGATTAATCTTGAGATATTGCAATACCGGTCAAGTGCATTAAAGATTTGTGGTTATTAATTGGTTAGTATTTATGGAAATGTGAAACTTTTTTAGATTTTCTAATATGTACAAAAATTTCAAAAAATCTATTTTAAGGAATAGAGGGAGTAAGTATTAACTTTGGTCCTTAGAATATGTTCACAATTTGGTTTGTGATTTAAATAGAGTTTTAGAGGGTGTTATTGGTTTGTGATTTAAATAGAGTTTTAATGACTTTAATTGTTACGTATAATATGTTGTTATTCAATCAAGATTGAAGATTCTATTAAACTCTCTTAAAGTTTGGTGTTATTAGTTAGTGACTTGTAAAAAATCATTTAAAATCTTAATGAATATGGTGTTATTAGATTAAGGGGGTGTTATTGGACTGTTGATTCTTCTTTCAAATATGTTAAATGTTAACAATATAAAAGTCATAATTTGTTTGCTGAATTAAGTATATACGGTATAAAGAGGATATATATACACCATTTTGGTAAATTAAAATCAGTTGACTAATTTAAATAATAACGACAATTAATATAGAAATAAGAACTTAAATGGTGTAGAAAAGTTGGTTTATTGCTAGCGTGGGATACATTTTCTAAAAATAACTCATATGTTTTGACTCTTTGTAAAATTACTATTAACACCCTTGTCTAATTTTTTTTGTTTTAACTAAAAAATGATTAAGTTAAAATTAATTAAATCCACGTCATTAGGGTTTCTCTTTTATTATTTCTTTCTCTTCTTCCATTCTCTCAGTTTTTAACGAGCCGTCTCTCTTTCACTTTCTCCAAAATTTCTCTGCAACACAAACACTAATTTAGTATCCAGATCTTAAACTTCTCTCTTTTTCTTATAATCTGAAATTTGGGATTTGTGAATAACATGAAAGGAGAGTCTCCAAATTACAAGACTGAGCGTATCTTTCAAGACCACAAAGCCACAACACTCGATACAGGGTCCCAAGTAGAAAGCTTCGCCAGATCTATAATTACAATTTTCATATTTGTAAATAGTAAGTTATTCTTCTTTACTGTTAATTATCATGAAATTTTTGTGCTTGTTCGCAGATTTGATGTATGGTTCTCGTTAATCAGAGTCTTTTGATGTTTTGGGATTTATTAAATTGACAGATCTGGTGGCTTAGAAGAGAGAAACGACAGTGAGAGTATAGTTGTCATAAATCTGGTGAAGTTTTTAGTGATCCTTCAATTTTTGTTCATTCTTCTCGTTTCTTTCTTCCTCCGTCAAATCAACTCCATCTTCGATCCTTTAATTTTCTTCAGAAATTAAAACCCTAATTCGTATTTTCCTTTTCCTGGATCTGTTTTCTTGTAATAAGTCAGCCGCGAAGCAATATAAATCAGCCGTCGTACGAAATCTACGCAACCTTTCGTCTTCCGTAAAGTATTATAATTTCTTGTAATAAGTCGGCCGCGAAACAATATAAATCAGCCGTCATATGAATCTACGCAACATTTCGTCTTCCATGAAGTATTATAATTTATTGTAACAAGTCAGCCGCGAAGCAATATAAGTAAGCCGCGAAGCAATATAAGTCAGTCGCGAAACAATATAAATCAGCCGTCATATGAATCTACGCAACCTTTCGTCTTCCGTAAAATATTATAATTTTTTGTAATAAGTTATCCGCAAAACAATATAAATCAGCCGTGAAGTATTATAATTTGGAATGATACCAATATTAAAAGAATTAAAGCTATATAAATTGTTTAGGAATAGATGCTAAGTATAGCTTCACAATGTATGTGTATAGGGTTAAGATTTATCGTTTTGTTAGATAAGTTATAAAATATACAAAATTGGGCTAATTTCATGATCATTATTTAGCAAAGTGAAAAAAAATGTTAATTACATCTTATTAAAGTAGTTTAACTACATGAATGTATTAAATATCCACATCTACATCTTTGTTGATGTGAAGAACAAGGTGAAGAACAACAACGACGAGAAAAAAAATGTTGAAGACGACGTTTCGTATTTCTCTTGATGATGACGTGGAAATATGCATCCACGTCACTGATGACGTGGCAAGTCAGTCACCAAACGAACAAATAAATAAATTGTCTTGAACGAGCCATGAAGCAAATGTTAAGTCAGCCGTAACATGAATGCTATTTCAGTAATTAAAAGAGGAAAAAACGGCTGCCAAATTCAACCATTTAATGTCGTAACTCAAACCAAAAATATTTAACTCAGCCGTAACGTTAATAAGGCAGTCGTCAAAGCATATTATTGTGGTAATTAATCTTTTGCTAATAAATCAGCCGTAATTAAGGCTAAGTTTTCATTAACACGGCTCATTACGGCTGATTTATGACATTTACATGGAAATCAGGCGTAAAGAAGCGATAACTCAGCCAACTGAAAAAAGTTAATTCAACCGAGTCGACACAATAACTCAGCAAAATTTTGACAACTCAACCATCGGGATATAACTCAGCCATAACATATGGCTGGGTTATGCTCATAAGTCAGCCGTTCACTCATAACTCAACCATTTTCCTTAAATCAGCCGCAACATATCGTAACTCCGCCGTCATTGCCGCTGAAGCGCTTTACGACTGAGTTCATTAATACACGTCAGCGATTGCTGATGTGGCAGCGCGTTTTTTCTGATGTGGCATTAAATAGTAATGGCATTCCTTGTAATTATGTTTTTCCTATAACATGTCACAGGGGCACGCTGGATATAAAAAATATGGCCAAAATATGATAGTAATAAAAAAAAGTTTTGTATCTAACGGGTCATATCACCTAATTTGTATACTATATGAGTAATTCTCCCATTAATATATATGTATATATATACTTTACCTTTTTAAGATGATAAACAATAAAATATGTAATAATAGTCTTGAGTTCAATATTTTATATATTTGACTATCAAATGAAATATCACAAAAGAGAAAATAAATAATAAAATTGCTTAAGACCAAACAAGAGATGAAATCACAAACACTTCTGATCTCCATATTCATGCTCTCTTTCTTTGCTCTACATTAGTGTATGTAAAGAGTCTCTCTCTTTGTTTTAGTTATTGTCAATGTTTGCTTAATGATGTGTAGTTTCAAATGTATAGGCATGAATTAGAGACATATATAGAGAGCTCAAGTAAGCTCTATATTCCAAAGTGTGTTCCTGCCCAATGTGGAGATACTTTTTTCAAACGGAATTGTTGGTGTTGTATGAAAGCTGGAACGATTTGTTTCAAAACCGAAAAAGAATGCGATTCCAGTCCTCGTTGTCCTCCATTAAACTTTTAAAAAATTAATGTATCGTTATTGATATTTACAAACGTATAATGTTTTACTATTCTTTATTCACAATTACGATGTTTTAATTAATACCAAATAAGATTTTGTGTTCATGTACGGGTGAATCTTAAGTTTGTTAAGAATGTTCACAATGGACCTGAATGGTTATGGTTGTACCTTATTTTTTGGTATACGTTTTTCAGTTGTGCCTTTAAACTGTGGAAATCTGATCATGTTCTACAGCCAATAAAAAAAAAAATATTTTTGTTTGAGTTGTGAAAATATAAGAACATATAAAGCTTGATTGGTAAATTATTTTGGCTGTAGACTTCAACCGTACAGTTTTGTTGAAAGAAACATCAACTTTGCATTCAATACGGTGATTTAAAAAATAACCAATATTTTAATTTTTTTTTTCTGGGTATTTAAAGTATTTTTGGATATTTTGTATATTTTTAAGTAATACAGGTAGATTATAAAATGGTAAAAGAACCCAAACCCGACGCAAAACTATTTTCGAGTTCTCAGCACAATTATCTGAACCAATCCGAACCGACATCTAGAAATACTCGAACGGATCTCAACTCTTATATTCAAATTACCCGAAATTTGAATGGGACTGATTCAAACTCGAACGGATACCCAAATGCCCAGACCTAATCTCGGTAATAGATCCAAAACCTTCTATTGAAAAAAACAAAATATTGTATAATCCAACCTTCCTTTCTAGGCAAGAAATAATTGTCGTGCAAAACAATTAGCAGATTCAGAATACAGTAATGTGATGTAGACATACGTGAACTATTGTACTTGATATAATATTCGGAAAAAATAAAAGTTAGATAATTAATTTGTAATTACTCCTTAGAGTATCTGCAGTGGGATACACTTGAGTTTGTATGTTAAAATATTTTAAATGTTATAATAAAAAGGAGAGAGAAGAGAGAGAGATAAAAAGATAGAGAGAGATAGAGATAAGAGAAAGGAGAGTGAGACATGTGGCACTCACACCCGAGTGTGAGATAACACTCGCAAGATATAGAGTAATACTTGGGTTCACTCCTAGGGGTGAACCTCCTTATTCACCCCCTATTAGCTTAACCAATAAAAATAGAGTAATATGCCACATCATGGTATATTTAAAAATAAATCAAAATTAAAATTAGAAAAACAAAATGGATTATGGAAACAAAATCTGTATACATATAACAACTTTTTAACAAACCCAAACCGACATATAATTTGGTTTTAGTTATAAAATTTAAACTCTAACCACTTTTTTATAAACCCAAACCGACATATGACTTCGTTTTAATTATAAAATCTAAACCCTAACCACTCCTTTATAAACCCAAACCGACATATGACTTCGCTTTAATTGTAAAATCTAAACCCTAACCACTCCTTTATAAACCCAAACCGATATATAATTTCGTTTTAATTGTAAAATCTAAACCCTAACCACTCCTTTATAAACCCAAACCGACATATAATTTTATAAAAATTATAAAATCTAAATCCTAACCACTCTTTATAAACTCAAACCGACATATAATTTTATTTTAATTGTAAAATCTAAACCCTAATCCTGGTTTATAAACCCAAACCAACATATAACCTCTTTTAATTGTAAAGTCTAAACCAAACCAATAATTAACTTTCTTTAATTAAAAGTATACAGCATTTGTTTCCTTAATTTGTTTCGTTTTTTCAAATTTATTTTTAATTATTTTTTAAATATTATATTATGTGGTAAATTCTCATTGGTTTTAAAAAGAGAGATGAATAAAGGGGTTCACCCCTAGGAGTGAACCCAAGTATTTTTCCAAGATATATCCTGGCCAACTTTTGTATTATTTTTGATTTTTATAATACTCACACCCAGTGAACGAATGGGCAGTGTGTATGGTCTTAGAATATGGTCACAATAAAGTTTCACAATTTGGAAAATCCAGAATTGTTGACTACATTAACTGGAAAGGATCAAAAGTTATTACCAAATCAAAAGAAAAGTTATTACTGTAGATTGTTTTTTCAAATATGTTAAATTTTAACAATATAAGTCATTATTTTGTTTGCTGAATTAAGTCTATATATATATATATATATATATAGGATATATATACACCACTTTGGTAAAGTAAAATCAGTTGACTAATTTAAATAAAAACAACAATTAAGATGTTGAACAATAATATATGTAATAATAGTCTTGATTTTTATATTACAGTCTATATATTTGACTATCAAATGAAACATCACATAACAGAAAATAAATAATAAAATTGCTTAAGACCAAACAAGAGATGAAATCACAAACACTTCTGATCTCCATAGTCATGCTCTCTTTCTTTGCTCTACATCAATGTATGTAAAGAGCTATATAGTATATAATAATTTCTCTTTCTTTTGGTTATTCTCAATGTTTGGTTAATGATGTGTAGTTTCAAATATATAGGCATGCAGATGGATGTTGGAGAAATAGAGAGGTCGAGCAAAATCTATATTGCAAAGTGTATTCATAAGCCATGTGGATCAAGCTCTATTTTCAAACGGAATTGTTGGTGTTGTTTGAAAGATCCAACGATTTGTTTCAAAACCCAAAAAGAATGCAATTCCGATCCTCTTTGTGCTTTTTAGAAAATTAATGTACCGCTATGATATTTAAAATAAAAATAAAATATAGTACTAGTGAAAAGATTTTACATCTAAAATAGATTGTTCATCTGTGCGCAGTAAAATGAAAATACTATCATTTAAATATTTGTATTCAGCAAAAGTTAGAGTTATGTCGATCAACACTAATCGAAGGATCGTGTGTGAAGACGGTCTGGTGTCGCTCGACACCAGCGGTTGTGGAGGGAGTTTGGCTTGTTTTGTTTTGCGTGTTATCTGTAGTGGTACATGTTTGATTGTGATGTTTTGTGATCTCTTTCCGACTTGTTTTTATAGCTCGTAGATGGGATGATCGCTTCACTAAGAATTTTTTATAATACTTACGCGTCTCGTGTTTTGTGATGCATGTAAAGATAAAATGTGATCGTGGAGTTATGATGATAAAGAGGAGAATGATCTAGGGCGTTGTTTGGTTATTAATTAGTGTTAACTTTAGGTGTTGGAACCATCTTAAAATATTCGTTAGGTTGCTGGTTTAGATTGTTGGAACCGTTGGTAATTGATTTATTGATTTGATTAATGATTATTGGTTATTGGTTTAATCGTTGGTTATTGATTGGCATTCGCGTTGATTGATGTGTGTTTTAAATGGAAAATTGATGAGTAGGTATAAGTAGGTCTGAGCAAAATATCCGAACCCAAAAATTCGAACCGAACACTAAGAAATACTTGAACGGGTATTAGATTTCAATACCCGAAAAACCAAAAAACCAAACTGTGACACCCCGACCCGGTTTTCTTGAATTAATTAACTAATTAATAATATCATACTTACTAATCAGCTCTCCCAATTAAACAAGTCAACCAAACAACGCGGAAACAACCAATACACAATACGGTTACACAATTAAATCAACAATAATTCATTAGCTAACCAACAATCTAGCAAGTATGCTAATACATGAATGGTTCCAATTCATAACATTACAACAATAAATAACAAGTCCTTAGATCATCCTCCTCTCCTTGCCATCATTCCACGAGCACACTTTAACCTGCAACACAAACACGAGATGCGTAAGTATTATCACAAATACTTAGTGAGGCAATCCTCCCATCTACGAGCTATACAGACAAGCTAGATAGAGATCCCCACAACACAATCAAAACAACAAACCTGCCACACCACATGACATAACACAATCACCACACACAACCCTGCCACACAGGATTAGCACACAACAAAACAGCCAAACCGGCTCCACAGAACACTGGTATCCAGCGACACTAGCCCTGGTGTCGAGCACACTTTAACCATCAAACAAACACAGATCTCAGTCAAACAAATCTCAATGCTCAGATAAGCTCATGGTCACGCACTCACCTTAGCTTTTCGGAGATGGAGAGAAGAATGAATCCCACAATATCCAGCAACCCCCCCCCCCCACCATGCTCAGCAATCACATATCTCCTTTCTCATAGAGAGATCTCTTCAGAAACTCCAGAAATCTCCTCTTCTCTATCTCAGAAGGATTTCTCTAGAGGGAACCCTTTCTCTCTGATTTAGGAATATGTCACAACTGATTTTCGTCATCCAAACCCCTAAACATGCGACTTATAACTTAAACTAGGGTTTCCCAAAAGCCCACTTAAAATCGGCCCGCGATTAAAACAAATTCGCAGAAGCCCGAACTGTTAGTGTCGAGCGACATCAACCCTTGGTTTCGATCGACACCACCCCCCCCCCAAAACGCGTTTGGTTCGCGGGTGTTACACATTCCGAACCTTATAACCGAATGGGTACCCGAAATACCCTAAATATATACAAAATATTAGTTATTTTTAGATTTAATATAACCCAATTATCTAATATTATAATTAAAAATAAAAAAATATCAATTAATTTTAGATCTAAATAACTAAAAAATCCAAAATATTTAAAAATCGTTTGTAAATTTATCAAAATTTAATCAATTTTTAAAAAAAATTAACCAATTTTTCAGATTTTTTGGATATTTCGGGTATCCGAATCCGAATCGAAATAACCCAAACCGAACCCGACCCAAAAATATAAAATACCCAAACGGGTTCTAAGGAACTAAACCTGAAAACCCAAAAAATCTGAACCGAAGCCGAACGGCTACCCGAACGCCCATGCCTAGGTATGAGACTATTAATTAATTCGTTTCAAAAATAACCAATACTGTATTTTAGTTTTTTGAGGATATTTAGGGTATTTTTGGTTATATTTAGGTAAACAGTAATCAATATTTTTTTTATAGATATTTTGGATATTTTCATGTAATTCAGGTAGATTATATATTTGTAAAAAACTCGAACCCGACCCGAATCCAAAATTATTTCAAATATTTTTTGGTTCTCAACACAGTTACCCGAATTAAAATCTAGAAATAATCGAACGGATCTCAACTTTTTTATTCAAATTACCCGAAAAAATCTGAATGTTACCGATCCGAACCCAAATGCCCAGAACAATAATAGATCCAAAACCTTCCGCTGAAAGAAACAAAATCTTGTACATATAATCCAAAACCTTCCTTTCTATGGAAAAAACAATTGTCATGCAAGAAAATTAGCAGATAGAATACAGTACATACGTGAACTATTGTACTTCAGTACTTGATATAATATTTGGAAAATAAAATTATGTAATAATAATAGTCTTGATTTCAATATTAAAGTCTATATATTTGACTATCAAATGAAACATCACATAAGAGAAAATAAATAATAAAATTGTTTAAGACCAAACAAGAGATGAAATCACAAACAATTCTGATCTCCATATTCATGATCTCTTTCTTTGCTCTACATCAGTGTATGTAAAGAGTCTCTCTCTTTGTTTTGGTTATTTGTCAATGTTTGGTTAATGATGTGTAGTTTCAAATGTGTGTAGGCATGAAGATGGATGTTGGAGACATAGAGAGCTCGAGCAAGCTCTATATTCCAAAGTGTGTCCCTGCCCAATGTGGAGAAACTTTTTTCAAACGGAATTGTTGGTGTTGCATGAAAGATCAAATGATTTGTTTCAACACTGAAAAAGAATGCGATTCCAATCCTCGTTGTCCTCCTTTAAAGTTTAAACTTTTAAAAAATTAATGTATCGCTATGATATTTTACAAACATATAATGTTTTACTATTCTTTATTCACAACTATGATGGTTTAATTAAAATTAAAATAAAATATAATATAGTACTAGTGAAAAGGTTTTACACCTACTAAAATAGATAGTTCATCAGTAAAATGAAAATGCTATCATTTATATATTTGTATTCAGCAAAAGTTGGAGTTATGAAGGAAAACATTTTACTGAGCACTGATGAACAATCTATTTTAGTAGGTGTAAAACCTTTGCATCTTGTTGTAAAATAATTAAAAAAAAAAAAAAACCTTTGCAAATGAAATCCTAATTTTTGTCTATTATTATTTGGAAAAAATGTCATAAAAACTTCAACTATGCAATTTTATTGAAAATAAGTCTCAACTTTGCATCTGGTAAATATCCAACTATTTTTTATTTCTCTATTTAATAATCATATTTTTAAGTCATGAAACGGAACAAATGTATATAATTATATTTACGTTAAGAGATTACATTAAACCAAAACGATATTATATCTTTAAAATAACAAAGTTCTCAATTTCAATTAAAATTTGAGATATAATAAAAGTCGAAATTGAGATTCTTAGTGTTTAGGATACGTTATCGTCTTATAACTACTTTCTAGTAGCATAAATTATCTAAACGGTATAATCATTTGTAACATATATAAAATCAAAAATTTCTAACGATAATGCAGTAGCAAACAACAAAAGAAAATATTCTAAACCTCCAATACAACAAAAATGTACAAATCATATCTAACCCTAGATGATCATTAAAATTAATAAAAATCCTTGAATTCAATTTTCCTACTTACAATCTTTGGGCTTATTATTGGGTATAAACCATATTTGGGCTTATTATTGGGTTACAAAACCTTATTTGGGCCTTTATTTAATAATCTATAAATTATTTTACTAACCCTTTCTTCTCATTTCTCATCACTGCCAAAATGGAACCACCAAAGTCACAAATCACGCCGGAAAAATCAACCTCCGAAGCTTCAACCACCGTATCCTCCGCCTTTCCTCCTTCCGGCTGCTGCACAAACTGCGGCGGACCAACAATTTCCGAACCACCACCACTAGCTTCATTCCCAGAGATGTCACCACCACCGAACTATCGTCCGATTCGAGCTCCAGCAATCAATCTCCCTCACAACTCTCAAGCAATAATCCTCTCTCCAGTTCCTCACGCCGAACAAGTCACCGTCGTATCTCCGCCGTATCAATTCCAATCTCCAATCAAACGAATCCACACTCCCGACGATATTCGCCGATTCCATGAATCTTCATCTTGTAAGAACTTCTTAGGATTCGTTGTTTCGTTATCCGAATCGATCTGTGGATTTAAGATCTCAGATCCTTGTCATATCTCACCAACCGTCGCCGCCATAGTTTCAATCCTTGAAACTTTGTTACAATGGATCGATGAGATTCCTCCTGCTCAACAATCGGCTCGATACGGTAACGTTTCGTTTAGGTCGTGGCACGAACGGCTCGGTGAGAGAGCCGAATCGATGATTCTCGAGTTTCTTCCTGAGGAAGTTAAAGAATCTGTAATTGAGATTGTTCCTTACTTCTTAGATAGCTTTGGGAACTCTAGTAGAATCGATTACGGAACCGGACACGAAACGAATTTCGCGGCGTGGTTGTATTGTTTAGCGAAATTGGGGATTGTTAAAGAAGAGGATTATCATGGTTTAGTGGCTAGAGTTTTTGTTAAGTATTTGGAACTGATGAGGAAATTACAAATGGTTTATTGTTTAGAACCAGCTGGATCTCATGGAGTTTGGGGACTCGATGATTATCATTTCTTACCGTTTATATTCGGGAGCTCTCAGTTGATTGATCATAAGTATATGAAACCGAAATCGATTCATAACGATGATATTTTGGAGAATTTCTCTAGTGAGTACATGTACTTGTCTTGTATTGCCTTTGTGAAGAAGGTGAAGAAAGGTTTGTTTGCTGAGCATTCGCCGTTGTTGGATGATATAAGCGGTGTACCGAATTGGAAGAAAGTGAATAGCGGTTTGCTTAAGATGTATAGAGTTGAAGTGCTTGAGAAAGTTCCGATTATGCAGCATTTCCTCTTTGGCTGGCTTATAAAATGGTATGATTCTTCTTCTTCTTCTTTCCTTTTGTCTCGTTTTTAGCTGATCAACTTATTGCTTTAGAATAGAAAACTTTGATTGTGTAATGGTTTGTAGATTGGATTATCTATCTTGAGATCGATATCTAGAACGACATTTCGATTATTTTTATATACATTTTGCTTATCTTGTTAGGTAGAGAAATCTTTTTGTTTGCAGATTGAGGTTACATTATCTGTTGACAGATTTTCTAGTATGCGGTTTCACATGTGTTATCATTAATTGGTTACTTATACAGAATAATTTGCTGAAAACTAATGTGAGCGTATTTGGTACCATTGCACAATATTGTTTGCATCGCCATTCTCTACACATATTTGCTTCGAATTTTTCATTAGACATGAACAAAACTTACAGCTTCTCATTGGCCCTTATAGCTTACATCTCGTGTTGAGTTCGAAATGTTTTAAAACATCGTCGTGGAATCTAATTGCGTTAAAAATGGTGTTGGCAGGGAAGAGTGATTTTGCTTTTAGTGCCATAGATGGAAGCAGGGACTGCGATTTTATCTTCCTTGAGGTTGTTTAACATAAAGTAGAGACGCTTTTGCTGTTGCGTGTATCTGATAAGCAGAGTTTATATTTGGTTTTGCTATTATGTCATCTTCTTCTTGTATTCTCTGCGATTAAAACTTAACTTTTTGGAAAATTTATAAGACTTTGCGAAAGTAGACGATGTTTTTTGTTTAAAAAGATGGTAAAATGTGTGAAATTTTCAATAAGTGGTACTAGAAATGGGTATATATAACTTACTGATGATAGCCATGTTCTGCAAATCGACAACTGCTATGATGAACCAAATTGCATATGGTTTTTATATGGTATAAAACTGAAAAAACCAAATCGAATTACATATGGTATTTATACGGTTTCATAAAAATGAAACCGAAACCAAACCGAAAAAACATACTAAAAGTATATTATTTTTGAAAATAAAATTGAGTATCAACAACAAAATACATAACAACCAACGAAACCTAGTTATCATTATAGGTATAGATACTTGGGTTGTATTTGGTTTTCGATTGGACTAATTAACAGACATGTGTTTTTGTTTAGAAAATTTATACTCCCTCTGTTTCTAAATGTAAGATGTTTTAGAAAAAAAATTTGTTTTTAAATGTAAGATGTTCTCTATTTTCTATGTATAATTAATGACAAATTATTGAATTCAAGAAAAATAACTAAATACTATTGGTTTAGAGTTGTTGGAAATTGTAAATTACAAAAAATAATGCATTTTAAATATGATTTCTTAATATGTGTGAAAAAGCTAGAACATCTTACATTTTGAAACAGAGGGAGTAAGATTTTGGAAAAAAAATGATATTGATATGGCTGGAGCTAGGTTCCCAAAAATAATAAATGTGGGATATTCAATAAGAGAAATATGATACTCCCTCTGTATCATAATATTTGATTTTCTAGACTTTTTTTTTGTTTCACAAAGATTGATTTTCTACACTCTAATCAATGCATTTATTCTTAAAAAATGTAATTTCATTGAAAATGGGAATATAACTTAATTTTCATTGGATGTAGAACATTAATGATTTGAAAAATAATATTAATATAATTAATAAAGTATTGTATTTAATGTTTCTTAATATGTGTGAAAATCCTAGAAAATCAAATAAACTGATACAGAGGGAGTAATAATTTAGAAAGTATGCTAGCAAAATATACAATTACAACTAGACATGGGAAAATAGTGTCGTTCTTTAATTAGTAGAAAATACATGCAACTTGTTGGTTTTTATGAATCTTGATTGATATCATAATTAGGTTAATAATCTTAAACTTTTAGACAAAAAAAAAAAAATTATTGGACATAAAAGTTAATTAATGAGATTGTCTTGTTTCGATTTTAGAAGGGTGTTGTCATGATTCCCTATATTATTTACCACTCTTGATTTCTTGAATTTATAAACATTTCCAGTGTCCAATATTTTTTACTCCCTCTGATTTTTTTTAAGTGTCGTTTTAGAATTTTGCACACAGATTAAGAAAACATTAAATTTTTTATTTTTTCTAAACAAAAACATCATTAACTACATACCTAAACATAATCTGCCCAATAGTAAAACAATCTGCAGAATACTAATAGTCATAAAACATTAAAAACTAATAAATTTTGCATTGAAAATACAAAACGACACTTATTTTGAAACAAAATTTTAAGCCTAAAACGACACTTAATTGTAAACGACACAGTTGTTTACAAACTCGTTAATTCATCTTAGGAAAACCACAAAAACAACGGTTTCGTCTTAACTAGATTAGGACTCGCGTATACGCGGGTTTAAAATAAAAACTTTATAACCCGTGTAAGAAAAAAAAAATTAGGACCCGCGTACGCGGGTTTATAACTAAAATTTTATAATTCGTATATAAAACAAAATTAGATATTCTGAAAAATATTTATAAATTATCTAATTTATTTTTTTTCTTTGTTTATTAATTATTTTCATATATTTTAATTATATATTTTTCATTATCATTCATGTTTCAAAATTTTATATTTTCATCCGGTGAAATCAATCTTTACGCATCAACCTCCTAAACGTTTACAAAAAAATTTGTAACTTATCAAAACATGTAGAAGGATACGAAAATATCACGTTTAGATCAAAACCTATATTATAACACAATAGTCATATCAAACGTCTCTAAATCCTCGTATCCACAAAAACATTAATACACTAAGCCTAAATAATCACATCAAAAGTAAAACATATTATACATTCATCCAATAAAATAAATCATAGAGTATCCACCTACTAAACGTTAACAAAATAGTTCGACACCAATTATTAAAACATATAAACCAATACCAAAAGAATTAGGTTTTGATCAAAACTTACCTTATCATACGATGATAGCGTCTAGACCAATCAGTTAAAACATTATCGAAATCTTCATGCATCGATACATATGGTATGTTCCACATCCTCCAAATTTTTAACCATAATAAAAACATAATTATAATTTCTATACTTCTTAATCGGAAAATACTTGCACAAATAGCTCTATCAATTCTACAAAGTTATAGTAACAGTTATAAAACGCAATAAATTCATATGAGAAAATTCATCCCTATAAGCTTTGTTAACATTATCTTTTTATATTTTTAAAATTATTTTATTTATAATTTTCTTAATATTATCTTTTTATATTTCTAAATTTATTTAAATTTTAATATTTTCTCATAATTATCTCTTTACATATTTAAAATTATTAAAAACAAATATTTTTTGACACGTGTCAAAATCTCGAATCGTTGAAATCGACACGTGTCACGATCCAGCGAGTTGCTAACTTTGAAAACCCAACTTTATATAATAAGATTAGATCCAAATCTCGCATAATTCTATGAGATGTGGATTCGATCCTTTTATGTTATTGTGGTTTACTGTCCTGCAATAATTTATTTCAGTTAAAAATTCTGAAATCATTGAGCAATAACTAAACCATGTGCGTTTTAACCAAAAAATATCATGAAACTTATCTTAAATTAATATTTTACACAAGTCCATCAATCGTGTATGAAAATGTAATTGTTTATTCCGATAATTTTGTTAAAGAATAGCTTGCTGTTGGAGTACCAAATCGGATTAGATTACAACTAGACATAGGAAAATAAGTGTCCTTTTCTTTGATTGATAGAAAATGCAAGAAACTTGTTTGTCTTTAATCTTTGTTAAACTACAGCTGTTATTAGTTTTGTCTTAACTACAGCTGTTATTAGTTTTGTCTTAACTACAGCTGGATTTAGAAATAACGTTACAGTAGTTGACTTAAAAAATGAACTAGTGTTATATAAATAGACAACTATCGGCGGATCTTACAAATCAATAAACTTGCGAGCTTAACAAAGATTCATGAGTTGAAACTCTTTTTTTTTTCCTTACTTAAACACTCTCTCGTTGCTTCTTCATTCCTTCTAAAGAAACCCATATGGAACCTGAGCATGATTACTCTGGCTCTAAACCCATCCTTCCACCGGAGTGTTTTACCTTTCTGATAAAAGAGAATCCTCCACTCTCTGTCTGCATTGTGTGCGGAAAGGGTCCCTTGGAGAACAAGCCCTCTTATTTCCTCTGTCATGTTACCGCTTTTGAAATCCACTCGCATTGTTACTTCTTTTCGCCGGAGATTAGACACCCTTTTCACCTCTCCCACCCTCTCACCTTCACCTTCCAAACACCTCACTCCGATGATCATGTTTCCATACCTGAAGAAAGTTATAAAAAGTGCAAATGTTGTGGGAAGCATCTTGGTGAGTATTGCTATCATTGTTCCATATGCGATTATAGTATATGCCCCAAATGTACGGAAGCCCCATTAGATCTCACTATCAGACACCTGAAAACACACGACCACACCCTAAACCTCTTTCCTGGACTACTTTCTATGCCTTGCAATGCTTGTGGGAAGTCTCTTGACGACACCACAGATCTTGTTTACACTTGTCTCCCTTGTACCTATATGGTCCATAAAAAATGTATCTATTTGCCCCATGTTATCAAAATCACCCGTCACCCTCACCGTCTTTCTTACTCTTCTTCCCTTCCTTCTGGTGAGTTCTTATGTGGAGTTTGTCGCCATACCGTCGATGTGAATTACGGGCAATACTCTTGCACTAAAGAATGCCATTATGCCGTCCATTCAAAATGTGCAACAAGAGAAGATGTGTGGGATGGAAAAGAACTTGAAGAGGTGCCTGAAGAACCCGATGAAGATATCGAGCCATTTGTGCAGATAGATGAGAATACAATACAACATTTCAGCCATGAGCATTGGCTAAAGCTGCACAGAAACGACAAACCTAACGATCATGAAATCAAGTTCTGTCAAGCTTGCACCCTTCCACTAAAAGTTGCTGACGGTTTCTATAGTTGTATGCAATGCGATTTCGTTCTCGATGAAATATGCGCATGCCTTCCACGCAAAAAATACCACCCCCTACACAAGCATCCTCTTACCCTCCTCAACATTTTCCCTCCTAAACGTTCTGACCTCTGGTTTGAAATATTTCCCAAAGGTTACTTCACATGCCTTGGTTGTGGCCGACAATGTTGTGGTTTCGTTTACAAATGTGGCGAAGAGGATTGTGAATTTCAACTAGACGTCAAATGTGCTTCCCTTCCTGATCCTTTCATCCATGGCTGCCACCCACAAAATCATCCCCTTTATTTCAACCTGACTAATGGTAAATGCATGGGTTGTGAGAATGAAATATGTGCAGATTATGCCTTAGAATGTGTTAAATGCACGTCTTTCTTGGGTCTTTATTGTGCTACTATTCCTTCTGTGGCACAATACAAGCACCATAAGAATCCACTGAGTCTTCGTTACGGCAAAGAAAAGACAGAAGATCTCCAAAATTGGTGCGAGATATGTGAATCAAAACTAGATGCAAGTATGTGGTTTTATGCATGTGACTATTGCAGCGTCACTCTCCATATTAAATGCTTATTGGGAGAGAAGACCTACATGAAGCCCAACCACCACATCAAAGCATTGCGGGGTGAAGTCGAAGTTACTCGTAACAACAATGGCAACTCTCGACCATTATGCGATCAATGTGCTATTCGTTGCGTAGATACTATGATATATAAGTTGGAAGATAAATATTGTTGTAGTGTTCAATGTGTGAACATTATAAAGGACGAAAAGAAGATTGAAAATAAGGGTATTAATAGCTCAGTAGAACCGCTACCGTACGAAAAAGCGTTGTTGAAATTGCTTCGTCCGGGCCTATAATATATAGATCCGACACTTTACATAACAATTTTTTATTATGTTATAGGATTATTCACAAATATAACAACATTCTTTGGTATGCTATCGTTAAATATACAATAGTGATTATGATTTGCTATTCATATGGTTAATTATAGCATTGTCGTAAATTAATAATAGCAGTCAAAATATGTAATAATTGATGTATCTCTAGGGTTGGGATCAATTGCATGCTATTATGCCATCATCTCATAAAAATATTTTCATTTTGTCATCTTCTTTTTTCTATTTTTGTTTTGATTTATTTTTAAAATCAAAACCATTATAATTGACCAAAAGACCTTTAAAACTTAAAGAAATTACATGATCCAACCGCAGATCAGTGGAGCGGCCCGGATCCGACTCGAAACAGCTGGTGGGACCCGATTTTTGCTACATCTCCATCCCACGTGGCTCTAACACACGAGTTCTATTGTTTTGAAATTTTTGTTTTCCTAGTTCTGTAATTGAGTCGAAAGTTTATTTTTATTAGACGACAAAACAAATCCCTATATGTACTATACTGATTAATCAACTATGCCTAATTATCATATTTCATTTTTTGCTATTTTGATAATAAATATTAGAATTAAATTTAGAATTTAAAATTACAAAAAAAAGATAAAATTAAATTTTCTAGAATCCAACCGAAATATAGAATTGAGCTACACAAAATTAATTTGATGTAAAAACAAACTGAAATTTTTTCTTATTATTGATTTTAGGTGAGTTAAAAAAAAATGTAATCGCATTGCTCGATCATCATACATTTAAGTTCTCTTCCTTGGTGAGATCAAAGATGTGGAGCTCTGTCATTGCACCGGCCTTTGGAAATTCTTCACCATAAGAGGTGACACGATACATCAAGTAAGGGTTGGTGGTGGTTTGCATGGAGGAGAACATCCGAAGGGTGTGGGATCTCTGAGAAGTGCAAGGGTATGAGATTAGACATGACAAAGAAGAAAACAAAAGATTATACAAAAACTATAATAAACAGAGATTTTACCAGAGCAAATTTGGGAAGAGAAGACTTGGAAGAGAGGCTGAGAAGTAGAGACCACTACATAACGCACAAGTCATTCCTCCGTCAACGGTTTTCCGAGACATTGATAGGCTGGTGCGCAACTCGATCTAGCAAAACGACACGTGCGTCGGTTCTCAAGACTGATGCAATTGTGGCTGTGTTAAGAATCTCATAATTCTCATCTGTATACTCCCTTGTTTTTTAATCTTTTTTTGGCAAGGTAGTATTGCTATAGGTATAATCTTGTAAGCTTAAGCCTTCATTCCTTAATGATATTTACAATTTACCAAAAAAAAAAAAAAGAGAAGTAGAGACATTAGTTTGATTATGTGCAAAGGAGAAACCAATTCAGAAAGAAATAAATGGGTTTTGAGTTAGTCAATGTCTCTTTGCTCCAACCTTTAACCAAAGTGCTTGCCACAATGCACCAACGAATATTTTTGTTTCCTTTGTCACTCTTCAATTATTATCATATTTCTCTTCTTCAATATCCCACATTTATTATTTCGGGGAACCTCCAACCATATCTTTTTAAAAAAAATCTTATAAATTGTCTAAACAAAAACACAGATCAGTTAACGAGTCCAATCGAAAACCAAATATTGTACAACCTATTTAACAATGGGGTAAATTATAAACCAAGTGCCTTTGGCCTAGTGGTAAAAGGGCTCCAGCTGGAGCTTCCGCCCTAGGTTCGAATCTCCTTGGCCACCCGGAGACGCCTTAAGTGGTAAGACAACGTGGATTTCTCGTGGGTTTCGTGAGATTAGTCTTTGGGTCTAAAAAGCCTTTAGGACTTATCAAAAAAAAAAAAAAAAAAAAATGGAGTAAATTATGATCATATGTACGTTGGCCTGGTCAAAATGAAATCCCACACCCAACTCCAAGCCCGAACCAATAAATCTGATCCCGATCCGAATCCATTATTGAGAACTACCCGAATCGATTTTGTTGCTATGGTATTTCGGGTTCAGGTAGTATCTGATCCGATCCCGAATTCCAAACTAGTACCCAAAAAAGCTGAATTTTGAATCCGGAAGAAGCCGAGCTCGAAAAATAAAATATAATCCGAATATTATTATTATAAATACATAATCTATCAACCTAAACTCAAAAATTCAAAATCCAAAATCCAAACTAACATGAACGGATACATTAACACCCATAGCCTAAATGCGTGCGTCAATCTAAAACAAAGATGGAGGCAATCGAAATCAGTAGACCCTACCCACAATTTTGTTTTAATTTATGTTGATTTTCAATTTCCAATACAGTATATGAGTGATATTATGTTCATAGAAATAAAATACACTTAAATTTTTTGCGGGAAAAGTGATCACGTAATCCGCAAATTTATTTATATAGGTTATAGATTTTTATTTCCTCTTCTCCTTAAAAAAAGACTTTGTTACGGTCTAGCTAGTGAATTAATATCTTTACCCCCGGTAAAGACATTAAAGGGAACCTCCTCTTTACATCTACTCAACTATTCGATTACCTTGAACATTCTAAGCTCATGTATTCAAAGAGAGATCAAAGGTTTTACATGCTAAGTGTTGGAGGACACCACTTGTGGTCATGGGATGGTCTTCAATCAACCTTTGCTCAGATCAATGAGTTGCGGTTTAACAACCTTCCTCATTTTTCGCATTCTGAGTTGCAGCTTCTTGATTCTTGTAATAGAACTGATCACCTTGTGGAGTCTCCCACAGCACAACGTCTCGTAGTCAAATGGTATATTAGTTGAAACCAACACTTTTAGAAATATACGTTCACATAGATAACAAAGCAAATAGCGCCAAATATCATCCAAAGATTAAATGATAAATAACTAAAAGCCCAAAGTTTAACACTTGTTTAAACTAAAGAAATTAAAAAGAAAAGACATCGATTGGAAATCATTGGGTGTAACAAATAACTAAAAGACCAGTTGATCCAACAAATGAATCATTACAATCCAAAGCAGAAAAATAAATTAAATTTAATGGGTATATTCGTACCATTTATTTTACCAATTTCGATCCGTCTTTGAATACAAATACAGTCTTAAAACGATATTTGTAATAAAATATGAGGAATACTTTATATATATAAAGTAGAGTGCATCACATACGGGAAAACGGCCAAAATCAACCCAAACTGTTTACGAAATGCCGTTTTATACCCAAACTTTAGTACCATGCCAAAATCAATCCCAACTAACTAATAATTCAAATTTCCTACCTGAACAGTACTCCGTTTGCCGTTTTATACCTAAGCTTAGACGGAGTTATTTTTCCGTCTAACGACGGAGCTAACGTTGGATGCCGGTTATCAAAACGACGTCGTTTTGTGTTTTCTGTTGGGTTTACTAATTTCTCAAAACGACGTCGTTTTGATGTTGGAGACAAAATCAAATCTGAAATTAAAACTAGGGCTCGTGTTCTTCTTCTTGTGTTCTTCGTCGAAGGTAACGTGACAGAAACAGAGATGAGTAATCGAGTAAGAGGTTTCCCAAGGATATGTAAATGTGGTGAAGCAATAAGAATGGGCACGTCTAGGACTGCAAAAAACCCAGGAAGGTTATTTCATTCTTGTCCACATGGATCCGAAGAGGTATATGAATTTTCAGATTTGTGTGATTTCTTTGTGTTTTAGATGTTGATGTAAACTAAAGATTTTAGACATGTTAAATATTATAAAATATAATCATTAATAAGGTATATAAAAGGAACTCTTAACCTGCAATCTAAATATTTATAACTAAAAAAACAAAAAATTTACTAAAGTAAATATCTAAAGTTTGGTTTGCACAAAAAAAAAAAAAAAAAAAGTTTGGTTTAACAATAGAAAACACTTACAAAATACATGATTTTAATTATTGTTTTTATACATAAAATATGATAGAGTTAGATATCACAACTATAAAAATTAAGAATCGATTGGTAACGTAAAATATGATCAAACGTCAATTTATGTTGTTTGTGTTTAAAACACGGATCTATAGATAGAGTTTAATATTACAACTATAGACATTAACAATCGATTGGTAACTAATTAAAGTGCTTTTATTGATGTTGCTCCTAAGATGAGATTGAAAAAGATAAATTATCAAAACTATGTGCATTAGAGAAACTAATAGATTAACATCTTATGTTAATACTAATTACAAATAAAATATAATATATTATTAGGAACTAAAACTTGGTATAATTATTTTAAGATGATACTATTTCTGTTTTTTTATTAAGTGATGTTTAAGAATTTTAAATTTTGTTTAAAGTAGGTGTCGTTTTATATATTTAATGAAGATTTTTTTGATAAAGTTTCATTTTATCACTACTATTAATCTAAAAAATGATACAGTTTACTAACAGAGACTAAAAAGGAAAATTTAATAGTTTTTTTTTTAATAAAACCTTAAATGAAAAGGTTTTATCTTACCAAAAATTGAAGTATCGCGCAGTCAAATATTACAGTCTAAAAATGGAAGTATGGCAGTCAAACTTTCGATATTTATTAGACTCATTGTTATCTTACCTAAATAAGTGATATAATAATTTGAATCATATTTGAGACATATGGCTATAAAACTAAGACTACTTTCATCAATATAGGCATCCAAATTTCTTTTGTGACGATTTCTTTTAACATTATCGATCGAGGTATTACGTGATCTCGATTTATCTATTAATTATCTATATAATTTCATGTGATAGTTTTTTATTATCTATATTTTTCACATGTATATTAGATGAATATTATATTTTGTTTACAAAACTTACATCGATTTCCATCAATTTTACCACAAACATATATGCATGGTTATGGTTGGCTATACATGTTTGTTTCTAAGCACAAGCAATATTTGCAATAATAATTGTTACAATCATAACTAATATATGCATCACTTTTGTTTATAACATCCATTTTCTATACAATATATTTCATACTGTTTTGATGATTTTATTCTTATACAATTTTTTATTCAGGGGTTACGGGAGAAAACAAAACAAAGAATAATGACTTCCAACTGTTGTGCTATCAGCAAGATCTTGAAGGAACCTTGTTCTCCAAATTGTATCTCCGCACCATATTTTCCATCGGATGATACAAGATTCGAAGATGTTCATAAAATCTTTGGAGCCAAGAACGTGCGTAGGATCCTCAATAATCTCCCATCTTTAGATCAACGTGAGATTGCTGCGAACTCTTTGCGCGATGCGGCTGAGGCTCGTAGACGTGATCCCATTTCTGGTTATCATGGCATGATCCTACACTACCAGAGTATTCTCAATAATGTTGAACAAGATACCAATTTTACAATGAATGAGCTTGAAACTTTTGTAGGACCCGATCAAGTGCCAAAATATTTTGATCTTCGTATTCCAGACGATTTTCTCACTACACCAGACTCTTTGGATTCTTATATTGAGAAAATAAAAAACCTAACCACAACTCAAAAGAATCAACTTATGCAACTCTGGAAGAGAGAAGATCAAAAGATGGGTGATGGTCATGGAGCTGATGGCGCATCAACATATATCTGTTGGGCCATCTACGCGTTAAGAAGCATCAATGATACTCATCAACAGATACCTGCATTACCTGAATACCAAAACCAACAATAATTTTAATCAAATGTCTTTTGTATGTTTTTTTTTTCTTTTTTTCTTTGTTTGTTTCTTCTTTGAACTCCGGTTCCCATAATAACTTTGTGTCTTTTTGCTTTATTTATTTGCATTTTATCATAAATCTATGTAGTTCTTTTAATGAATATTTATGATGTTTGATCTTATAAATCAATCATACCTAGATTTGTTGCTAAATCATATGAAAGAATAATTTAAAAAAAAAAAAAAAAAACATGAATAAGTTCTTAAGTGGGTAAAGTTGGATTTATATACATATATTACAAATACGGATTTGCGATCTATTGTATCAATATCCTATATTAAGGTTATCGAGTAGAAAAGTACAATTTTTTTTTTTTTTAATTTTGTTCGCCATACATAACGATGACATTTTGGAGAATTTCTCTAGTGAGTATATGCACTTCCATTGTATTGCCTTTGTTAAGAAGGTGAAGAAAGGTTTGTTCCCTGAGCATTCGCCGTTGTTGGATGATATACCGAACTGGAAGAAAAGTTAATAGTAGTTTGCTTAAGATGTATAAAGTTGAAGTGCTTGAGAAAGTTCCGATTATGCAGCATTTCCTCTTTGACTGGGTTATCAAATGGTAAAACAAAAACAAATAACAGAGATGAGAACATACACCAACAGAAAATATGATCAAATTTTTTGGTTCAAATTCTTGATTAGCAACAAAAACATTATAAAAACATTACCTTAGCATTTAACCCACCATAAAATTAAACATAGACATATTAATGTTAAAAGATTACCGATCTATCCGTTCACCCAAATTTTCAATGCATTGATTCGATACATGAAGAAACTGTCTAAGACCATCCTTATCGGCACATATTTGCCAAAAGTTTTAGCCTTAAAAAAATAAAAAAATAATGAAAAAGGTGGTTTGAAGTGGAGAATCGAGTCTTGGCGAGGATCTTTTCACACATAAGTCTTAGAACCAGGTGTCAGCAATTAATTGGGCGCTGCATTTTCTCTGCTTTATTCTTTCTCTTCTCTCTTCTTTCTCCTCGCTTAGCCAAATTTTCTCTCTCTCTCTCTCTCTTCTTTTTTTTGTCATCTCGATTTATTAATTATTACAGATTATGAGAACTATTACATAGACGATCTACCATGGACAATTCCTTTCGACCCTACTAGATTCACGAACCACACTTCCTTCGTCCTTTTCCATGTTGAATCACGGCGAACGGCTCTAATTACGCATCACTGGGATCTCATATAAATTTGCCTCCATTAATCTGCATAATTGTTAATAAATCGCAATATCTAGGACTCGAACCCCATACCTCTCTTCTTTACACTTAAATTATTTAAGTATTTTTAAAAACCAAGAGAAAATATGTGACGATAAAGATGCTCTAAGATTCAATTGACCTATATAGCAACCAGAATTAATTACTATAGATGGCTTAAACGGCCTAAAGGTAACCTAATCCCAATAGATATAAATGGCTTAAATGGACCCAAAATTAAACATATCTAAACAGTCTAGTTGTGAAACAAGCCAAGCCTACGCGGACCACATACCTAAGTATCAACGTACGAAGTGGGCTTTGATTCTCGTATTGATCACGCTTTTAACTCTTTGGTCATGTGATGTGATCTAGAAACACTTTTTCACATCTAGATATGTCTGAATTCTAGGACATAGTCAACAAGTCAACGTCGGTAGAGATCCCCACAACAACATCTACAGACACGTGTACGTTATCTTCCGGTCTTTTCACCGGCACGTGTCGGTAATTTCACCTACAAGTAACTCTCATACTCTGCAATAATGTCAAAGCACCACACACACACACGGTCACAGTAATTCCCAATTCCCACGGCACCTATTGCCATCAATATCAAGAAAAAGAAAATATCAAAACTTTATTTTTTACAATTAAATATCTTGACAAAAAAAAAAAAACAATTAAATATCTAAACTTTATTATCTCTTTTGCGTTTTTCCGAGAGACATTTAAGGAATTTATTTTTGGAAAAATGTTGCAAAATTTTTAATTGTGTGTTCTTATTGAAAAAAACTTAAATTTTGTATTTAATAAAATATATATCTAATTTTTATTAATTTTTTATTAGATCATAAATTTTTATTGATTTTATCAATTTAGGCATATCATTAAATTGCAAAACATGATAAATAGAAGAAGTTATATTTTTGTTAATAAATTTCGATTAATGAACAAAATGACGTTAAATAAAATAGATTAAACATCGTATAATTAATCATCAAAAAAATTAACAAAGTTAATCATTTAATAAAAAAATTCAATAAAAATTTAAATGTATATTTTATCAGTTGAAAATTTTATGTTTTTTTTTTTAACAAAAACGTTTACTTTTGTAACGTTTTTTTTTTTTTTTCTCTCTCTTTTTGGTTGGAGAATTTACATAAAAGCTTAGTAGATTCTCTGATCAGAGATTGGGTTTATTATGTCCACACAGAATCGTGTAAAAAAAGGTATTCTCTTTTTACTTGCTTATTGAAGAATTAAAGTAAGTGAACAAAAAGTAAACTGTTTTATTCTGTTCCTCCATTAAAATCTTGCCAAAATGTACAATTTCTACTGTTTATTTTTTTCTCTTTTATAAGAAAATAATTCATTTATTTTCTTGATGGACCCTTTTTGTTGTTGTGTCATAGAATTTTTACTCGCTGTTGTTTTGTTTGCTTTGTTCTTCTTGTTTGGATATTGTAAATTCTTGATACTCTCTCTCTCATTACATATCTTTCTCTCTTCTCTCTCTCTCTCTGTGGTGGATAAACTAAGAACATAGAAGAGCTTTAGAGATTTTTTTCTGGTGAATAAAGTTTTTTTATGAAATTGTATTTGATGATAGATTTGTCATTTGTGTGTAAGAAAGTGGTTTCTTTTTTTTCTTCTTTTAGTAGATTGTTCTTTCTAATTCTAGTAACTTCACTGGTTCTTGAACTCTTTCAGCTTTTTTGTTTCAGATCTCTGATCTTTCTGCAGTGGAAACTTCTGAGTTAAAAAGATGTTAGTAGTGATTATTGTACTTTTAAAGATTTGGATTTAATCATGTTTCTTTTCAGTACTTGTGTTCTTGCTCATAGACTTTACTTGTCGTTTTGTGGATTTTAGTTCCTTAAACATGTTTTGTTCATCTGGGTTTGCTAGATCTTTAGGTTTTCTTCATCTCTGTTGGATCTTGTGATTGATTTAAGAAAAAAGTTACAGCCTTTATGAGGTTCTTAGATTTGTGTGATTATATCTTAAGTGTATAAAATGATCATTTCCTTGTATTGGTTTGTAGATGGAAGAAGATTGCGAGTTTAGACATTGGGATGAGTTAATACCAGATGCTCTTGGTTTAATCTTTAGCCATTTGCCTCTTCAAGAAGTACTAACAGTTGTGCCTAGAGTTTGCAAAGCATGGAACAGAGCTGTAACTGGACCTTATTGTTGGCAAGAGATTGATATTGAGCTGTGGAGTAATCGTTGTCATCAGTCTGATCATCTTGATCGAATGCTTGAAATGTTGATCCCTAGGAGCTCTGGTTCTTTGCGGAAACTTTCCGTTACTGGCCTTCGAAATGACTCTATTTTCTCCTTCATTGCACAACAGTGAGTTGTAATTTCTCGAGTTTCGGCTTTATTTGGCGTATTATGATTAAATTGTGAAGAAGGTTTAAGCGGTTATAGGCGTAATTTAGGTTTGTGTTTCATTATCTAGAGCTGGTTCTTAAAGATGTAGCCTTTTAGTAGTGTATGTAGTTTAGATTGAAGTATAAGATAATCGGAAACTCTTTGTCACTGTCCTTTAAAACACTAGGGAGTTGAATTTCTCGAATATCCGAGAAGCTTGAAATGGTTTTAGGTGTAATCTAGTTTGTATTTTGGATGAGATTGAAGCAACATGGTTTCTAAGTTTATTGCTTTTTGTATCTATCATTTGCTGACTAATACATTTCAATGTTTTCTTGTTTTCTTTTGCAAGTGCTGGTTCACTTAAAACCTTAAAGGTGCCAAGAAGTGGTCTGACCAATTCGGGTGTGGTAAACGTAGCTGAAAAGCTTTCATCTCTGACTTTCTTGGATTTGAGCTACTGCTGCAAAGTAGGTCCTGAGGCGATACAAGCCATAGGCAAACACTGTAAATCTCTGAGAGAGTTTTGCAGAAACATGCATCCATTGGATGTAGCAAGTGTTGTCTCTCACGACGATGAAGCTTATGCAATCGCCAACACAATGCCAAAGCTGAAGCGGTTAGAAATCGCATACCACCGTGTCAGCACAGAAGGAGTACTCAAAATCTTATCGTCCTGCGTTTTTCTTGAGTTCTTGGAACTTAGAGGCTGTTGGGACGTGCAACTCGATAACAAGTTCTTCAAAGAGAAGTTTCCAGATATGAAAGTGTTGGGTCCACGCGTGATCGGATTCTATGATATGATAAACGATTGGGAGGATTGCTGCTCAGATTATTTCTCAGACGGGTCTGATTACTTGGCTTGGGAGTTTCTTGAAGATGGTGTAATGGGAGAGTTCTATGAAGATGAGTTTGAGCATGGTTGGGATGATAATTTTTATGCAGACAACGCGAATATAGAAATGGAACCGCACATTTGGCCGCCATCTCCATGAACAAGGTCTTGTTTATGTTTGAAGTCTCTACCTAAAAGTTGCTTCTAGGAATGGTTTTAGTAGCCTCTTATGTGTCTTGATCTATGTATGGTGCTTGAACTTGTGTGGCTTCTTTGTGTTATTTAATCAAAGGCTTTTTAATTTCTCTTTACTTAGTGATGTTTAGATACATATATGTGTGTGTGTTTGTGTATGTGTGTATGTATAGAATTTGAGATGACAAGTTGATGTATAAGAAACAAAAAAAAAGTGAAGAAGTAAAAAGGACAAAGCTATTGAAGAAGAATTCAAATGTGATGGGGTCACTTCACAAAAAAAGTTTTTTTTTTTTTACTTATTTGGTATTTTGTGTAGTGTTGTGTCTTTCCTTCATTTAATAGAAATGATGTCTCGGTCTGTTTTTTCCTTTATGTTACTTTTTGTCAAACTTGTTTACTTGACTAAAATTGAAAACAGTATCAAAGTTAACAAGTTCATTAATCAATAGCTTAAGGTACATGAAGGCAAGGAATTTTGGAGAAGAATGATCAAAGAAATCAAGCTTGATTCAAGAAAAAGAATGGTCAAATGGGTGTTTGGTCGAGACAAGAAGGTTAGTGGCCAAGAAGAAGATTTTCCAGCTGTACGTGGCTGGACTAATATAACCTACGATGGCAAGTGTATAATTTAGACGGTCAAAACCATCAGTCGAAAGCTTACGCGGACTTTAATGTCCGCGGTATGCTTAACCGAACACTAAAAACCATAGAAGTTCATGTACATTCGACTCAATCAATTCCATGGGGCATTGGGCTTATCTAACACAAATAAATATGTAGTCTAACCAACCCCATAGATACCTCGAGCAAAACCAAACAGACCATGGCGCACGACATCGAGCCAACTTTCATGTTTTTAAACTAGGTTTGACCCGGTTTTTTTCGG
>CM022178.2:5064226-5094226 GCA_011420285.2 Erysimum cheiranthoides | reverse complement strand
GTTAGCTTCTCTCGTTCCTTGTTTCTCTCTTCAATCTTCATTATTGTTTCTGCTGATTATCTGCAGAACAAACGTAAACTATTTGAATCAGTTTGCAAGTGAAGAAACTTCCAGCTTTAAGTCCATTGTTATGACAAAAACTGCTCAAACCCTCGTCAAGGCGTTATTATAGATAAAAGGATATATCATATCAACCAAGCCATTAGCTAACCGTTCGTAGAGACTAACACAAAATTACATGGATGCAGACACAAGTGAACTTATCAGTTTCAGACACAAGTACATGTCAGATTCCTGCAGCAGTAAATCAAAATGTCATGAGCTAAGAGGGGTGAGATTCTGTAAAATTGATGATCCAAATTCTCAGGGATTAACACTAACAAGTAAAGCTACTGATTCTGCTCGTTAATTTCAGTGAAATCTAAACATTGAGTCAACTCTAGTTTAGTATCAACGTCATTGAAGCAAAGAGGCAGAGATTAAAAAAGTTACTGACATGGGCCAAGAGGCAACGCCTAATTGAGCAAGTTTGGAATCTGAAGCTTGACACAGTATGTATGTGTTCCCCAGGAAGCTCTTGTTCTGCATCGCAACAACTTTCACACAATTGAAGATTCTTGCACTTCTTGCAAAACCATCTCAATCCCGATAATATTGCCTTGGAACAGCGTGTGCATGAATAATTCAACTCCACCACCATGAAATCCTCCTTATTTGGGAATACCATTTTGTCGAGCTACAGAAACCAGATACGTTAAAGATTAAACACCCAGAAAGTTAAAAAATGATCCACATTTAAACTCTATGTGCGTTCAAGACTTAAATGATTACCTTTTCCATAAGGAGAATGTTTTTAGCATCATCAACATCAACACAACCCGTACTTTTGTAGCTCATACCATTAAGTTTCCTTCTAGAAAGCGATTTAACCTTCTTCTGCAATTTATTATTTTCATCTCTCTCGATTGCCTGAACCAAGAGCTTAGCATTGTCGGACCAGAAAGATCCTTCAAAGTAAGGCAACTGTGCAGCTGTAATATTGCAGGTAGATTCCTCTTTTGCAACGAAGAACCGGTCATAGCAGATTAAAAACAGTTGTTGTTGTAGCGGCGGAGGGACACGAGGCGACGGCGACGATGGCGAGGAAACATGGACGAAAGAGGAAGCAAAGGATTGGGTTTGAGTGTTTAGAAGAGATACCGTAGGAGAGAGAGGAAGGGAGGAAGGGAGGAAGCTAATGGAAGACACACAATTGATTGAGAATTGGAATCTGAGAATGAAGAACAAAATGAAGAACAAAATAGGACGACGGAAAAAAGTTCTGTCTTTTTTTTTTTTTTCTTTTTGAAATCCTTCAGAATATCACCTCTAGAGGTGGGATTTGTTGAGCTCCTATTTTCAACTAAAAAAGTATCCAAAGTCTTCTAAAATCCTTGTTCATAATTTTTTTAAAAAGTACTTGTTAATTTTGAATAACACTAGATTTCATATGATTTTTGTAAATCCTTTATTGAATAACAGGGGATTGCAAGTTATTTTAAGTGATTTTATAGAAATACTAGATTCAATAACACTGGATTTAAAAAAGGATTTAAGAATCACACATTGAATAACAGTGGATTTTAATAAAAACCCAAAATCTTTTAAAATCCAAGTTTGAATATACCCTCCTTAGGGAATCTGGATTTTAGTAGATTTTAATCTTTTCTTCACAAAATCTAAAATCCAAATTTTTTGGTTTTTTCATTTTCTAACGTGATTTGAATTTTTTTGTCAGTTTTTAATTTTTAAAATATTTTTTAATACAAAATCTAAAAACCATAAACCAAAATCCAAAATCTAAAAACCAAAATCTATAATCTAAAATCCATCTAAAATCTTGTAAACATTCATGACCATAATAAATAAGAATATAATGCTTTCATAGATGTTTACATTTTGATGCATTCCATTAACAACGTCTTTCTATTAACTCGTTAATGGTATAAGGAAAAAATGAACGAATGTGTGGTAATTAGAAAAAAAAAAAAAAAAGAACAAATATACGTTTAGGAACTAAAAACTATTTTGATGCTATTACATGGCATATCTCTAAAAAAAAATAATTTGCGTGTATAAGTCATTGGGCTTAAATTTAACGTAAATATGGGCTCAAACTTAACGTAAATATGGGCTTTAAGCCCATTAAGTAACTAATTTCCATAAATACCCTTTATCATAATCATTGAAAATTCAAACTTGACCTAAAAAGTACCTGAAAAGCCAGCACCTTTTTTTCGTTACGAATCCGTGTTTTTGCCAGCTTTCAATCCAACGGCTCTCCTTATCTATGTTTTCCCCATCTTTCAATCCAACGGCTCTCCTTTCTTCTCACATCCGTAATCGTCGCTCCCCACTCATTCATATTTTAGAAATAAAAATTCAAAATAAATTCAAAAAGCAGAGAAAAAATCACAAAAAGAACAAAAAAAAAAAAAAAAAAAGTCTCTCTCAGATCTGAGAATCATTCTTCTTCCTTTGTTCATCATCTCCGTTCTAACGACGACGAAAAATGGCGGCGACGGCGACACCAGGAGGAGCTTCATCAGCAAGAGAAGAATTCGTATACATGGCGAAACTCGCGGAACAAGCAGAGCGATACGAAGAAATGGTTGAATTCATGGAAAAAGTCGCGAAAGCTGTAGACAAAGACGAACTCACCGTCGAAGAACGTAACCTTCTCTCCGTCGCTTACAAAAACGTGATCGGAGCTCGTCGTGCTTCATGGAGAATCATTTCTTCGATTGAACAAAAGGAAGAGTCTCGTGGCAACGATGACCACGTTTCTTTGATTCGTGATTACAGAAGCAAAATCGAAACCGAACTCTCTGATATTTGTGACGGAATCCTTAAGCTTCTCGATACGATTCTTGTTCCCGCTGCAGCTTCTGGAGATTCGAAGGTGTTTTATCTTAAGATGAAAGGTGATTATCATAGATACTTGGCTGAGTTCAAATCTGGTCAAGAGAGGAAAGATGCTGCTGAACATACACTTACTGCTTATAAAGCTGCTCAGGTTTTGAATCTATTTCTTCTCCGATCTGATTCCGATTTGATTTTTGTGGATTTAGGTTTGTGAAATCTGTTTTGGTTTGTGTAGGATATTGCTAATTCTGAATTGCCTCCGACTCATCCGATTCGTCTGGGTTTAGCGTTGAACTTCTCTGTGTTTTACTATGAGATTCTCAATTCTCCTGATCGTGCTTGTAATCTTGCTAAGCAGGTTTGGATCTATTTGAAGCTATGTTTTATTTATGATTATGGTTTTTGTGTGTGTGTGTTTGATGAGTTTTGTTTATGGATTTGTTAGGCGTTTGATGAAGCTATTGCTGAATTGGATACTCTTGGTGAAGAGTCATACAAGGATAGTACTTTGATTATGCAGCTTCTTCGTGATAACCTCACTCTCTGGACTTCTGACATGCAGGTATTGTATTAGCTTGTTTTTATGCTGCTTGAGTTCTGAAACCATTAGCTTAATGAAGTCATTGAGAAAGACTAGATTTGGATATTAAATGATTTAGTTTACCTTTTGATGCATTCTTCTGGTTTGATTCTAATTTTAGTGATTGTCAAATGTGTTTAATCCTGTTTAAGCCGCTTTTGTTGCTTGATTTCCGAAACCATGAGCCTTTATTAAGCCATTAAGAATGATTAGATTTTGAAATCAAATGATTTATGTTTACTTTTTGATGCATTCTCCTGGTTTGATTCTGATTTTAGTGATTGTCAAATGTGTTGACTTTTGTTCAAGCATGTTTTGTTGCTTGATTTCTGAAACCATGAGCCTTTCTAAGCCATTGACAAAGACTAGATTCGGAAATCAAACGATTTAGTTTACACTTTGATGCATTCTTGTGGTTTTATTTTGATTTTAGTGATTGTCAAATGTGTTTTAATCATGTTCAAGCATGTTTTGTTGCGTGATTTCTGAAACCATGAGCCTTATTAAGCCATTGCGAAAGACTATATTTGGAAATCAAATGATTTAGTTTACATTTTGATGCATTCTTCTGGTCTGATTCTGATTTTAGTGATTGTCAAATGTGTTTAATCCTGTTTAAGCATGTTTTTTGTTACTTGATCTCTGAAACCATCAGCCTAAATAAGCTATCGAGGGAGACTAGATTTGGAAATTAAACTGTATAGTTTACATTTTGATGCATTCTTTTGTTCTGATTCGGGTTTTAGTGATTGTCAAATGTGTTTAATCCTGTCCAAGTCTGTTTTGTTTTTTTATCTCTGAAACCAATAGCCTGATTAAACCATTAATAAAGACTAGATTTGGAAATCAAACGATTTAGTTTACATTTTAATCCATTCTTCTTGTCTGATTTTAGTGATTGTCAAATACGATTAATCCTGTCTTTGTTGCTTGATTTCTGAAAACCATGAGCCTTATTAAGCCATTGAGGAAGACTTAGAAATCAAATGGTTTAGTTTACATTTTGATGCATTTGTTTTCTTTTTATTATTCTTCTGGTCTGATTCTGATTTTAATGATATTGTTAAATATGTTTAATCAGGACGATGTCACCGATGACATTAAAGATGCACCAGCAGCTGCAGCGCCAAAACCAGCTGAAGAACAGCAACAATCCTAAGTCTTGCCGGTGACTTTGTTGTTACTTCAGTATCTAAAGCTTCTCCATTAATATGTTTTTCTCTTGGAGAAGTTTCTTCTGTGGTTGTTTCTTCTGATTTTCCTTTTCCCTTTGCTACACTGAAGCTTCTAAGGCCGTCTAATTCTTGTCCTTGTTTGCTTTTCTTAATCGTGGATGCTACTCGATTCCGATTATTTTCCTTTAATCTGTTTTCAATTTTTCGTGATATGACTTCCATGTTCTTCTGCTTATGTGTTTGTAATGGATTCAACTTCTTTTCTTATCTCAATTTGATTGAATGTCAAGAAAAATCTTTGGTTTATTTCAGCATCGAATTCGGAATGAGCTCGAGTTTACTCAGTTTATACATATGGTGTACATAGCTTAAAGCTTGAGTTTGCTCAGGTTGATCCGTTCGACGGGATATGTGTATGCCTCAAAGTTGATTTGCTGTCCTAAGCAACTTAGCTTTGTGAATGCTGTTATCAGATCAACCTGTGAACATGTTCATAAATCCAAACATGAGTTTGAGTTTTAAACTAGAGGAATGAATTATCAAATCAAGTAAAAACAAACCTCGTAATCTGTTTGAGAGACGGTTTCACGGCTTCTTTGGTACTTCTGAACCCATGGAGCAACTTGCGGGTCAGTAGCCAAGAGCTGTTCTGTTGCGGTTTGATCAGGACCCAAGAATGCAGACATTACAGCTAGCTACAAATCCCCAAACATCGATTCGAACACAGGTTAGTAACTTTGAATGACCGATCTGATCCAATAACCGTATCTTTAAACTGATAAGGCGATAATCATGTACCTGACGAGGACCTAATCCGATAGCAATGAACTTATCTTTCATCTCTTGCACAGTTGCTTTTCCCCACTGTGGGATCCTGCCTTCTGGATCAGGCTCTGTTGCATCACTCCTTCCGAAATTTCTATCAAACAAGCCCCACTAATAGATTCACAACAGTTCAGTCGCGATTTGAACAATGTGTCGACGAGAACATCAAGATGAGATAGCACATTGTGTACCTGACCAGCTGAACCATATGCTGTGTAAAGTAAGTTCCCTTTTTCCTCATTTCCACCACATTTTCGGATTGCGGATGCTAAAAACGTAGACTTGACTGCTGATTGTGCTACAGAAACCAACCAATGAAAGATTTCAGTATTCACAATACAAGACCAAAGTTTTGGTATATGCTATTATCATCACCTGTGAACTGAATGAGATCTGCATATGAAATAGGCCCGCCTTTTGAGACCGAGTCAATCTCCTTCTTCACTTCCTCTATCAGACTCAACCCATCAGAAAGTCCCTCGTTCTCTGCTCTACTTAGCTCAGAGCTTCACAAAAATAAAAGATTACATAAGACATCATGTAAACACTACTCTGATAATGTTCTTTCATCATATAAGTACCTGAACCGAATGGATCCATTGGCTCCCCCGGATTTCGAAGCCTACACAAAAAGCCACATTAAGGGTAAAGAATTGTGCAATCACCAGAGAAATGGATAAGAGAATCATGAAGCCTAACCTTATCATAAGTCATAGCATCATTGAGGGCTAGTTTGAGTAAGGAAGGTACAAGTTCCGGTTTCGCCTTAATAGCGCTCGAAAGCGTAATCTTGATCTTTGCTACATAATAAAAATGAAACCTTTAGTACCAATACCAACCTCTTAGTACTACACTTATGTGTTCTTGATTCAGAACTCACATTGAAGCTCGGATCGTTGTCTACGTTGATTCAAATCAGCAGCATTTGCATCACCCACATGATTAATGAAACCATTGCCTATTAATTCCTAACAAAATGTGATCGCATCACTGCCAAGAACTCATCAAATGTGACACAAAGACATAAACTTTAACAAAATGCAGCCATATATACACATTTGGACCAACGTTTTATGTAATTGAATTGAGTCAAATGTTTAAAGTACCATTCCAACAGCAGTGCCGGCGAGTTTGAGAACATTACGACGGTGGAAAGATAAACTTTCACCTGAAACTTGAGGTTCGTTCTTGCAACATCTTATGATAACCTGAATTTGATGATCATCATTGTTTCAAAATTGGTTAGAAGAAGAAAATTGTGAAAATGGACCAAATGGTTGAAACTCACAGAGCGATGAGAAGAAGAAGAGAGTGTAGTGATGAGATGTTGTTGATGATTGGTTGTGTTGGTGAAAGAAGGAACAGTTGAGAGGAAGGAGACTCCTCCCATGTTTGGTTTTGTGATGAGAAGAGAGAAGAGAGAGATGTGTGAAGAAAATGCAGAGTGTGTGTTTTGGTTTTGTGAAGGATACACTTTTGTGGATTCTCTGTTATCCAAATCTTCCAATCATATGGGTCCATTTGATTTCATCATTTCAGTTCTCTTTCCTAATAAGTGTTTTTTTTTTTTCATATTATTGAGTTTATATTGCACAAAAAAAAGAGTTTATATTTTTTTTATCACATGTTTAATATATTATTTGAAATACTATGTTAATTTATCTTGGGGTTATGGTAAAATAGATAAAAAAAAAATGATATATTAAAAAGGTAAAATATTATTATGCAGTTAAAAAAATAATAATAAACGATTATAAAATAGTTAAAAAGATAAGAGAAGATGGTAAAAAAATAAAACGGTAAAAAATGTTGTATTGGTTTTGTCTTACTTTAACATATTGTTTTACTGATTGGTTATAAACTTATAATAGAAACGGTACATTCTTTACCACAACCGTAGAGGTTACCGATCACAAAAATACATATTTATTTTAGATATAATTTTAAAGTGGTAAAATACAATTTTAATGTTTTTTAAAACTCTATATTAAAAAAGGTAAAATATTATTTTGCGGATAAAAAAAAAACCAATTACAAAATAGTTTTTTTTTTTTTTTTTCGGCAAATCAATTATATTATAGCATAAATGTGTTACATGATACATGATACATCGAGCCATTCGAATACAACCATTGAAACAAATAAAGGAAATTGAACACAATTTCGATGAAGAAGTGGAAGTAACCCTGCTTTCCAAAAGGAAGCCTTACAGGCAACAGATGAAATCTGTTAAGTCCCCTCTTCATATACTTGTAAAAGGCTAACATCTTATAGATGAAACTCCTAAATGCTTTCCGCATCACTCTAATTAAACGAATACTCTGATATGTTGCTTGAAATGGTTCTGGATAATCTGTTAAGTCCCCTCTTCTGTAACGCCCTACCCATTGATGCTGGTTAATGACCATGCCTCTCTTTTCAATAGAACCTGAATAATTCGCTATTTCCTTCTCCATTTTTGATCTTTCTCTAATGTGAAATGTGTGCGTGAGTAGCATCTCTTTGCTGAAACTCCATAATGCACACCGCATGCTAAAGTCCGATGCTTCCGAAAATGAGTCTGAAATGTTGACATGAAACCTATGACTTCGTATCAATGTCCTTCTGAAATACTCTGACTTCAATTTCCACCTGTTTCGATCCCACATACTTTTGTTTGTAGCCACCACAAGCAAACGATCATATATCTCAGCGATCATTACACTTTCCTTCTTGTCTTTCCATTGCTTGGTGAAACTATCTCGCCCATATTTGGAGATGTTCACTTGTAATCTCAAAATCCCAATCCAACTGTAACTAAATTGATGAAGCCACTTACTAGTCAACACCAATTACAAAATAGTTAAAAAGATAAGTGAGGATGGTAAAACATAAAACGGTAAAAAAAATTGTATTGGCTTTGTCTCACTTTTAAGTTTTAACTTACATTTTTACCGATTGGTTACAATAGAAACGGTACATCCCTTACCACAACAGTAGAGGTTACTGATCACAACAAGATTTATTTTAGGTATAACTTTAAAGTTTAAAGTGGTAAAATAAAGAGAAATCAGAAATGTAATTGAAGTGGAGAAATATTGGAAACTAGGATTCGTTGGATTTAATTCAAAGCTTCAATTTTATTAACTCAATGTCGCCATAACTTGCTTGGAGTCGTTGAATAACAAAATGTATCAAGGATCATAGAACAACACAGTCCTTAACTTTAAGCTAATGAAGACTTAAAAACATATTGTTCAGACTTCTTCACTTGGAAGCTTCAGTTGACTCGTTTGTTTTGTTGACCTCTACAGGGCACTGAGATACATATGGTTTCAGCTGTAAAATACAAATATGTTCATTAGCAAAGCTATAAATTACACAACAAGCTTAATACAAGAAGTAAGCATTCTATTTCATGTTCCTAACACCGCAAACAAATATCATCAGGACCACAATCTTAAGGAGCTTTGACCATTACAATTTCTCAAGGGATTTGTGTTTGGTTCTCATGTTCAATATAGAGGAATCAAAGATAAGTAACAGGAGAGTTAAGGGTGAAATGAAAAACCTTGAAGCCGGTCAGGTCAGGGACTACGTAGTTTGGCAATTTATCTGGCTGCACAACATATCCTCCTGCAGAACCATTGTCACAAAACTTAGAGAAACGGTAAAAACAAAGTACGTAAATAAATCCAAAACTTTATATCATACATCTACAACAATTCTATGATGACCAATTTGCTAAATCGAGGTCAAAGTTCTTAAACTTCCACCTAAATTGCTTTGATGCTTTCCTTAGATTGTGTATATCTAAATTTTAAACAACTTAGCATTATTTGATACTATTCCCATTACCAAGAACAAGATTCAATCATCAAACACTAAACAAGTGTACATGAAAACAGCTTAAATCACAATCGCAACATGATATGGGCACTTTGACAATCAATTTGCCAAATTTAAGTTCAATTTCTTAGCTTTTCACCTAAAGAATCAAAACTTACTTGATAATAGCACTCCTTACATTACATAGCAAATTTCCAAATTCAAATAACTTCGCATCATCAATCATCAATCAAACCTTTCAATCATCAATAACTAAGCAAGTGTACATACAAAACAGCTAAATCTCAATTGCAGAATGAAAAAAACAACAGAATGTTCCAGTTTCAAGCTAAATTCTTAGAAATACGCTAATGCGCTTCTATGATCAATTTGCCAAATCCGAGTTCAAGCTCTTAGCTTTCCACCTAAAAGAATCAAACCTTTCAATCACCAATTACTAAGCAAGTGTACATACAAAACAGCTAAAATCTCAATTGCAGCATGAAAAAGGCAAACAGATTGTTCCAAATTCAAGCTAAATTCTTAGAAATACGTAAAATGCTATGCACTTCTACGATCAATATGCCAAATCAGAATTCAAACTCTTAGCTTTCCACCTAAAGAATCAAAACCTTTCAATCACCAAATTACTAAACAAGTGTACATGGAAAGAGCAACAAGTTCCAAATTCATGTCAAAATGTATGAAAATGCGTCAAGAATTACACGTCTTTAAGATCAATTTGCTTTCTCTACTAACATTCCATACATTTAATATTCAAACAACAATGCATAATCATCATCAAGAAAACAACTTTTCAATCATAAACTACTAAACAAAGTGTTCATACAAACAGATTGATTTCTCAATTTGCCCAATCAAAGTTCAACCTCTTAGCTTTTCACCTAAAGAATCAAACTTTTAATCACCAATTACTAAACATGTCTTTACACGATCAATTTGCCACATTTGTGTTCAAGTTCTTAGCTTTCTCTACTTAGATTGCAGATAACTAAATTCAACTTAGTCAATGGGAAGAGCAACAAGTTCCAAATTCATGTCTTTACAATCTATTTGCCAAATTTGTGTTCAAGTTCTTAGCTTGCAGATAACTAAAAATTCAAACAACATTTCATACACATCAAGTGTTCATAAAAACAGATTGATTTCTCAATTGTAACATTAAACTTAGATTAAAAATGAAACCTTTTCTTGTATGGAAACCAGTAGGTTTACAGTTTTTCCCTTTGTAGAAATCTCTAGGAGCTCGTTTAGGAGAGAGGATATCAAGAGACGAAGCTCTCTTTCTTCGAAATGATCTTCCAATTCCCAATAACAACCCTAATGTTGTCATCTTCTTAATCTATCAAATCTGGAAAATGTTTCTTGTAAAATCGATTAAAAATCGAAACTTTATGAGTTTTTGAAAGTATCAAACTTAGAGATTTGCAGAAGAAAGGTGAGAGAGAAAGAGCTGAGATTGAAAGGGTTTAGGGTTTTTTTTAAAGAGAGAATAGAGAAAAGGCCCAAAATTAAATAAGCCCATTTACATACGTGAAACTCTCTGTTCCACTCCGAGTCTTTTCCTCTTAACTCAATTGAAACCGACATAAACCGGTTCAATCTCTCCAAACCAAACCCAAATTCTTATACCAAATATTATGATTTCAATCATACCACACCTCCTTTGGTTTGCTTTCTCGTACACGAAGATATTTTCCGGGAAAATGACAAACTCGAAAATTTTCCCGAGAAAACAACGAAAGCTATACACAAAATTCACGCTTCCGTTCACGTGGCAAACACTTTCAATGAACGATTCTCCTTGTTTCTCCCAAAGTCCCATCACACACTTTCTCCGAGAATCTCACTACAAAGAGTAATAAAGATTCTCAAAAAAACTCCGATCATTGAAGCAAAGAAGATATGCTTACTTCATCATCCTCCTCCTGTGATTCATTATATTCTAATTTCTCTCCAGTTCTCAGTAATGCCTTCACTAGCTTCACCATTCCCATGGGGTTAGTCAAATTTTTTACTGTTCTTCTTCGTCTTGATTTTTGAAAAATTCGAGTTCTGATTCTGAATTGGTTTGTTATTTGTAGATTGAAATTGAGCAAGAAAGTGATTGGAGCTCGAATTTTCTCTCGTAAGGCACGTCTCGTTCGTAATCTCTAATCTCGTTTTCTGCTTTTTGAATTTTACTTTACAGTATTCGAATTATATGATCTTCATTGTTTCATCTTAGGTAGATTAAGGATCGTTCAAGCCTTAAGGTCTCTTGTCGTCGTGCACACGAACGTGTGGTTGAGGTAAATCTCTTTTAAATACGCGACAGTGTATTGTAAGTGGCAGAGTGGCCTTGCTGACACGATCAGCTGAGATTCAGTCCTTTGTCGCTAAGATTTGATTTAACATTTACACTTTTTCATGGTTGCTTCTGTGTGATTTTGTAGGAAGAAGTATCTCCAATGACGGAGACTAGAGAATCGTTTAAAGTTTCTTCTGGTGAGATGTCTCCTCTTGGTGTGTCTCAAGTCGACAAAGGAATCAATTTTGCTTTGTTTTCTCAGAATGCTACTTCTGTGACACTCTGCTTATCACTTCCTCAGAGGTATTCATATGTTTGTTTCTTGCGATTTCGCTTTTGTATGATTCGTTAGTGTAACACTCAAGGAGATTTTGAAGTTTGTTAATGTTTTGCTTGTTTTTAATCTCTGATGATATATATGTTTCAGTAATAAGGATGATATGAAGGATAATGGTATGATCGAGTTGGTTTTGGATCCAAGTGTAAACAAGACTGGGGATACTTGGCATATTTGTGTTGAGGTAGTATCATACGCCTTGGAACGTCTTTTTTAGACAGTTCATTTCTTATGCTATCCTTTTGTCTTCAGGGTATTAATGGCTTTGAAAATTTTCCATTGTGGTAGGATTTGCCTGTTAGAAATGTTCTCTATGGTTACTGTGTTGATGGTCCTGGAGAATGGCAACAAGGGCATCGGTTTGATCGTAGTATCGTGCTTTTGGATCCCTATGCGAAACTAGTTAAGGGTCGTAGCTCTTTTGGAGATAGTAGCCAAAAGTTTGCTCAGTTTTATGGAACTTATGACTTTGAGAGCTCGCCATTTAACTGGGGAGATGACTACAAGTTCCCTAACATTCCTGAGGTAAAAACTTTCGTTTGTCTCCTTCCGCTAGTTGTTGCACAATTCTGTTGAAGAGCTATTATTCTGACTCTGGATTGTGGAATTTGTATTCTGACAGTGTTTCAATTTTTTTCTATCTTCTGCTCCTGTTTTGTAGAAGGACCTTGTTATCTATGAAATGAATGTTCGAGCTTTTACTGCTGATGAGTCCAGTGGGATGGATCCATCTATAGGGGGCAGTTACCTTGGTCTTATCGAGAAGGTAATTATATTCTTACCTCAAATGTATGTTGAGATGCTGAAATTACTGCACATCCATGCTTACATCTGATGTAAAGGAGAGCTAATAGAAAGAGATGCTAAATCAGGAGTCATTTACTAATAAAGCATTGAATGTCTAAAGTTTATTATCATAGATATTGAGTATATATTTTATCTGCTTGTATGCTTATGTGCAATGCTTCTTTATATCTCACTCGTTTTTTCTTCACTTGAAAGATCCCACACTTTCTAGATCTGGGTATAAATGCAGTGGAGTTATTGCCAGTCTTTGAGTTTGATGAACTGGAGCTTCAGAGGCGTCCTAATCCTAGAGATCACATGGTAAGCATGAATCAGTAGTTTGCGTGTCTAATACTTTTGGCAGCTATCGTCCGTGGCAGCAATAATATTCTCCCGTTTTCACCCTTTATTGCGTTGTTCACGAATGAGAATTCCGATGCTTGCTTCCACAAGCTGAAAGAGTTTTTTTGCTAGGTTAACACATGGGGTTACTCAACAGTTAACTTTTTCGCTCCGATGAGCCGTATGCTAGTGGTGAGGGAGACCCTATTAAAGCTTCGAAAGAGTTTAAAGAAATGGTCAAAGCCTTACATTCTGCTGGTATAGAGGTAAGAAATGCCCTTGTCTTGAATTTCCCCTTGTTTACTTATTGTAACTGATTATGCGTCAGAAGTATTCTTACAATTTTTCTCTGCAGGTCATTTTGGATGTAGTTTATAATCATACCAATGAAGCAGATGACAAATATCCTTACACCACTTCATTTCGTGGCATAGACAATAAGGCAAGTCATAAGAAGAGTTACCCTCATTTCAGTTTATTTCTTTTTTTATCTTGGAACTCTAAACAGTATGAAATATATTTTGCAGATTTATTACATGCTTGATCCAAACAACCAACTGCTTAACTTTTCCGGCTGTGGTAATTTATTTTGAAGCTTATTCCATGCTTGACTTTTGAAAATTCCGTACTGCAAATGAAAGTTGGTTTAGCTGTAATATATCCTCAATGTCTCTTTCTTTTTCTGTTTCCAGGGAATACACTGAACTGTAACCATCCTGTTGTCATGGAACTAATACTAGATAGCTTAAAGCACTGGTATGGACAAAATCTATGTTAGCCACTGTAAATAATGGACTAAATATCTTGCAGTTAATTCTTGAACATGACATTGATTTGAAAATCTTGACAGACATACTTCGAATGGTTAATCATTCCTCGTTTTGCTTTCTCTCTTTTACCTAACCGCAGGGTCACTGAATATCACGTGGATGGTTTCCGATTTGATCTTGCTAGTGTGCTTTGCCGAGCAACAGATGGATCTCCACTCAGTGCTCCCCCACTCATAAGGGTAGGTTCTAATGCATTGTGCATGCATTTTCAGAAAATAAAAAAGATAGATGGTCGCCATGAGAATGTTCATTTCGAAATTTCTTATTGAACAGGCGATTGCCAAGGATTCCGTTTTGTCAAGATGTAAAATAATTGCAGAGCCTTGGGATTGTGGAGGATTATATCTAGTCGGGAAGTTTCCAAATTGGGATAGGTAACAGTTTTAGCTTCATAAGTTGATGCCTCCTGATAGTTCTGTGGTTATCAACTTTGTGTAACTGGTATGGCTACTGGATTTTCCCCGAGTCAGGTGGGCTGAGTGGAATGGGATGTACCGGGATGATGTTAGAAGATTTATCAAGGTATATAACACTCGAGTATTTTTCACCTAGTCTTTGGAAGGGAAGAATTATTGCAGAAAACTCTCTAATCTTCTACATGTATAGGGTGACAGTGGTATGAAAGGAAGCTTTGCTACTCGGATATCAGGATCTTCCGATCTTTACCAGGTGAGATTCATTCAGGGAACGCTTAAATGCATTAACTGCAGTAGAATCCAAGTAGGTTTCATGATATCGTCGTACTTACCCAAGTCTCTTACATAGGTTAACCAGCGGAAGCCTTACCATGGTGTAAATTTCGTGATTGCACATGATGGATTCACATTGCGAGATCTTGTATCGTACAACTTTAAGGTACTTTTGATTTCCAATGTATTGATTTTAAAAACCTGAATGAGTTTCTGCTTTACGTATCTCTTCTGTATTTTAGCACAATGAGGCCAATGGAGAAGGAGGAAATGATGGTTGTAATGACAATCATAGCTGGAACTGTGGTTTTGAAGGTACAATTAGTATCTCGCTTACGATATTCAATTGTTGATGGTTTCTCTGTATGATTTTATATTCCGGCATTCAAGTTTATACTCTGTTTCTTGACAGGGGAAACTGGTGATGCTCACATCAAATCTTTACGTACTCGGCAAATGAAGAACTTTCATTTAGCTTTGATGATTTCTCAGGTACGTATTGCCACCATACATTCATTTAAATAGTGTTAAAAATCCTAAATCTGTATGAGACCGATCGTGATCAATGATCAGGGAACACCAATGATGCTAATGGGAGACGAATATGGACATACTCGGTATGGTAACAACAATAGCTACGGACATGATACCGCTCTTAATAATTTCCAGTGGAAAGAGGCAAGTCTTACTTCTCGCGGTTTATTCTTCCCTGCTTATTACGGATTCCCACATGTACTGTAAATCATGTCTTCACTTTATATTTAGCTCGATGCAAAGAAGCAGAACCATTTCAGATTTTTCTCGGAGGGTGATCAAGTTCCGACATTCACACCATGTACTAAAGCACGAAAATTTCCTCAGCAAAGTAACTAACCTCCTCTTGTTTACATCGATTCCTTGGATTTGATTGCTACTCTCTAATGTGCAATGTTTGTCTAAAGGACGAGATTACATGGCATGAAGATAATTGGGACAACCCTGAGAGCAAGTTCCTAGCTTTCACGTAAGACACATACTTAGTGTGTACTGCTTAACGAGTTATCGGATTTCAGATTAATAAGTGATTCTTCTTGCAGTCTCCATGACGGTGTAGGCAACCGTGACATCTATGTAGCATTCAACGCCCACGATTACTTTGTCAAGGCTCTGATTCCACAGCCACAACAGGGAAAACAATGGTTCCGTGTGGTCAGTCTTTCTTTCTTACTATCTTTCTTTCCTCGTCTTTGGTTCTCTGATTCCATGACTGACTCAATTTGTCATGTTTCCACAGGCTGACACAAACCTTGAGTCACCGGATGATTTTGTGAGTGAAGGTGTGGCCGGCGTGGCTGAGACCTATAATGTGGCTCCATTCTCTTCAATCCTTCTCCAGTCCAAATAAGATAAGCACTCACACGAGCAGCTTCAAGCCCTTCAACACAATAACCTACGTTAGATGAAAAATAAGGTTGTCTGAGTTATGAGGAAAAGATCCATGACTCTATGAAGTGTCTTGTAAAACTTGATTACATGTAAACTTATAAAAATGTACGACATGTCCGATTACAAATAAAGATATTGTAACAGACATGTCTTCATTTTAATAATATTTTTATGATTTAAATTGCATTAACAATTAAATAATTTTTTGAAATTTTGTATTTTTGGCTGAACCTGATTCAGCCGAACGCACTATTTAGATTTAGCCGGATTTTTTTGTGTGTTTTTGGATGAGTTTTATAAAAATCATTCAACTGGTTCATCTAACTACTCCGTTAAATTATCTTTAACGAACATCATCTGTCATCGTCATTCAGATGAATCATCTAGTTGATTAAACGATATTAATTTGATCTGCAAGATACATTTTACATGATCAAAATTTACATTTCACCAAACTTTTAAAATTGTTTAGATTGGCTCTGCTCCTTTTGGCAAGTAAAGTGTTCAAGCTTCGAACCATATCTTCCAAAAAATGTAATAAAATTATGTTGGCAAAAGAAACTATATAGATTTGTTTTTATAACAATTTTGTGAATGAGATAAAACAAGCCTCTTCTATCTTCAACTTAAGGTGACTCACCACCTACTTACCACATTGATATTGTCATCTTCGAAAAATCCAAACACTTTTTTTAATTGTTAGTAAACAATTCAAAATCGTTATATAATCTCAAGAGCATCCAGGTGCCAATTATTGAAACAATTAAAACGTAAAAATAATAACAAAACTCCATTCCAAAAGAATAATGAAAATTAAATAGATGCTTCGAATTTAGAGTCAAGAGTTTAATTAAAATAAGAATTTTACAAGGCAAATGGAGACAAAGCCGTGTGGTAATCATAAGTGAAAGTTTATGTTACATTGATTAAAAATTGATTAATTTTGAAACCTTTAATCAACGTGGTTAGGCCAGTCTTTGGAAACAACGCGTAGTTTGGTGGTCGAAGACTTAGCCAAATCCATCGGACGGCTCATATTTGTTTTTCATCATGAGTGTGCACGTAAGAAAGGTTTTGAATTGATCAAGTTTGGTCGGTTTGGTGGTTATGCAATCTAGTAGTTTACTGATATATTCCAATAAAAACTAACATGTCTACATCGTTTATTTATTTATTTCAGTAGATTTGTTCGTTGAACCACTTATTATTAGCAGAATAACATAACTTTCACAATGAAAATTTGTAAAATAGAAATTTAAAGAATGAAATTTTGTGTTAATTGAATACATTTGTATCATAATAAAATGAACTTTTATATGATACATTTTTGCATAATGAGATTTTATTTATATTTTTTAAGTGAAAACATAAATATTACGTTTTTGCGTTTTGTTAAACATTATACATATTTTTTTATCATGTTAAAATACCATCGTTCCGCCGTTATGCGTATTACCAATATAAATTATTATTGATTTTTTTATAAGTATTAGACAAAAAAAAATATGTTGGTGGTTTATTTTATTTTTGTCAGCATCTGGTTTATCAACAACAAAATATCAATTTGACACATATAATTTTTTTTTGAAATTTACACATACCAATTCTTTTTTTTTTTTTTTTTTTGACGTCATACCAATTCAATTGCTCACAAGTCACAACTCTCATAGAGAAACTAATAATCAATCATTTAAAATAGAGTTGTACAGTTCTTGTCTCTTTTTCTCTCTAACTTACATTTATCATCTCATTATCAAAATATTCCAACACATGTTTGAATATGAAAGTAATTTGACTTGTCTTCATACACAAAAGTCCAAACTTCATTGGATCTCATGTGTACAAAAAACAAAAATCAGACCCAAATTATAATAACTAAAAACTCTTAGGATTTTAGGATTTGTTTATAAATTAACAATAACTCAAAGAAACAACACACACGTCTCTCTTTCTCTTACGTAAACTCTTCACTATATATAAAACCCTCTTCTTCTCTTCTCTTCTTGAAACAACTCCTTAACCTCTCTCTCTCTTTCAAGAACTTGTCTCAAGCTACAAAACTATGGCTTCAAGATCCATCATCGTTGTTCTCCTCCTTGCTCTCATAGCTTCTTCAGCCATAGCTCAAGCACCAGGACCGGCTCCAACAAGATCTCCTCTTCCATCTGCTCAGCCACCAAGAACCTCCGCACCAACTCCTACAATCACACCAACTCTTCCACCATCCGTCACTCCCACGGCAGCTCCAACTTCTCCTCCGGTTGGTTCACCACTCCCCACCACCGCTTCACCGCCTGCTCCTCCATCATCTTTCACTCCTGATGGAGCTCCTGTCGCTGGTCCGACCGGATCCACTACTCCCGTTGATAACAACGCCGCCGTTGTAGTCACTGCCGGATCTTTAGTTGGATTTGTATTCATCGCTTCTTTCTTGATGTAATTTTAGTTATTTTAGAATCTATTGAGATAGTCTTTTTTTTTTCTATTAAGGATTTTTTTGTTCGTACGTGTTGGTCCTTTTTTAATTAATAATTTTAGGTTTATTTTGTATTAAGAATTGAGTTAGTGATCGACGATAGATACTTGATTTGGTTTTTTAGAATTATCTATCATTTGTGTTTTATTCTCTCTACGTGTTTTATCGTTTGTCATTATTATCACTAATGCTTTTATTATGCGTCTTGATTTGAATTAGTGTTACCTTATTAAATTCAGTATATTTCGCAAGAAGGATCATAGACACTGATTAATCATTAAATATGGTGTTAATAAAACAAAAAAAAAAATCGAAATTGGTGGAGTTTAAACGTAAAAGAGTTAAAGTGATTAGTGATGAGCACTTTATTAAAAAGAAAGTGATTAGTGATGACTGATGAGGTCAGCAACGTGTGCGTGTGTAAAGACACGTGTCGATGTATCCAAGAACGGTGAATTTGTCGTTTATTGGTAGTGGCGAAAAGTAACAGCTGTTTGGTCTCTGTCTGATTCTTCTTTATTTTTTACACTTTTATTGCGTTAATGATATAAATGAGATTGGATAACTTTTGAAATTACAAGATTGAAAAGTCTCTAATATTAACGAAATTAATTGCGTTTAGAATTGAAATTTTTGGATTAAAAAGTCTTGTGTTTGGTAAGAAAGGTAGAGTAGGTGTTGTCACGTGGAGACAGCTCATATAAAGCTTTTCAAGATTCTTTAATTGGCTCAGCCATGTGGTCTTCTACGTATTGTGGTGTACCATTTTAAGTTAAAGGTGTCGTAAGGAAATATTTTACTCATATTTATAAGTTACTTAAAATTATGAAAAAAAAAAGACGAAATTATCATCGTTTTTTAGTTAACGTAACCGAAAAAGAAAGAAACTCTATTTCTTTTTCGGTTATTGCACAAAAAGAGAAAAAAGAGAAAAAAAAGAAAAGTTTACTATGAAATTGTTGCTTTTAAAAGGAAATGGCTGGAGAGCATTTGCATTCAATAGCTGTGAAATCTGATTACCCAATATTCCAACTCAAACCAATATGAAAAGTAACAACAATAGGTCCTTTTTCTGATACCCATATTCTTTTCTTTTCTTTCCTTAACCATCTAATTAGAAAGGAATGAAATAAAAAAGTACAAGAAGCTTTTTTGAACTAGTACTTTAGAAAAAAATGCTCTAGGCAATATCTTGAGTGAACCATAGTTGGAGTGTAGCTACCACGCAAATAGAATGAGCTCGACATAGGGAAGAAGCGCGGTCTCGGGTTTGAGTGTCGATCTACCATAAGAAGCAATCTAGATACTTGTAGGTGTTACAGTTTAGCTAAATCATAGGCATGGACCGGACGTTCCAATATTCGGATTAGTTCCGGTTTGATTATGTTCGGTTGAAGTTCCTTTAGTTTTAGAGTTTGGATCTATACTAGTACTGAAAAGAATTCGGTTCGGTTTCGGTTTTGGATCCGGTTTTTTTGTTTTGAAGTTTTGGATATATTCAAGTAATTTTTCCGAGTATTTTCAAGTATTTGTTTAGGATATTTTCAGATATTTTTTTCTAGTATTTTTTTTGGTATTTTGAATATTTTCGGTTATTCGGTTTAGAAGTAACTAATATTTTAGTGTATATAATTGTATTTCGGATATTTTTTAGATACCCGAAATATTTCGATTCGCTACGGGTTCAATTTCGATTCTTTCTGTTTTTGAGTTTAAAGATTCATTCGAGTATTTTAACATTTTGATTCAAATTTGGTTATTCTCGATTCGGTTCTAATTCTGTTAATTTGCCCAACTCAAAGCTGATGATTGTTCTCCCTCCATGGCTTATACGATGTCTTAAATCAAAATTCAAACTGATTCCAAAACCTTTAGTGTTCGATTTTAAAAGAAAGAAACCTAGCTTCTAAAAGTATTTTTAATATAGTTTTTTGCATTTGCGTTCACAGTTTACTAAAATAATTTTCCAAAGATACTTTAATATATAAAAATAATATACACTAAACACATAACAAACGCAAACACGCAATCGAAACTAGATAACACACAAAGAACCATTATGTTTTTAACTTAACAAAACAAGTTTCTCAAAGCCACATGGGGTTTGTTTCTTGAGATTTTGATCTGGTCTGAAAGACTGAAACTGATGTTTGGTATACCGGTCTCTACTAGCTTTCAGTTCTAACAAAATCGGTCTTGTACTTCTTACTTCTCCACCAAATTACTCAAGGTTGATACTTGTATGTATCCACTCCTCTTTGTTCGTTGAAAACTAAGTAGAAGAAAAAACCTAAAAGCTCGATAAGCTTCTTCTTCAATTCCAATACGTCCCGCAGTAATCCTACAACACAGAACTATGTATATATATATATATATATATACACTGATTCGATTAATTCACAGCTTAGAGTTGATGATACAAATAAGGCCAGGAAATGAAATCAATGAAGCTTTTACTACCTTCTCAGTCTTCTGCAGCTGGAGTTTCGTCCTCTTGGGTCATTGTCTCGGGCTGAGATGGTTCCTCCTCCTCCTCCTCTGGTGGCTGCAACCCTTCTTTTGCTTGCAACTTCACAAATTGTTTGCTACGAGCTAATCGGATTGGTCTTCCCATGAAATCCTGTGTATGTTAATATTACACAAATTCAATTCCACCAACTTAATCAACTCATAAGCTGTTATAGAAACATGCCATTAATTCTTCTGTAGTACAATTTTGGGATTATGGTCCATATACTGTTAAAGAAACCCATTTCTAAGTTTGCGTTACAGGTCCATTTATGTTTCCTAAGCTCAAATGGTATCAAAAACACACCAACAATAAACCAAAACACACACTATTGTTCTTTGGATTCAGTTCAACAACGATCTCAGACAGTATATATTCGCTTCAATTTTGCTCAAGATTGACCGAACTGATGATAAGCTTAGAATGCTATTTAAGTATGATTAGATCATCATCGTTTAGAATAGCTTGGAATTACCTTTCCTTGGAACTCAATCAGCGCTGCCTCAGCCTGTTTCTTGGTTTTGAAAGAGACAAACCCGTAACCACTCGACCTCCTGGGATTTTCATGGAATATAACTTCAGTGGACACAACATTGCCAGTGTCTGCATCAAAGAACTCCTTAAGATGCTTAGCCCTTGCTTCAAATGCCAAGTTTGCAACAAACAAATTGAATGTAGGCACTGGTGAAGGCTTCTCTCGTGGCGCATATGTCTTCTTCTTTTTGGTCTTTGCATAGTCTACCTTCAAACGACGACCCTCATACTCCTAAATAACAACACACAACAATTCAATGGCAAATGAAGATCAAAGAAAGAGAAAGGAACAAAGAAACAACACAAAAAACCAGATGGAGCATGCAATCATTGTGGATAACTAACTCTATCTTGGGATACTACAACATGAAAGAGCCTAATAGCACTACAACTTCTTCTGATGTAAAGTCAGATTAAATGAGACAAACACAACAAAATGCGAAAAGGGACCAAAGACAACAAAATCAATCAGATGAAGTACGCAAAAATTTTGCTTGACACGGGATACTACAGCCTGAAAGAGTCTAATAACACAATGTACTAACCAAAAGTCATCAAAATCTATCTTTTATACGGGATACTACAGCCTGAAAGAGTCTAATAACACAATGTACTCACCTTAAAATCAGATAAAATGAGACTTAACACAACCAAATCTCAATGATTCTGTCCCAATTTAGTGATGAAGGAAGCTACTATTGCGATGTTCTTACATACAAAATCAATCAAATTTGAGATAACTTCAACATGAAAGAGCATAATAAGCACAATCTACAACTTCTACCAATCATAAAGCCAGATAAAACGAAACAAAACAAAACCAAATCACAATGATTCTATCCCAATTTAACGATGGAGGAAGCGTTTACAATGTTCTTACATATGATTCGAGAGATTTGAGAGCTGTTGCAGCTTCTTCAGGAGAAGCCATTTCAACAAAAACCAAACCTCTATTCATTTCCTTCTTATGCATAGACATCTACAAATCAAAACCAAACACAATTCATTTAACGAAACAATCTTCAAATCTTCTTAAAGGAAGAAACGAGAAGAAAAATCAAAAACCTCAATGTCGACGACATTCCCGTACTTCTCGAACAACGATCTTATATCTTCAGGTGTAGAGGTCCAAGGAACGTTCTGAGCAATCAATCTAGTTTTAGAAATCTCATCTTCGACGGATACATTAGCCGGAGAAGAAGAAGAAGAAGAAGAAGATGATTCAAGGATTGGCTCTTGAGTTGTGGTGGAGAAGTAAGTGGTGAGGTTTCTGGATTTTGATGGAATTGAAGTTGCGTGATGATGAAGACGACATAGTGAAGGAGTAGAGAAAGAGAGAGAGTGATTGGTAAGTGAAAACTTGGGATTAGGGTTCTTCTGGTTTGATTTGTGACCTAGAATTTGGAGGGAAATGCAAGGAAGACGAAGAAGAGCCATTGAGTGAGTTTGTGGATAAGAAGAAATAGAAAAAATGGTTAAGCAATTATATTTATTTTTGTGTTTGGAATTATGTAACGACGTCGTTCAGTGTTAACAATACGACAGCGTTTTTATGATTCTCACATTGTCTTTTTAGAAGCAACGAGCAGCGTTTCAGGGTAGTCAATACGGTGACGTTTTATACAATTATCACACTATTTTTGAAGAAACAACGACGTCGTTAAGAATTACACTTAATAAACCACAACGTTTACGTAAGCACATGTCAATTTCACTGTTTTTGTAGAAGCAACGACGTTGTTAAGAATAATATATACGACAACGTTTCGAGTTGAGTCAAAGACGACTCTGTTTTAGAGTTAGATAAAACGATAACGCTCTAGGATTCTTACCCAATTTATTTAAATTCAAAAAATATGAAATCACGTTTTTTCCGCCAAAACCGCAAAACCGTAAAACAATATTTTCCCACTAAAACTGCAAAATTGCGTTTTATCACCAAAAATATATTTTTTTTTCACAAAACGACGTTTTTTCCACCAAAATCACAAAATTGAATCTTACCAAAAATCGTGTTTTTCGCCAAAACCGTGTTTTACAGTCAAAACCGTGTTTTTCGTCAAAACCGCAAAACCGTGTTTTTCCTAAGAAAATCGTAAAATTGTATTTTATCAACAAAAAGATAATAAATACAAATATATTATTATATATCAACTAAATTTAATAAAATATCAATACTGTAATTAGTAAATTGTAATTAATCAATTAATTAGTTATTTATATTAGTATATAGTATACAACAAAATAATATTAAATGGGTCTAAATGGGTTTAAATGGGTTAATAAAACTAAAACGGTATAAATGGGGTTGTAAACTTAAATGGGTTAAATGAGTTTCCAAATAAATGGGGTGGCTTTGTATAGTAGACAGAAGATAGAAGATAAGTTTATATAAAAGAAACAGATTTGTTTTTCCCTTAAATGTATACAATGTAGACCAAATAAGAGGCTTGCATCAAATATTCAAAGCTCAAAATGAGTTTCTAATCTAATCGATCGCAGCTCAAAAGGCACATAGAACTTGAATTGACATGGAAGTACCTCTAACAATTTTGTTGGTGCCTTTGATAGAATGATAGTATACGAGTCGATATCTTTCTTTCCCACCTTGCTCTTCGAAGAAGCTACACCGGGTTGAGTTTTCGCCATGAAATTTAGGGTTTTGTTTTTACCGACTCGTGAGCTCGATTTAGCTGGAATTTTGTTTGTTTTCTCTCGTCTCCGTTGCTGGTACTCGAAATGTAACAAGGTTGAAAATTTATTCCATTTTCATTTGTCTTTATTCCGAAATTTCAATCTTATGATATTTTTTTAAACAATAATGGTTTTGATAAAATGATATAATCCAAATTTCTGTAAACATATAACCTTAGAAAGTCCAACAAATAATATTGCTCACGGATTATGACTTTTCGTACCCATTATAAAATACAAACCAATTTTCAATGAGAAAATATGCATACCATGTATAAAATATTATTATTATTATTATTATTTTGAATGAATGTAAAATTGTATTCAATCCAAAAACCTTTTTTTACAATATATGCATTCTTATGCAGAGGTGTTTTAAAACTTAGGAGAGCAAATAAAATATTAAAACGTAGTCTAACAAATAATTTCATTTTCAATTGGTAATGAGCTTATGATAGAAGGAAATATTCTAAAATGGAAATTTTATTTATAGAAATTTTATTTTTTCAATATTTTTTTATGAGTAAATTTTTGTTACTTCCATATCTTAAGCTTGTTGTACGACATAAACACAACTGCTATAAAAAATCCACAAGAACAACCTATGGTTGCAGCTTTCCATGAAAACATTGTTTCCTCTTTACCTTCCACTTCTTCTTCTTCTTCCTTTGGCTGCTCGGTCTGTATAGGAGAGCATGGTACTAGGATTTGCATTCCACAGATTCCGCTATTGTTTGCGTAAATGTTTGGATTGTTCAATCTGTCAAGCTGAGGACTTTCAGGGATTTTACCTGTTAGCTTGTTGTTACTCATGTCCAAATTGTTCAGCTGGCTAAGCTTGGATAACGTTTTCGGGATTTCGCCAGAGAGGTTGTTGTGTGAAAGGTCTAAGTTCTCTAGATTCTCAAGATCTCCAAAACTTTGTGGGATCTGTTGGATAATTCCTAACTTGAAGAGCAAGTTATCTCTAGGAAGAGAAGAGCCTAGAAGATAAAGAGAAAAGGAAAATTGCAATTAGATCTAGTTGAGATAGATTTGTAAGTTTTCCATTATCATATAGGAATAGGAAGTTGTCTAAACCTATAAATAAAGAGCCTATGGAGAGTTGTTCCATAAGACTCAAGAGAGAGATTTAGTTTTTGAGAAGTTTTCTAAATCAATAAAGAGAGGTGTTCTTTAATCTTAAGTCTAAAATCGATTTGAATTGGTATCAGAGCTTCAAGGAGGAGACTTGAAGGCTCTGTTGAAGACGGTGACAGAAGGTGCAGATCGGAGAGATGTCCGACGCAACAGCAGGTACACCGCAACTTAAAGGAATTGGATCAGCATCGATCCAATGTCCAATGTTAACATCGACAAACTATACTGTTTGGGCGATAAGGATGAATGTTCTCTTGAATCTCTATGAAGTATGGGATACGATCGATCCAGGATCAGCAGATACAAAGAAAAACTTTCAGGCGAAAGCTTTAATCTTTCAATCTATCCCCGAAAACCTAATTCTGCAAGTAGGAGAGCAGAAAACATCAAAAGAGCTTTGGGAGGCTATCAAGTCACGCCATCTGGGAGCAGATCGTGTAAGAGAAGCCAGACTCCAAACTTTGATGGCAAATTTCGACAAGTTGAGCATGGAAGAAAGCGACTCTGTAGATGATTATGCAGGAAAGATCTCAGGAATTGCAGCTAAAGCAGCTTCACTAGGAGAGACCATAGAAGAAACTAAGATGGTGAAGAAGTTTCTGAAAGGACTTCCATTAGAGAAGTACATTCAAATTGTAGCTTCCCTAGAACAAGTTCTTAACCTGGCAACAACGGGTTTTGAAGACATAGTGGGAAGAATAAAAGCCTATGAAGACAGATCAAGTTGGCGCAGCAAAGCCAACTTGGAAGAGCAGACCAAGCTGATGTGGTCTAGCAACAACCAAAACAGTCGAGGAGGCTACGGAGGCAGAGGCAGAGGCCGAGGCAGAGGAAGAGAAGCTGGTGGCAGAGGAAGAGGCAGAGGCTGAGGAAGATCGAATGATCAAAACTCAGGAGGAAAAGGAGAAAATAAGCAAAAACCAAAAGATAAATCTCATGTGATCTGTTGGAGATGTGATAAACCTGGACACTATGCAACAGTGTGCACCGAAAAACCAATCAAGAACCAAGAATCAAACCTGAACGAGACACAAAAAGCGGATGAAGCCCTTTACGTTCATGAAGTAGTGTTCTTGAATGAAAACAGAGTGTTTCCAAGCGTCTATGATACAAATAATGGCGATGCAAGTATTTGGTACTTAGACAATGGAGCGAGTAATCACATGACGGGAAACAGAGGTTATTTCTCAAGTCTAGATGAGAACATCAAAGGTAAAGTGAAGTTCGGTGACGGATCATATGTTGATATAGTTGGGAAGGGATCAATTGTATTTGTAGGGAAAGATGCAGAGAAGAGAACTCTCCAAGACATATACTACATCCCTAACCTGAAACACAATATCATCAGTCTTGGGCAAGCAACAGAACACGGGTGTGAAGTAAACATGAAGGATGATGTGTTGACTTTAAGAGACCCAAACGGAAGGTTACTTGTCAAAGTGATAAGATCACCTAATCGCCTCTACAAAACACCAATGGAGATAAGCTATCTTAAGTGCCTGCAGATTGAAGACGATGATGCTACAAGGAAGTGGCACTCACGGCTGGGACATGTGAGTGTTGGTGTCATGAACAATATGGCTAAGAAGGAGATGACCTTAGGACTGCCAAAAGTTCAATATCAGAGAAGCACTTGTGATGCGTGCTTAGCCGGAAAACAGACAAGAGCTTCTTTTCCGACTAAAGCAATGTTCCGAGCATCAAAGGCTTTAGAGTTGGTTCATGGAGATTTGTGTGGACCAATTTACCACCAACGCCAGCCAATAATCGATATGTTTTTGTCCTCATTGATGATTTCTCAAGAATATATGTGGATTATACTACTAAAGGAGAAATCTGAAGCATTCGATCGGTTCAAAAAGTTTAAAGGAGTTGTTGAGAAGCAAGCAGGCTCAGAGATAAAAACTTTTCGCACCGATAGAGGAGGAGAATTTACATCACTGAGTTCAACCTTTTCTGTGAAGAGAATGGGATCAAAAGACATCTAACAGCTCCTTATTCACCACAGCAGAATGGCATTGTGGAGAGAAGAAACATGACGCTAATGGAGATGACTAGGAGCATGCTAAAGGCGATGAAGGTACCAAATTTCATGTGGGGAGAAGCTGTTCGACATTCGGCGTATGTCATTAACAGAGTTGCTACGAAAGCTTTAGAAGATAAGACCCCATATGAAGCTTTCAATCTCAAGAAAACCAAACATAGAGCACTTAAGAGTGTTTGGTTGCATAGCTCACACCAAAATCACCACACCTCATCTCAAGAAGTAGATGAGAGATCAAAGAGAATGATAAATCTTGGAACTGAGCCGGGTTCTAAGGCTTATAGACTCTATGATCCAGTTGATAGAAGAGTTGTTGTTAGCAGGGATGTCGTATTCGAAGAAGAAAAATCATGGGACTGGTTTCTAGTAGTAGAAGAAGGAGAGACAGACACAGATTCTCTAATCATTCCTCACTACGCTCCATTAACAGTGGATAATGAAGCTGAATACGACAACAACAACCAAGAAAATGAGCAGATGGAGCAAGATATCGAACAAGAACAAGATGCAGACCACTATGAAGATCAAGCAGCAGAGGAACCACAGCAGGTGGTGACAAGATTTGGCCGAGTAGTAAACAGGCCAAGGTACTTGAATGATTACGTACTCCTAGCAGATCTCGAAAGTGTGAGATTGCTACTCACAGTAGATGGAGAGCCACAAGATTACTGCAAAGCTGCAAAAGTAAAAGAGTGGATCGATGCAGCCGAGAGTGAGTTGGATTCCATTGAGAGGAACAAGACATGGGATCTAGTTGACAACCTGATGGAGTAAAAGTCATAGGACTAAAGTGGATCTTCAAGATAAAAAGAAAAAGCAGATGGCTCAGTGAACAAATACAAGGCGAGACTTTGTGGCAAAAGGATATGTACAAGAACAGGGAATTGATTTCGAAGAAGCTTTTGCACCAGTTGCAAGACTCGAAACAATTAGGTTGCTCATAGCTTTTGCAGCGGCAAGAGGCTGGGAAATTCATCACTTAGATGTCAAGACTTCATTCTTGAATGGAGATCTAAATTAAGAGGTCTATGTAACTCAGCCAGAAGGTTTTGTCAAGAAGGGACAAGAGAAGCGAGTATACAAGCTGTACAAGGCTTTGTACGGTTTGCGTCAACACCAAGAGCATGGAACACAAAGCTTGACAACGTCCTAAAGGCAATGAAGTTTCAGAGATGCCTAAAGGAGACTTCGGTATACTTAACTACAGATGGCAAGGAACTTTTGATAATAGCTATATATGTTGATGATTTGTTTGTCACAGGATCATCAAAGAGGATCATTGATCGATTTAAAGAGAACATGTCAAGAAAGTTCGAGATGTCAGATCTAGGAAAGTTAACGTATTACCTTGGAATTGAAGTGATTCAAGGGACTGATGGCATAAGCATAAAGCAAGAAGGTTACGCACAAGGAATCCTAGTGGACAACAAGATGGATGAGTGTAACCCAACGCATATACCTATGGAAGCTAATCTGAAGATATCAAAAGCAGAGCATGAAGCAGAGATAAACGCAACAGAGTATCGAAGAACGATTGGTTGCCTGAGATATCTTCTACACACGAGACCAGACTTAGCTTTTGCAGTGGGAGTTCTAAGTCGGTATATGCAGAGTCCAAGAGAGTCACATGGACAAGCTATAAAACACATCCTGAGGTATGTTAGAGGAACTACTAACATGGGTCTGTTTTTCAAGAAAGACGGGTCAAGAAGAATCGTTGGCTATAGTGATAGCAGTCGCACAACATTGACATTGACGATGGAAGAAGCACATCGGGTCATGTCTTCTACTTGGGATCGTCTCCAATAACCTGGGCGTCGCAGAAGCAGCCCACGGTCGCTTTGTCTTCGTGCGAGGCTGAGTTCATGGCGGCCACCGAAGCAGCAAAGCAAGCTATTTGGCTTAAAGAGTTGTTAAAAGAAATTCAGAGTAAAGAAGAGAAGATCACGCTCAGAATTGACAACAAGTCAGCCATAGCTTTGACAAAGAATCCGGTTTTCCATGGGAGGAGCAAACACATTCTCAAGAAGTATCACTTCATACGTGAGTGTATAGAGAATGAACAAATTGAAGTGGAGCATGTACCAGGCAAGGAGCAGAAGGCAGACATACTCACAAAACCATTAGCAAGGATCAAGTTCAAGGAAATGAGAGACCTCATTGGAGTTCAAGCAATCAACACTTCCGAAGTTCAAGTTGGAACTAAGGGGGAAAATGTTGGATAATTCCTAACTTGAAGAGCAAGTTATCTCTAGGAAGAGAAGAGCCTAGAAGATAAAGAGAAAAGGAAAATTGCAATTAGATCTAGTTGAGATAGATTTGTAAGTTTTCCATTATCATATAGGAATAGGAAGTTGTCTAAACCTATAAATAAAGAGCCTATGGAGAGTTGTTCCATAAGACTCAAGAGAGAGATTTAGTTTTTGAGAAGTTTTCTAAATCAATAAAGAGAGGTGTTCTTTAATCTTAAGTCTAAAATCGATTTGAGGATCAATCCAGAGAAGTCGTTGTTGGAGAGGTTTAAATGCTTTAGGCTCTTGAGATTGCCTAAAGAAGATGGGATTTCTCCATGTAGCTTGTTCTTGGAAAGAT
>CM022178.2:5033843-5064126 GCA_011420285.2 Erysimum cheiranthoides | reverse complement strand
GAGGGAGAGTGAGAGAGAAAGAAGCAATTTGGCTAAGCGAAAGAAGAGAGAAGAGAAAGAATAAAGCAGAGAAAATGCAGCGCCCAATTAATTGCTGACACCTGGTTCTAAGACTTATGTGTGAAAAGATCCTCGCCAAGACTCGATTCTCCACTTCAAACCACCTTTTTCATTATTTTTTTATTTTTTTAAGGCTAAAACTTTTGGCAAATATGTGCCGATAAGGATGGTCTTAGACAGTTTCTTCATGTATCGAATCAATGCATTGAAAATTTGGGTGAACGGATAGATCGGTAATCTTTTAACATTAATATGTCTATGTTTAATTTTATGGTGGGTTAAATGCTAAGGTAATGTTTTTATAATGTTTTTGTTGCTAATCAAGAATTTGAACCAAAAAATTTGATCATATTTTCTGTTGGTGTATGTTCTCATCTCTGTTATTTGTTTTTGTTTTACCATTTGATAACCCAGTCAAAGAGGAAATGCTGCATAATCGGAACTTTCTCAAGCACTTCAACTTTATACATCTTAAGCAAACTACTATTAACTTTTCTTCCAGTTCGGTATATCATCCAACAACGGCGAATGCTCAGGGAACAAACCTTTCTTCACCTTCTTAACAAAGGCAATACAATGGAAGTGCATATACTCACTAGAGAAATTCTCCAAAATGTCATCGTTATGTATGGCGAACAAAATTAAAAAAAAAAAAAATTGTACTTTTCTACTCGATAACCTTAATATAGGATATTGATACAATAGATCGCAAATCCGTATTTGTAATATATGTATATAAATCCAACTTTACCCACTTAAGAACTTATTCATGTTTTTTTTTTTTTTTTTTAAATTATTCTTTCATATGATTTAGCAACAAATCTAGGTATGATTGATTTATAAGATCAAACATCATAAATATTCATTAAAAGAACTACATAGATTTATGATAAAATGCAAATAAATAAAGCAAAAAGACACAAAGTTATTATGGGAACCGGAGTTCAAAGAAGAAACAAACAAAGAAAAAAAGAAAAAAAAACATACAAAAGACATTTGATTAAAATTATTGTTGGTTTTGGTATTCAGGTAATGCAGGTATCTGTTGATGAGTATAATTGATGCTCTTAACGCGTAGATGGCCCAACAGATATTGTTGATGCGCCATCAGCTCCATGACCATCACCCATCTTTTGATCTTCTCTCTTCCAGAGTTGCATAAGTTGATTCTTTTGAGTTGTGGTTAGGTTTTTTATTTTCTCACTATCAGAATCCAAAGAGTCTGGTGTAGTGAGAAAATCGTCTGGAATACGAAGATCAAATATTTTGCACTTGATCGGGTCCTACAAAAGTTTCAAGCTCATCATTGTAAAATTGGTATCTGTTCAACATTATTGAGAATACTCTGGTAGTGTAGGATCATGCCATGATAACCAGAAATGGGATCACGTCTACGAGCCTCAGCCGCATCGCGCAAAGAGTTCGCAGCAATCTCACGTTGATCTAAAGATGGGAGATTATTGAGGATCCTACGCACGTTCTTGGCTCCAAAGATTTTATGAACATCTTCGAATCTTGTATCATCCGATGGAAAATATGGTGCGGAGATACAATTTGGAGAACAAGGTTCCTTCAAGATCTTGCTGATAGCACAACAGTTGGAAGTCATTATTCTTTGTTTTGTTTTCTCCCGTAACCCCTGAATAAAAAATTGTATAAGAATAAAATCATCAAAACAGTATGAAATATATTGTATAGAAAATGGATGTTATAAACAAAGTGATGCATATATTAGTTATGATTGTAACAATTATTATTGCAAATATTGCTTGTGCTTAGAAACAACATGTATAGCCAACCATAACCATGCATATATGTTTGTGGTAAAATTGATGGAAATCGATGTAAGTTTTGTAAACAAAATATAATATTCATCTAATATACATGTGAAAAATATAGATAATAAAAACTATCACATGAAATTATATAGATAATTAATAGATAAATCGAGATCACGTAATACCTCGATCGATAATGTTAAAAGAAATCGTCACAAAAGAAATTTGGATGCCTATATTGATGAAAGTAGTCTTAGTTTTATAGCCATATGTCTCAAATATGATTCAAATTATTATATCACTTATTTAGGTAAGATAACAATGAGTCTAATAAATATCGAAAGTTTGACTGCCATACTTCCATTTTTAGACTGTAATATTTGACTGCGCGATACTTCAATTTTTGGTAAGATAAAACCTTTTCATTTAAGGTTTTATTAAAAAAAAAACTATTAAATTTTCCTTTTTAGTCTCTGTTAGTAAACTGTATCATTTTTTAGATTAATAGTAGTGATAAAATGAAACTTTATCAAAAAAATCTTCATTAAATATATAAAACGACACCTACTTTAAACAAAATTTAAAATTCTTAAACATCACTTAATAAAAAAACAGAAATAGTATCATCTTAAAATAATTATACCAAGTTTTAGTTCCTAATAATATATTATATTTTATTTGTAATTAGTATTAACATAAGATGTTAATCTATTAGTTTCTCTAATGCACATAGTTTTGATAATTTATCTTTTTCAATCTCATCTTAGGAGCAACATCAATAAAAGCACTTTAATTAGTTACCAATCGATTGTTAATGTCTATAGTTGTAATATTAAACTCTATCTATAGATCCGTGTTTTAAACACAAACAACATAAATTGACGTTTGATCATATTTTACGTTACCAATCGATTCTTAATTTTTATAGTTGTGATATCTAACTCTATCATATTTTATGTATAAAAACAATAATTAAAATCATGTATTTTGTAAGTGTTTTCTATTGTTAAACCAAACTTTTTTTTTTTTTTTTTTTGTGCAAACCAAACTTTAGATATTTACTTTAGTAAATTTTTTGTTTTTTTAGTTATAAATATTTAGATTGCAGGTTAAGAGTTCCTTTTATATACCTTATTAATGATTATATTTTATAATATTTAACATGTCTAAAATCTTTAGTTTACATCAACATCTAAAACACAAAGAAATCACACAAATCTGAAAATTCATATACCTCTTCGGATCCATGTGGACAAGAATGAAATAACCTTCCTGGGTTTTTTGCAGTCCTAGACGTGCCCATTCTTATTGCTTCACCACATTTACATATCCTTGGGAAACCTCTTACTCGATTACTCATCTCTGTTTCTGTCACGTTACCTTCGACGAAGAACACAAGAAGAAGAACACGAGCCCTAGTTTTAATTTCAGATTTGATTTTGTCTCCAACATCAAAACGACGTCGTTTTGAGAAATTAGTAAACCCAACAGAAAACACAAAACGACGTCGTTTTGATAACCGGCATCCAACGTTAGCTCCGTCGTTAGACGGAAAAATAACTCCGTCTAAGCTTAGGTATAAAACGGCAAACGGAGTACTGTTCAGGTAGGAAATTTGAATTATTAGTTAGTTGGGATTGATTTTGGCATGGTACTAAAGTTTGGGTATAAAACGGCATTTCGTAAACAGTTTGGGTTGATTTTGGCCGTTTTCCCGTATGTGATGCACTCTACTTTATATATATAAAGTATTCCTCATATTTTATTACAAATATCGTTTTAAGACTGTATTTGTATTCAAAGACGGATCGAAATTGGTAAAATAAATGGTACGAATATACCCATTAAATTTAATTTATTTTTCTGCTTTGGATTGTAATGATTCATTTGTTGGATCAACTGGTCTTTTAGTTATTTGTTACACCCAATGATTTCCAATCGATGTCTTTTCTTTTTAATTTCTTTAGTTTAAACAAGTGTTAAACTTTGGGCTTTTAGTTATTTATCATTTAATCTTTGGATGATATTTGGCGCTATTTGCTTTGTTATCTATGTGAACGTATATTTCTAAAAGTGTTGGTTTCAACTAATATACCATTTGACTACGAGACGTTGTGCTGTGGGAGACTCCACAAGGTGATCAGTTCTATTACAAGAATCAAGAAGCTGCAACTCAGAATGCGAAAAATGAGGAAGGTTGTTAAACCGCAACTCATTGATCTGAGCAAAGGTTGATTGAAGACCATCCCATGACCACAAGTGGTGTCCTCCAACACTTAGCATGTAAAACCTTTGATCTCTCTTTGAATACATGAGCTTAGAATGTTCAAGGTAATCGAATAGTTGAGTAGATGTAAAGAGGAGGTTCCCTTTAATGTCTTTACCGGGGGTAAAGATATTAATTCACTAGCTAGACCGTAACAAAGTCTTTTTTTAAGGAGAAGAGGAAATAAAAATCTATAACCTATATAAATAAATTTGCGGATTACGTGATCACTTTTCCCGCAAAAAATTTAAGTGTATTTTATTTCTATGAACATAATATCACTCATATACTGTATTGGAAATTGAAAATCAACATAAATTAAAACAAAATTGTGGGTAGGGTCTACTGATTTCGATTGCCTCCATCTTTGTTTTAGATTGACGCACGCATTTAGGCTATGGGTGTTAATGTATCCGTTCATGTTAGTTTGGATTTTGGATTTTGAATTTTTGAGTTTAGGTTGATAGATTATGTATTTATAATAATAATATTCGGATTATATTTTATTTTTCGAGCTCGGCTTCTTCCGGATTCAAAATTCAGCTTTTTTGGGTACTAGTTTGGAATTCGGGATCGGATCAGATACTACCTGAACCCGAAATACCATAGCAACAAAATCGATTCGGGTAGTTCTCAATAATGGATTCGGATCGGGATCAGATTTATTGGTTCGGGCTTGGAGTTGGGTGTGGGATTTCATTTTGACCAGGCCAACGTACATATGATCATAATTTACTCCATTTTTTTTTTTTTTTTTTTTTGATAAGTCCTAAAGGCTTTTTAGACCCAAAGACTAATCTCACGAAACCCACGAGAAATCCACGTTGTCTTACCACTTAAGGCGTCTCCGGGTGGCCAAGGAGATTCGAACCTAGGGCGGAAGCTCCAGCTGGAGCCCTTTTACCACTAGGCCAAAGGCACTTGGTTTATAATTTACCCCATTGTTAAATAGGTTGTACAATATTTGGTTTTCGATTGGACTCGTTAACTGATCTGTGTTTTTGTTTAGACAATTTATAAGATTTTTTTTAAAAAGATATGGTTGGAGGTTCCCCGAAATAATAAATGTGGGATATTGAAGAAGAGAAATATGATAATAATTGAAGAGTGACAAAGGAAACAAAAATATTCGTTGGTGCATTGTGGCAAGCACTTTGGTTAAAGGTTGGAGCAAAGAGACATTGACTAACTCAAAACCCATTTATTTCTTTCTGAATTGGTTTCTCCTTTGCACATAATCAAACTAATGTCTCTACTTCTCTTTTTTTTTTTTTTGGTAAATTGTAAATATCATTAAGGAATGAAGGCTTAAGCTTACAAGATTATACCTATAGCAATACTACCTTGCCAAAAAAAGATTAAAAAACAAGGGAGTATACAGATGAGAATTATGAGATTCTTAACACAGCCACAATTGCATCAGTCTTGAGAACCGACGCACGTGTCGTTTTGCTAGATCGAGTTGCGCACCAGCCTATCAATGTCTCGGAAAACCGTTGACGGAGGAATGACTTGTGCGTTATGTAGTGGTCTCTACTTCTCAGCCTCTCTTCCAAGTCTTCTCTTCCCAAATTTGCTCTGGTAAAATCTCTGTTTATTATAGTTTTTGTATAATCTTTTGTTTTCTTCTTTGTCATGTCTAATCTCATACCCTTGCACTTCTCAGAGATCCCACACCCTTCGGATGTTCTCCTCCATGCAAACCACCACCAACCCTTACTTGATGTATCGTGTCACCTCTTATGGTGAAGAATTTCCAAAGGCCGGTGCAATGACAGAGCTCCACATCTTTGATCTCACCAAGGAAGAGAACTTAAATGTATGATGATCGAGCAATGCGATTACATTTTTTTTTAACTCACCTAAAATCAATAATAAGAAAAAATTTCAGTTTGTTTTTACATCAAATTAATTTTGTGTAGCTCAATTCTATATTTCGGTTGGATTCTAGAAAATTTAATTTTATCTTTTTTTTGTAATTTTAAATTCTAAATTTAATTCTAATATTTATTATCAAAATAGCAAAAAATGAAATATGATAATTAGGCATAGTTGATTAATCAGTATAGTACATATAGGGATTTGTTTTGTCGTCTAATAAAAATAAACTTTCGACTCAATTACAGAACTAGGAAAACAAAAATTTCAAAACAATAGAACTCGTGTGTTAGAGCCACGTGGGATGGAGATGTAGCAAAAATCGGGTCCCACCAGCTGTTTCGAGTCGGATCCGGGCCGCTCCACTGATCTGCGGTTGGATCATGTAATTTCTTTAAGTTTTAAAGGTCTTTTGGTCAATTATAATGGTTTTGATTTTAAAAATAAATCAAAACAAAAATAGAAAAAAGAAGATGACAAAATGAAAATATTTTTATGAGATGATGGCATAATAGCATGCAATTGATCCCAACCCTAGAGATACATCAATTATTACATATTTTGACTGCTATTATTAATTTACGACAATGCTATAATTAACCATATGAATAGCAAATCATAATCACTATTGTATATTTAACGATAGCATACCAAAGAATGTTGTTATATTTGTGAATAATCCTATAACATAATAAAAAATTGTTATGTAAAGTGTCGGATCTATATATTATAGGCCCGGACGAAGCAATTTCAACAACGCTTTTTCGTACGGTAGCGGTTCTACTGAGCTATTAATACCCTTATTTTCAATCTTCTTTTCGTCCTTTATAATGTTCACACATTGAACACTACAACAATATTTATCTTCCAACTTATATATCATAGTATCTACGCAACGAATAGCACATTGATCGCATAATGGTCGAGAGTTGCCATTGTTGTTACGAGTAACTTCGACTTCACCCCGCAATGCTTTGATGTGGTGGTTGGGCTTCATGTAGGTCTTCTCTCCCAATAAGCATTTAATATGGAGAGTGACGCTGCAATAGTCACATGCATAAAACCACATACTTGCATCTAGTTTTGATTCACATATCTCGCACCAATTTTGGAGATCTTCTGTCTTTTCTTTGCCGTAACGAAGACTCAGTGGATTCTTATGGTGCTTGTATTGTGCCACAGAAGGAATAGTAGCACAATAAAGACCCAAGAAAGACGTGCATTTAACACATTCTAAGGCATAATCTGCACATATTTCATTCTCACAACCCATGCATTTACCATTAGTCAGGTTGAAATAAAGGGGATGATTTTGTGGGTGGCAGCCATGGATGAAAGGATCAGGAAGGGAAGCACATTTGACGTCTAGTTGAAATTCACAATCCTCTTCGCCACATTTGTAAACGAAACCACAACATTGTCGGCCACAACCAAGGCATGTGAAGTAACCTTTGGGAAATATTTCAAACCAGAGGTCAGAACGTTTAGGAGGGAAAATGTTGAGGAGGGTAAGAGGATGCTTGTGTAGGGGGTGGTATTTTTTGCGTGGAAGGCATGCGCATATTTCATCGAGAACGAAATCGCATTGCATACAACTATAGAAACCGTCAGCAACTTTTAGTGGAAGGGTGCAAGCTTGACAGAACTTGATTTCATGATCGTTAGGTTTGTCGTTTCTGTGCAGCTTTAGCCAATGCTCATGGCTGAAATGTTGTATTGTATTCTCATCTATCTGCACAAATGGCTCGATATCTTCATCGGGTTCTTCAGGCACCTCTTCAAGTTCTTTTCCATCCCACACATCTTCTCTTGTTGCACATTTTGAATGGACGGCATAATGGCATTCTTTAGTGCAAGAGTATTGCCCGTAATTCACATCGACGGTATGGCGACAAACTCCACATAAGAACTCACCAGAAGGAAGGGAAGAAGAGTAAGAAAGACGGTGAGGGTGACGGGTGATTTTGATAACATGGGGCAAATAGATACATTTTTTATGGACCATATAGGTACAAGGGAGACAAGTGTAAACAAGATCTGTGGTGTCGTCAAGAGACTTCCCACAAGCATTGCAAGGCATAGAAAGTAGTCCAGGAAAGAGGTTTAGGGTGTGGTCGTGTGTTTTCAGGTGTCTGATAGTGAGATCTAATGGGGCTTCCGTACATTTGGGGCATATACTATAATCGCATATGGAACAATGATAGCAATACTCACCAAGATGCTTCCCACAACATTTGCACTTTTTATAACTTTCTTCAGGTATGGAAACATGATCATCGGAGTGAGGTGTTTGGAAGGTGAAGGTGAGAGGGTGGGAGAGGTGAAAAGGGTGTCTAATCTCCGGCGAAAAGAAGTAACAATGCGAGTGGATTTCAAAAGCGGTAACATGACAGAGGAAATAAGAGGGCTTGTTCTCCAAGGGACCCTTTCCGCACACAATGCAGACAGAGAGTGGAGGATTCTCTTTTATCAGAAAGGTAAAACACTCCGGTGGAAGGATGGGTTTAGAGCCAGAGTAATCATGCTCAGGTTCCATATGGGTTTCTTTAGAAGGAATGAAGAAGCAACGAGAGAGTGTTTAAGTAAGGAAAAAAAAAAGAGTTTCAACTCATGAATCTTTGTTAAGCTCGCAAGTTTATTGATTTGTAAGATCCGCCGATAGTTGTCTATTTATATAACACTAGTTCATTTTTTAAGTCAACTACTGTAACGTTATTTCTAAATCCAGCTGTAGTTAAGACAAAACTAATAACAGCTGTAGTTAAGACAAAACTAATAACAGCTGTAGTTTAACAAAGATTAAAGACAAACAAGTTTCTTGCATTTTCTATCAATCAAAGAAAAGGACACTTATTTTCCTATGTCTAGTTGTAATCTAATCCGATTTGGTACTCCAACAGCAAGCTATTCTTTAACAAAATTATCGGAATAAACAATTACATTTTCATACACGATTGATGGACTTGTGTAAAATATTAATTTAAGATAAGTTTCATGATATTTTTTGGTTAAAACGCACATGGTTTAGTTATTGCTCAATGATTTCAGAATTTTTAACTGAAATAAATTATTGCAGGACAGTAAACCACAATAACATAAAAGGATCGAATCCACATCTCATAGAATTATGCGAGATTTGGATCTAATCTTATTATATAAAGTTGGGTTTTCAAAGTTAGCAACTCGCTGGATCGTGACACGTGTCGATTTCAACGATTCGAGATTTTGACACGTGTCAAAAAATATTTGTTTTTAATAATTTTAAATATGTAAAGAGATAATTATGAGAAAATATTAAAATTTAAATAAATTTAGAAATATAAAAAGATAATATTAAGAAAATTATAAATAAAATAATTTTAAAAATATAAAAAGATAATGTTAACAAAGCTTATAGGGATGAATTTTCTCATATGAATTTATTGCGTTTTATAACTGTTACTATAACTTTGTAGAATTGATAGAGCTATTTGTGCAAGTATTTTCCGATTAAGAAGTATAGAAATTATAATTATGTTTTTATTATGGTTAAAAATTTGGAGGATGTGGAACATACCATATGTATCGATGCATGAAGATTTCGATAATGTTTTAACTGATTGGTCTAGACGCTATCATCGTATGATAAGGTAAGTTTTGATCAAAACCTAATTCTTTTGGTATTGGTTTATATGTTTTAATAATTGGTGTCGAACTATTTTGTTAACGTTTAGTAGGTGGATACTCTATGATTTATTTTATTGGATGAATGTATAATATGTTTTACTTTTGATGTGATTATTTAGGCTTAGTGTATTAATGTTTTTGTGGATACGAGGATTTAGAGACGTTTGATATGACTATTGTGTTATAATATAGGTTTTGATCTAAACGTGATATTTTCGTATCCTTCTACATGTTTTGATAAGTTACAAATTTTTTTGTAAACGTTTAGGAGGTTGATGCGTAAAGATTGATTTCACCGGATGAAAATATAAAATTTTGAAACATGAATGATAATGAAAAATATATAATTAAAATATATGAAAATAATTAATAAACAAAGAAAAAAAATAAATTAGATAATTTATAAATATTTTTCAGAATATCTAATTTTGTTTTATATACGAATTATAAAATTTTAGTTATAAACCCGCGTACGCGGGTCCTAATTTTTTTTTTCTTACACGGGTTATAAAGTTTTTATTTTAAACCCGCGTATACGCGAGTCCTAATCTAGTTAAGACGAAACCGTTGTTTTTGTGGTTTTCCTAAGATGAATTAACGAGTTTGTAAACAACTGTGTCGTTTACAATTAAGTGTCGTTTTAGGCTTAAAATTTTGTTTCAAAATAAGTGTCGTTTTGTATTTTCAATGCAAAATTTATTAGTTTTTAATGTTTTATGACTATTAGTATTCTGCAGATTGTTTTACTATTGGGCAGATTATGTTTAGGTATGTAGTTAATGATGTTTTTGTTTAGAAAAAATAAAAAATTTAATGTTTTCTTAATCTGTGTGCAAAATTCTAAAACGACACTTAAAAAAAATCAGAGGGAGTAAAAAATATTGGACACTGGAAATGTTTATAAATTCAAGAAATCAAGAGTGGTAAATAATATAGGGAATCATGACAACACCCTTCTAAAATCGAAACAAGACAATCTCATTAATTAACTTTTATGTCCAATAATTTTTTTTTTTTTTGTCTAAAAGTTTAAGATTATTAACCTAATTATGATATCAATCAAGATTCATAAAAACCAACAAGTTGCATGTATTTTCTACTAATTAAAGAACGACACTATTTTCCCATGTCTAGTTGTAATTGTATATTTTGCTAGCATACTTTCTAAATTATTACTCCCTCTGTATCAGTTTATTTGATTTTCTAGGATTTTCACACATATTAAGAAACATTAAATACAATACTTTATTAATTATATTAATATTATTTTTCAAATCATTAATGTTCTACATCCAATGAAAATTAAGTTATATTCCCATTTTCAATGAAATTACATTTTTTAAGAATAAATGCATTGATTAGAGTGTAGAAAATCAATCTTTGTGAAACAAAAAAAAAGTCTAGAAAATCAAATATTATGATACAGAGGGAGTATCATATTTCTCTTATTGAATATCCCACATTTATTATTTTTGGGAACCTAGCTCCAGCCATATCAATATCATTTTTTTTCCAAAATCTTACTCCCTCTGTTTCAAAATGTAAGATGTTCTAGCTTTTTCACACATATTAAGAAATCATATTTAAAATGCATTATTTTTTGTAATTTACAATTTCCAACAACTCTAAACCAATAGTATTTAGTTATTTTTCTTGAATTCAATAATTTGTCATTAATTATACATAGAAAATAGAGAACATCTTACATTTAAAAACAAATTTTTTTTCTAAAACATCTTACATTTAGAAACAGAGGGAGTATAAATTTTCTAAACAAAAACACATGTCTGTTAATTAGTCCAATCGAAAACCAAATACAACCCAAGTATCTATACCTATAATGATAACTAGGTTTCGTTGGTTGTTATGTATTTTGTTGTTGATACTCAATTTTATTTTCAAAAATAATATACTTTTAGTATGTTTTTTCGGTTTGGTTTCGGTTTCATTTTTATGAAACCGTATAAATACCATATGTAATTCGATTTGGTTTTTTCAGTTTTATACCATATAAAAACCATATGCAATTTGGTTCATCATAGCAGTTGTCGATTTGCAGAACATGGCTATCATCAGTAAGTTATATATACCCATTTCTAGTACCACTTATTGAAAATTTCACACATTTTACCATCTTTTTAAACAAAAAACATCGTCTACTTTCGCAAAGTCTTATAAATTTTCCAAAAAGTTAAGTTTTAATCGCAGAGAATACAAGAAGAAGATGACATAATAGCAAAACCAAATATAAACTCTGCTTATCAGATACACGCAACAGCAAAAGCGTCTCTACTTTATGTTAAACAACCTCAAGGAAGATAAAATCGCAGTCCCTGCTTCCATCTATGGCACTAAAAGCAAAATCACTCTTCCCTGCCAACACCATTTTTAACGCAATTAGATTCCACGACGATGTTTTAAAACATTTCGAACTCAACACGAGATGTAAGCTATAAGGGCCAATGAGAAGCTGTAAGTTTTGTTCATGTCTAATGAAAAATTCGAAGCAAATATGTGTAGAGAATGGCGATGCAAACAATATTGTGCAATGGTACCAAATACGCTCACATTAGTTTTCAGCAAATTATTCTGTATAAGTAACCAATTAATGATAACACATGTGAAACCGCATACTAGAAAATCTGTCAACAGATAATGTAACCTCAATCTGCAAACAAAAAGATTTCTCTACCTAACAAGATAAGCAAAATGTATATAAAAATAATCGAAATGTCGTTCTAGATATCGATCTCAAGATAGATAATCCAATCTACAAACCATTACACAATCAAAGTTTTCTATTCTAAAGCAATAAGTTGATCAGCTAAAAACGAGACAAAAGGAAAGAAGAAGAAGAAGAATCATACCATTTTATAAGCCAGCCAAAGAGGAAATGCTGCATAATCGGAACTTTCTCAAGCACTTCAACTCTATACATCTTAAGCAAACCGCTATTCACTTTCTTCCAATTCGGTACACCGCTTATATCATCCAACAACGGCGAATGCTCAGCAAACAAACCTTTCTTCACCTTCTTCACAAAGGCAATACAAGACAAGTACATGTACTCACTAGAGAAATTCTCCAAAATATCATCGTTATGAATCGATTTCGGTTTCATATACTTATGATCAATCAACTGAGAGCTCCCGAATATAAACGGTAAGAAATGATAATCATCGAGTCCCCAAACTCCATGAGATCCAGCTGGTTCTAAACAATAAACCATTTGTAATTTCCTCATCAGTTCCAAATACTTAACAAAAACTCTAGCCACTAAACCATGATAATCCTCTTCTTTAACAATCCCCAATTTCGCTAAACAATACAACCACGCCGCGAAATTCGTTTCGTGTCCGGTTCCGTAATCGATTCTACTAGAGTTCCCAAAGCTATCTAAGAAGTAAGGAACAATCTCAATTACAGATTCTTTAACTTCCTCAGGAAGAAACTCGAGAATCATCGATTCGGCTCTCTCACCGAGCCGTTCGTGCCACGACCTAAACGAAACGTTACCGTATCGAGCCGATTGTTGAGCAGGAGGAATCTCATCGATCCATTGTAACAAAGTTTCAAGGATTGAAACTATGGCGGCGACGGTTGGTGAGATATGACAAGGATCTGAGATCTTAAATCCACAGATCGATTCGGATAACGAAACAACGAATCCTAAGAAGTTCTTACAAGATGAAGATTCATGGAATCGGCGAATATCGTCGGGAGTGTGGATTCGTTTGATTGGAGATTGGAATTGATACGGCGGAGATACGACGGTGACTTGTTCGGCGTGAGGAACTGGAGAGAGGATTATTGCTTGAGAGTTGTGAGGGAGATTGATTGCTGGAGCTCGAATCGGACGATAGTTCGGTGGTGGTGACATCTCTGGGAATGAAGCTAGTGGTGGTGGTTCGGAAATTGTTGGTCCGCCGCAGTTTGTGCAGCAGCCGGAAGGAGGAAAGGCGGAGGATACGGTGGTTGAAGCTTCGGAGGTTGATTTTTCCGGCGTGATTTGTGACTTTGGTGGTTCCATTTTGGCAGTGATGAGAAATGAGAAGAAAGGGTTAGTAAAATAATTTATAGATTATTAAATAAAGGCCCAAATAAGGTTTTGTAACCCAATAATAAGCCCAAATATGGTTTATACCCAATAATAAGCCCAAAGATTGTAAGTAGGAAAATTGAATTCAAGGATTTTTATTAATTTTAATGATCATCTAGGGTTAGATATGATTTGTACATTTTTGTTGTATTGGAGGTTTAGAATATTTTCTTTTGTTGTTTGCTACTGCATTATCGTTAGAAATTTTTGATTTTATATATGTTACAAATGATTATACCGTTTAGATAATTTATGCTACTAGAAAGTAGTTATAAGACGATAACGTATCCTAAACACTAAGAATCTCAATTTCGACTTTTATTATATCTCAAATTTTAATTGAAATTGAGAACTTTGTTATTTTAAAGATATAATATCGTTTTGGTTTAATGTAATCTCTTAACGTAAATATAATTATATACATTTGTTCCGTTTCATGACTTAAAAATATGATTATTAAATAGAGAAATAAAAAATAGTTGGATATTTACCAGATGCAAAGTTGAGACTTATTTTCAATAAAATTGCATAGTTGAAGTTTTTATGACATTTTTTCCAAATAATAATAGACAAAAATTAGGATTTCATTTGCAAAGGTTTTTTTTTTTTTTTAATTATTTTACAACAAGATGCAAAGGTTTTACACCTACTAAAATAGATTGTTCATCAGTGCTCAGTAAAATGTTTTCCTTCATAACTCCAACTTTTGCTGAATACAAATATATAAATGATAGCATTTTCATTTTACTGATGAACTATCTATTTTAGTAGGTGTAAAACCTTTTCACTAGTACTATATTATATTTTATTTTAATTTTAATTAAACCATCATAGTTGTGAATAAAGAATAGTAAAACATTATATGTTTGTAAAATATCATAGCGATACATTAATTTTTTAAAAGTTTAAACTTTAAAGGAGGACAACGAGGATTGGAATCGCATTCTTTTTCAGTGTTGAAACAAATCATTTGATCTTTCATGCAACACCAACAATTCCGTTTGAAAAAAGTTTCTCCACATTGGGCAGGGACACACTTTGGAATATAGAGCTTGCTCGAGCTCTCTATGTCTCCAACATCCATCTTCATGCCTACACACATTTGAAACTACACATCATTAACCAAACATTGACAAATAACCAAAACAAAGAGAGAGACTCTTTACATACACTGATGTAGAGCAAAGAAAGAGATCATGAATATGGAGATCAGAATTGTTTGTGATTTCATCTCTTGTTTGGTCTTAAACAATTTTATTATTTATTTTCTCTTATGTGATGTTTCATTTGATAGTCAAATATATAGACTTTAATATTGAAATCAAGACTATTATTATTACATAATTTTATTTTCCAAATATTATATCAAGTACTGAAGTACAATAGTTCACGTATGTACTGTATTCTATCTGCTAATTTTCTTGCATGACAATTGTTTTTTCCATAGAAAGGAAGGTTTTGGATTATATGTACAAGATTTTGTTTCTTTCAGCGGAAGGTTTTGGATCTATTATTGTTCTGGGCATTTGGGTTCGGATCGGTAACATTCAGATTTTTTCGGGTAATTTGAATAAAAAAGTTGAGATCCGTTCGATTATTTCTAGATTTTAATTCGGGTAACTGTGTTGAGAACCAAAAAATATTTGAAATAATTTTGGATTCGGGTCGGGTTCGAGTTTTTTACAAATATATAATCTACCTGAATTACATGAAAATATCCAAAATATCTATAAAAAAAATATTGATTACTGTTTACCTAAATATAACCAAAAATACCCTAAATATCCTCAAAAAACTAAAATACAGTATTGGTTATTTTTGAAACGAATTAATTAATAGTCTCATACCTAGGCATGGGCGTTCGGGTAGCCGTTCGGCTTCGGTTCAGATTTTTTGGGTTTTCAGGTTTAGTTCCTTAGAACCCGTTTGGGTATTTTATATTTTTGGGTCGGGTTCGGTTTGGGTTATTTCGATTCGGATTCGGATACCCGAAATATCCAAAAAATCTGAAAAATTGGTTAATTTTTTTAAAAATTGATTAAATTTTGATAAATTTACAAACGATTTTTAAATATTTTGGATTTTTTAGTTATTTAGATCTAAAATTAATTGATATTTTTTTATTTTTAATTATAATATTAGATAATTGGGTTATATTAAATCTAAAAATAACTAATATTTTGTATATATTTAGGGTATTTCGGGTACCCATTCGGTTATAAGGTTCGGAATGTGTAACACCCGCGAACCAAACGCGTTTTGGGGGGGGGGTGGTGTCGATCGAAACCAAGGGTTGATGTCGCTCGACACTAACAGTTCGGGCTTCTGCGAATTTGTTTTAATCGCGGGCCGATTTTAAGTGGGCTTTTGGGAAACCCTAGTTTAAGTTATAAGTCGCATGTTTAGGGGTTTGGATGACGAAAATCAGTTGTGACATATTCCTAAATCAGAGAGAAAGGGTTCCCTCTAGAGAAATCCTTCTGAGATAGAGAAGAGGAGATTTCTGGAGTTTCTGAAGAGATCTCTCTATGAGAAAGGAGATATGTGATTGCTGAGCATGGTGGGGGGGGGGGGGTTGCTGGATATTGTGGGATTCATTCTTCTCTCCATCTCCGAAAAGCTAAGGTGAGTGCGTGACCATGAGCTTATCTGAGCATTGAGATTTGTTTGACTGAGATCTGTGTTTGTTTGATGGTTAAAGTGTGCTCGACACCAGGGCTAGTGTCGCTGGATACCAGTGTTCTGTGGAGCCGGTTTGGCTGTTTTGTTGTGTGCTAATCCTGTGTGGCAGGGTTGTGTGTGGTGATTGTGTTATGTCATGTGGTGTGGCAGGTTTGTTGTTTTGATTGTGTTGTGGGGATCTCTATCTAGCTTGTCTGTATAGCTCGTAGATGGGAGGATTGCCTCACTAAGTATTTGTGATAATACTTACGCATCTCGTGTTTGTGTTGCAGGTTAAAGTGTGCTCGTGGAATGATGGCAAGGAGAGGAGGATGATCTAAGGACTTGTTATTTATTGTTGTAATGTTATGAATTGGAACCATTCATGTATTAGCATACTTGCTAGATTGTTGGTTAGCTAATGAATTATTGTTGATTTAATTGTGTAACCGTATTGTGTATTGGTTGTTTCCGCGTTGTTTGGTTGACTTGTTTAATTGGGAGAGCTGATTAGTAAGTATGATATTATTAATTAGTTAATTAATTCAAGAAAACCGGGTCGGGGTGTCACAGTTTGGTTTTTTGGTTTTTCGGGTATTGAAATCTAATACCCGTTCAAGTATTTCTTAGTGTTCGGTTCGAATTTTTGGGTTCGGATATTTTGCTCAGACCTACTTATACCTACTCATCAATTTTCCATTTAAAACACACATCAATCAACGCGAATGCCAATCAATAACCAACGATTAAACCAATAACCAATAATCATTAATCAAATCAATAAATCAATTACCAACGGTTCCAACAATCTAAACCAGCAACCTAACGAATATTTTAAGATGGTTCCAACACCTAAAGTTAACACTAATTAATAACCAAACAACGCCCTAGATCATTCTCCTCTTTATCATCATAACTCCACGATCACATTTTATCTTTACATGCATCACAAAACACGAGACGCGTAAGTATTATAAAAAATTCTTAGTGAAGCGATCATCCCATCTACGAGCTATAAAAACAAGTCGGAAAGAGATCACAAAACATCACAATCAAACATGTACCACTACAGATAACACGCAAAACAAAACAAGCCAAACTCCCTCCACAACCGCTGGTGTCGAGCGACACCAGACCGTCTTCACACACGATCCTTCGATTAGTGTTGATCGACATAACTCTAACTTTTGCTGAATACAAATATTTAAATGATAGTATTTTCATTTTACTGCGCACAGATGAACAATCTATTTTAGATGTAAAATCTTTTCACTAGTACTATATTTTATTTTTATTTTAAATATCATAGCGGTACATTAATTTTCTAAAAAGCACAAAGAGGATCGGAATTGCATTCTTTTTGGGTTTTGAAACAAATCGTTGGATCTTTCAAACAACACCAACAATTCCGTTTGAAAATAGAGCTTGATCCACATGGCTTATGAATACACTTTGCAATATAGATTTTGCTCGACCTCTCTATTTCTCCAACATCCATCTGCATGCCTATATATTTGAAACTACACATCATTAACCAAACATTGAGAATAACCAAAAGAAAGAGAAATTATTATATACTATATAGCTCTTTACATACATTGATGTAGAGCAAAGAAAGAGAGCATGACTATGGAGATCAGAAGTGTTTGTGATTTCATCTCTTGTTTGGTCTTAAGCAATTTTATTATTTATTTTCTGTTATGTGATGTTTCATTTGATAGTCAAATATATAGACTGTAATATAAAAATCAAGACTATTATTACATATATTATTGTTCAACATCTTAATTGTTGTTTTTATTTAAATTAGTCAACTGATTTTACTTTACCAAAGTGGTGTATATATATCCTATATATATATATATATATATATAGACTTAATTCAGCAAACAAAATAATGACTTATATTGTTAAAATTTAACATATTTGAAAAAACAATCTACAGTAATAACTTTTCTTTTGATTTGGTAATAACTTTTGATCCTTTCCAGTTAATGTAGTCAACAATTCTGGATTTTCCAAATTGTGAAACTTTATTGTGACCATATTCTAAGACCATACACACTGCCCATTCGTTCACTGGGTGTGAGTATTATAAAAATCAAAAATAATACAAAAGTTGGCCAGGATATATCTTGGAAAAATACTTGGGTTCACTCCTAGGGGTGAACCCCTTTATTCATCTCTCTTTTTAAAACCAATGAGAATTTACCACATAATATAATATTTAAAAAATAATTAAAAATAAATTTGAAAAAACGAAACAAATTAAGGAAACAAATGCTGTATACTTTTAATTAAAGAAAGTTAATTATTGGTTTGGTTAGACTTTACAATTAAAAGAGGTTATATGTTGGTTTGGGTTTATAAACCAGGATTAGGGTTTAGATTTTACAATTAAAATAAAATTATATGTCGGTTTGAGTTTATAAAGAGTGGTTAGGATTTAGATTTTATAATTTTTATAAAATTATATGTCGGTTTGGGTTTATAAAGGAGTGGTTAGGGTTTAGATTTTACAATTAAAACGAAATTATATATCGGTTTGGGTTTATAAAGGAGTGGTTAGGGTTTAGATTTTACAATTAAAGCGAAGTCATATGTCGGTTTGGGTTTATAAAGGAGTGGTTAGGGTTTAGATTTTATAATTAAAACGAAGTCATATGTCGGTTTGGGTTTATAAAAAAGTGGTTAGAGTTTAAATTTTATAACTAAAACAAATTATATTTCGGTTTGGGTTTGTTAAAAGTTGTTATATGTATACAGATTTGTTTCCATAATCCATTTTGTTTTTTCTAATTTTAATTTTGATTTATTTTTAAATATACCATGATGTGGCATATTACTCTATTTTTATTGGTTAAGCTAATAGGGGGTGAATAAGGAGGTTCACCCCTAGGAGTGAACCCAAGTATTACTCTATATCTTGCGAGTGTTATCTCACACTCGGGTGTGAGTGCCACATGTCTCACTCTCCTTTCTCTTATCTCTATCTCTCTCTATCTTTTTATCTCTCTCTCTTCTCTCTCCTTTTTATTATAACATTTAAAATATTTTAACATACAACTCAAGTGTATCCCACTGCAGATACTCTAAGGAGTAATTACAAATTAATTATCTAACTTTTATTTTTTTCCGAATATTATATCAAGTAACAATAGTTCACGTATGTCTACATCACATTACTGTATTCTGAATCTGCTAATTGTTTTGCACGACAATTATTTCTTGCCTAGAAAGGAAGGTTGGATTATACAATATTTTGTTTTTTTCAATAGAAGGTTTGGATCTATTACCGAGATTAGGTCTGGGCATTTGGGTATCCGTTCGAGTTTGAATCAGTCCCATTCAAATTTCGGGTAATTTGAATATAAGAGTTGAGATCCGTTCGAGTATTTCTAGATGTCGGTTCGGATTGGTTCAGATAATTGTGCTGAGAACTCGAAAATAGTTTTGCGTCGGGTTTGGGTTCTTTTAACCATTTTATAATCTACCTGTATTACTTAAAAATATACAAAATATCCAAAAAATACTTTAAATACCCAGAAAAAAAAAATTAAAATATTGGTTATTTTTTAAATCACCGTATTGAATGCAAAGTTGATGTTTCTTTCAACAAAACTGTACGGTTGAAGTCTACAGCCAAAATAATTTACCAATCAAGCTTTATATGTTCTTATATTTTCACAACTCAAACAAAAATATTTTTTTTTTATTGGCTGTAGAACATGATCAGATTTCCACAGTTTAAAGGCACAACTGAAAAACGTATACCAAAAAATAAGGTACAACCATAACCATTCAGGTCCCTTGTGAACATTCTTAACAAACTTAAGATTCACCCGTACATGAACACAAAATCTGATTTGGTATTAATTAAAACATCGTAATTGTGAATAAAGAATAGTAAAACATTATACGTTTGTAAATATCAATAACGATACATTAATTTTTTAAAAGTTTAATGGAGGACAACGAGGACTGGAATCGCATTCTTTTTTCGGTTTTGAAACAAATCGTTCCAGCTTTCATACAACACCAAACATTCCGTTTGAAAAAAGTATCTCCACATTGGGCAGAACACACTTTGGAATATAGAGCTTACTTGAGCTCTCTATATATGTCTCTAATCATGCCTATACATTTGAAACTACACATCATTAAGCAAACATTGACAATAACTAAAACAAAGAGAGAGGACTCTTTACATACACTAATGTAGAGCAAAGAAAGAGAGCATGAATATGGAGATCAGAAGTGTTTGTGATTTCATCTCTTGTTTGGTCTTAAGCAAGTTTATTATTTATTTTCTCTTTTGTGATATTTCATTTGATAGTCAAATATATAAAATATTGAAACTCAAGACTATTATTACATATTTTATTGTTTATTCATCTTAAAAAGGTAAAGTATATATATACATATATATTAATGGGAGAATTACTCATATAGTATACAAATTAGGTGATAGGACCCGTTAGATACAAAACTTTTTTTATTACTATCATATTTTGGCCATATTTTTTATATCCAGCGTGCCCCTGTGACATGTTATAGGAAAAACATAATTACAAGGAATGCCATTACTATTTAATGCCACATCAGAAAAAACGCGCTGCCACATCAGCAATCGCTGACGTGTATTAATGAACTCAGTCGTAAAGCGCTTCAGCGGCAATGACGGCGGAGTTACGATATGTTGCGGCTGATTTAAGGAAAAATGGTTGAGTTATGAGTGAACGGCTGACTTATGAGCATAACCCAGCCATATGTTATGGCTGAGTTATATCCCGATGTTGAGTTGTCAAAATTTTGCTGAGTTAATTGTGTCGACTCGGTTGAATTAAACTTTTTTCAGTTGGCTGAGTTATCGCTTCTTTACGCCTGATTCCATGTAAATGTCATAAATCAGCCGTAATGAGCCGTGTAATGAAAAACTTAGCCTTAATTACGGCTGATTTATTAGCAAAAGATTAATTACCACAATACTAATGCTTTGACGACTGCCTTATTAACGTTACGGCTGAGTTAAATATTTTTGGTTTGAGTTACGACATTAAATGGTTGAATTTGGCAGCCGTTTTTTTCCTCTTTTAATTAATGAAATAGCATTCATGTTACGCTGACTTAACATTTGCTTCATGGCTCGTTCAAGACAATTTATTTATTTGTTCGTTTGGTGACTGACTTGCCACGTCATCAGTGACGTGGATGCATATTTCCACGTCATCATCAAGAGAAATACGAAACGTCGTCTTCAACATTTTTTTTCTCGTCGTTGTTGTTCTTCACCTTGTTCTTCACATCAACAAAGATGTAGATGTGGATATTTAATACATTCATGTAGTTAAACTACTTTAATAAGATGTAATTAACATTTTTTTTCACTTTGCTAAATAATGATCATGAAATTAGCCCAATTTTGTATATTTTATAACTTATCTAACAAAACGATAAATCTTAACCCTATACACATACATTGTGAAGCTATACTTAGCATCTATTCCTAAACAATTTTATAGCTTTAATTCTTTTAATATTGGTATCATTCCAAATTATAATACTTCACGGCTGATTTATATTGTTTTGCGGATAACTTATTACAAAAAATTATAATATTTTACGGAACGAAAGGTTGCGTAGATTCATATGACGGCTGATTTATATTGTTTCGCGACTGACTTATATTGCTTCGCGGCTTACTTATATTGCTTCGCGGCTGACTTGTTACAAATTATAATAATACTTCATGGAAGACGAAATGTTGCGTAGATTCATATGACGGCTGATTTATATTGTTTCGCGGCCGACTTATTACAAGAAATTATAATACTTTACGGAAGACGAAAGGTTGCGTAGATTTCGTACGACGGCTGATTTATATTGCTTCGCGGCTGACTTATTACAAGAAAACAGATCCAGGAAAAGGAAAATACGAATTAGGGTTTTAATTTCTGAAGAAAATTAAAGGATCGAAGATGGAGTTGATTTGACGGAGGAAGAAAGAAACGAGAAGAATGAACAAAAATTGAAGGATCACTAAAAACTTCACCAGATTTATGACAACTATACTCTCACTGTCGTTTCTCTCTTCTAAGCCACCAGATCTGTCAATTTAATAAATCCCAAAACATCAAAACTCTGATTAACGAGAACCATACATCAAATCTGCGAACAAGCACAAAAATTTCATGATAATTAACAGTAAAGAAGAATAACTTACTATTTACAAATATGAAAATTGTAATTATAGATCTGGCGAAGCTTTCTACTTGGGACGAGTGTGTGTTGGCTTTGTGGTCTTGAAAGATACGCTCAGTCTTGTAATTTGGAGACTCTCCTTTCATGTTATTCACAAATCCCAAATTTCAGATTATAAGAAAAAGAGAGAAGTTTAAGATCTGGATACTAAATTAGTGTTTGTGTTGCAGAGAAATTTTGGAGAAAGTGAAAGAGAGACGGCTCGTTAAAAACTGAGAGAATGGAAGAAGAGAAAGAAATAATAAAAGAAAACCCTAATGACGTGGATTTAATTAATTTTAACTTAATCATTTTTTAGTTAAAACAAAAAAATTAGACAAGGGTGTTAATAGTAATTTTACAAAGAGTCAAAACATATGAGTTATTTTTAGAAAATGTATCCCACGCTAGCAATAAACCAACTTTTCTACACCATTTAAGTTCTTATTTCTATATTAATTGTCGTTATTATTTAAATTAGTCAACTGATTTTAATTTACCAAAATGGTGTATATATATCCTCTTTATACCGTATATACTTAATTCAGCAAACAAATTATGACTTTTATATTGTTAACATTTAACATATTTGAAAGAAGAATCAACAGTCCAATAACACCCCCTTAATCTAATAACACCATATTCATTAAGATTTTAAATGATTTTTTACAAGTCACTAACTAATAACACCAAACTTTAAGAGAGTTTAATAGAATCTTCAATCTTGATTGAATAACAACATATTATACGTAACAATTAAAGTCATTAAAACTCTATTTAAATCACAAACCAATAACACCCTCTAAAACTCTATTTAAATCACAAACCAAATTGTGAACATATTCTAAGGACCAAAGTTAATACTTACTCCCTCTATTCCTTAAAATAGATTTTTTGAAATTTTTGTACATATTAGAAAATCTAAAAAAGTTTCACATTTCCATAAATACTAACCAATTAATAACCACAAATCTTTAATGCACTTGACCGGTATTGCAATATCTCAAGATTAATCGGTTATAGTAGATTAAAACTTAGGTTATACGAATAAAAGAAGAAGATGAAAATACAATTTATCTAACCTTTATTTTCCGAATATTTGCAATAGTTCACGTACGTCTGCATCAACATTACTGTATTCTGAATCTGCTAATTTTCTTGCACGACATTGATTTCTTTCCTAGAAAGGAAGGTTTTGGATTTATTTTTAGTTTTAAACGGAAGCTTTTGGATATATTATTGAGGACTAAGTCTGGGCATTCAGGTATCCGTTTGGGTTTAGATTGTTCCATTCGGGGTTTCGGGTAATTTGAATATATATAGTAGTGGAGATCCGTTCGGATATTTTTAGATTTTAATTCTGATTTTTTTCGGGTACATGTCGGTAGATCCTAATCTAATATTTAAAACCTTAAATTTTATTCTTGATAACATCTTCTAAACCCGCTTATGCGATAGTCCTATCTAGTATTGTATATAAGTGGTAGTATAATATCTACAATATTTTTAACTTTAAAATAACATTGTTTTTTTTTAATCGAATAACATTGAATTAATTTCACATTACACTGTTATTTTTATTACATATTAACACTATTATTAATTAAAAAAAAACATTGAATTAATCTCAGAAATCCACAATGCCTTAAGACATGGGCAGAGGCAGAGCGTCTCAGTACCTGTCGTATTAACTCGGTCGCTCAATCGAGAAACGCCACTGCGAGAAGGAAATAAATGTTTGTGAGAAGACATGTTCATGATTCTGTGGATGTCATCGATGGGCTCTACTCTAGTACGATATAATATTTTTCGTAGGAAAATATATCTTCTTCTCTTATTAATTTTAGACATCCATCATTTCTTCACCATTGGCAGATGTCTAAGGATGATATCATTATTAAATTCGATTAATAGAGAAATTTCAAAACATAAACTATTATGAATCTCTTTTTTTTATTAATAATAATACTTTTATTCATCTTGCAAAACATGAAATGAATAAACCAAAAGAAGATACAAGCATTGGAAATAGAACTCGAGTGAAGCAATAAATAATAGAAAACGTAAATAAGAATAAGATGTAATCAAGAACAAACGTTATAACCTTAATCATTTTTTGGATTGTGCTAGTTGCATTTATGTCTTGTAGGAGAGATGTGATGTTAGAATGAGAAGAGCCTCCTTCTCCACGACCTTGTGAGCTAATTCTCCAAGCTCTCTAACTCTTTTTCTTCTCTTCTAGCATCATTACTTTCACCCATTAATTCTTCCACTGCTTTCTTCACTCCTTCTTTATCCACCAATACTCAATTTTCTCCTCTTCTCCCCAATGCATGGGATCTTCACCCCGGCTGTCACACCGACTTTAAGTATCTGCACTGCCAATTTCTGGTTGCAGAATTGGTCTCCAAACAGTGGCCAAGTGAGCAATGGAACGCCTGAAGTGATTCCTTCAAGAATCGAGTTCCATCCACAATGTGTCAAGAATCCTCCAATGGCTGGGTGTGAAAGGATAAGTCATTTGAGGCGCCCAGCCCATTATGAGAAGGCGCTCTTCTTTGATTTCTTTCCCGAAAAAAGCTCTTGAGATCCAATACTCACTAACTCCTTATTCTCTCCCAAAACTCTATTGACCCAAATGAAGGTCTTTGACGACTTCCTCTAGGCCTAACCCGATCTCTTTGAGTGGGAGAGAGGAAGATTACATTAAACTTCCTAGGCAACATATAGCACAGAACCTTCTTCTTTAGAATCAAGCCATTTAACACACTTCTTCTTGATCAATGGTCGCCTTATCTCCCCTCTCAGCTTTGCTTTCCTTCCTCTGTTGCGCAAGGAAACCGGCACCAATACTCCATACCTTACCCGCTTTAGCCTTTTTTGTAGTCTCTAATATAAGCTGTCTCGAGCTCTTCAAACGTGTTAATAATCACACCATAAGAACTGTTATCCGCTTCCACCATTGCGTCAACGAACTCTTTCGCTTCTCCAGTAGCTAAAATATCTCGAATCTGACCTTTTGTGAACTCACTTCTGTCAGTGAAATTTGGAATAGGGAAGTACTCCTTTACAGACTTTATAGTTTCCAAGAACTCCAAGTTTTGGAACACAATGTGCGTTAAAAGAATATCGAAGCAACTGTAGGGATGAAAGATGATTTTTGGTATACCAAGTTTCTTGACAACTCTGTGTGCATAAGGCAAACACACGTGGGCGATTACGCAGCTTGGCCTAGGTTGAATCTCTTTCAAGAGCTTCTCGACCGGTTCCTCGAACAAATTAATTGCTTTGAAGAAGCTTAATGCCGTCTTCAAATCCAATGAATCGAGCGAGTCCAAACTCTCATGTCCTTCCGATGAACCGGAGGGAAACTTTACCTCCACAATATTGATGGGCAAGCCGGACTCCATGGCCCGGCTAAAAACGTTCTTGAACCGGCCTGCATTGTGAGGCGTCGTGACAATGGTTATAGTCACCCCGCGCTGAGCCAAAAGCCTTGAAATATCGACCATGGGGATCATGTGGCCTTGAGCCATGAAAGGGAAGAAAACAAAGTGAAGAGGACTAAATTGGTGGTTAGTTTCAGATGCCATGATGAAGGAACTCTCTTAGTTCTTTTCTTTTTTTTGTTGTTTTGCTTTGATTCCGAGTTTTGTGTTTGTTTCTTTATGCAATACATATATTTATATTCATCGAGTGATGAAAAGGAAGTTGAGGAGACATTAAGATGTGTGATGTGATGTATGATAGACTCATAGACCACAAGCAAACTGGCGTATTCAATTCGTTACAGTTAATGAACGATAAATGATTGACAGTACGTACATGTCGTCGTGGACAGTACTCCCGTCACGTCACATGTGTTATTTATTCATATAAGACCAAAAAAGTTGGAGAAAATATCTCTGAGAAGGACGTCGACAATATATTGAAGAAAATCAATCTTGGATAAAATATGCAGTTTTTTTTTTCCGACATAAGATAATTTTATTAATTAGAAGAAAGAGTATCACAATACAATGCATGTTGTAACCATATGGGAGGGACAGTATACCCAGAGAGAAATAAATAATCAACACAGCCTTTATTGGCCAACAGGTCCGTAGCGCATTGTTACAACGATTAGTGTAAAGAAAACTGCATAAGACTTGAATGCTTAATAATGGATATCGCAGAGTAAACTCGTATGTTCATCCTTGAAGTATCTTCTAGGAAAATTTTCAGAATCGTTTATTACTTCATATATTGAGTCCGAAAGAGGAACTGTTTTTGTTGACGTCGATGGAGTGATTGTATTTGATTCCATGGTTTTTATTCATTTTTTGTCATGGGACAAAAGTAAAGGATCTACTTTATATAATCCAACCAGCACAAATGTGTTGTCGCCATATATGAAGCATCAAAGTTACACTTAACAAATGGTGATGTCGGAGGTAACCAGGAAGAAGGTAAAGCTGTACGTACGGAGGAGACACTATTGTAGCCTAAATCCATTCATTAACCTCAGCCTGAGCACGTAAAACCAACCGGCTTGGACTTTCACGGACCTTATTAAAAACAAAATTATTGCAAAAAAAAGAATTACTAGGTATCATTCATCGGATTCAAACGTGAAACATCTAAATATGGAATATACATATAAACAATTGAAATTAACTGGTTTGAGAATAAGAGTTTTTTATGCTTGAACTTACGTTTTCAAATATCTTCCAAAAATATTTTTAAAAAATTCATCTAAACTATTGTTAAATTCTATTTATATCTCTATAATGAAAATATATTAACATATAAACCAAAACTCAAAAATATATATAAGTTACGTTGTGCAGGATTAACATTAAAAAGTTAGTTCTAGTCGATTTGATTTTCATCGATATCTTTGTTACGGATCGAAACTTGGGAAAGAGAGGCCACCCCACACGAGCCAGACCGATCGAGAGGAGGAGAAAAGAGACTCACGAGAAGGAAGAGGAAGATAGAAAGAGGAGAAGAGCCTTCGAAGAAAAAGAAGAAAGGGAAAAGGAAGAGAGAGATATCTCACCGAATCCGCAATATCCCAACCCGTTTTAGCCAAGGCATTAGTCGGAAAGCATTCCAAACTCAGGATAGATAGTGTGGTAGTCCTTTCGGGGTGAGTCGATTCTGAAAACATTTCGGTGCGTTTCTACGGGGCTGACTAGATCAGCCGATAGGATATGTAAAGAAAAAAGAAAATTTGAATACGTGATCAATGGATCTTTAGTCTCCTCTAGCTTCTTTCTCTAGTATTCTAAGTTTGAGGTGTTGAGTGATGATATTGATGAGATATTGAAGCTAGATTGCATAATTATAAGAATAGTATAGATGATATGATGATGTTGTGTTGTTGTGTTATAATAGAGATATAGCACTAGTTGCTTGTAGAACTATGAGTATGGCTGGCTTTGGTGTGTTACAAGTTGCTTGGCAGACGGTATGGGTGGTATAAGGTTAAAGTTATGTTAGGGGTCAAAAATTGCTAATGAGCCACATAGAAGATCACCACAGAGATAAGGTAGGCATGCTGCATGCATAGTGCGTTGCATTAGAAGTCTGTACTAAGAAGTTCAGAGAAGTTAAGAATTAGAAGCATATTATTACTTGTGCTAGACTAGGATTTTTTGTGATTCTTTTTAGTGTCTTGATGTGATTATTGGATCATGTCTCCTTTCATGGATACAGGTGAAGAGTAGGACTGTAGGAGTGGTGATGGCGTTCTCGTGGTTGGTTTCAGAAAGCTTAAGCGCATTTCTCTTTCTTTTAAGACTTTAATATTCATGCAAAATGTTTTTTTAATATAAAGTTGTTGTTTTCAAAGTTTACAAGTGACATCTAATAGTTTTTTAATGAAATAAACTAATACTCCTAAAGTGTTTAAGGTGCGTTTAGTGGTAGTAGTTAAGGTGTCACAATATTCATATTATTTTATTATATATGAGTTTGTTTTGTCTGTTTTTTTATTTTCAGTATATATAATGTTATTGCAGTAGGAGTAGTTATAAAATTTTGACTAAATTTTTATGAAATCCAGAGATAAATGTGAAATTATTCTGAATTTTATTAACTCTGAAAACATAAAATTTCAAAAAATAAAATATGATTATTATTGTAAATCTTATATTTTCAGTTTGTTGTTGTTATTTTTTATTTTAAATTTGAAAACATAACTAAAATAAATTCATAAAAAAACTAAAAAAAAATTGATATTAGCTTTCCACCTTTAGTATACATTTTATCATTAATATATAGTCTTCTAGTCCTTTTTTTCTTTTTAAGTCTAAAATTAAAACTAGATTTCGAAAATCAGTATCTTAATAATTACTTCATGTGTTTCTAATTGTTCGACATATTTAATTCACTTATATTAAGAAAACATTTTAATAGTGGTTATAAATATCTTATTTTTGTGATTTATAATTTTCAAAAATTTTAAACCAATAATGTAGAGTTATTTTTCTTAAAATTTACAATTCATCAATAGTAACTAATAAAAAATGTATATGCTGTTGACAAAAAAAAAATAACTAATAAAAATGTATTAGTAATTTAACAAATACAATTTTAAAAAAATTTTTTTTTAGAAAATGGATTGATAAAATACAGAAGGAGTAAATATAACATGAATTGATAATCGTAACGTCGGTTGGCCGTTTGTGCTATTTTATAGTCCAATCAAAGTGACTGCGTGATTGTATACTCCACTATGCTTTAATAAACAAATAAAAAATTATCCACCATGCAAATTGCATCAATTAATTCGACTTCATTAGTTTCACAGTTGACCTCTTTTTCGTCTCTCGCGATTTCGTCTACCATGAGAACTAGCATCAATATGCAATTGAGCATTGAGTTTTTCTTCGTTTGTTTTGAAGAGTAATTGTAAGTATTTCTTTGTCTCTAGGTTTTTGTTTATATATCCGATCGTCAGGTTTAAGTTATCTCTTACATGAAACTGAGCTTTTTGAGGTCTATTTACTTTAAGTCTTTACTTATGTTTTGTCTGACGTTGACTTATGTTTTATGGTGAGTTGACCAGAATAAGGGTTGTTACCTTGAAGGTGTTAGATGAATTAAAGATCACTAGATTGTTTTATTTATTAGATGATTCCTCTTACTTAGTGTTGATGGGCTACTTCTCATTAAGCTTCAAATTGAGATTCAGAATTGTCTCTGAATGATTGTAAAAAAAAAAAAAAAAATGATTCTGAAAATAAAAAGTCAACATGTTTAATCTCGTTTCTCATACTTTTCTATGTACAACATGACCATTTGATTTTGACGAATTTAACTCATTTTAGTGTGCCAAAGAGAAATCCATTTTAGTGTAGTCAAGGAAGAAGACAAAGAGTTACTTCACTAATACAAGCTCAATTTCTTCTCTTTGCTTCTCCTTTCCTAATCGGTAAATTCTCTTGTCTCTCCACTCTTTTGTTGCTTGTTTTGTGAACTTTGTAGTCTACTAGATTGTAATTGTTATTAGATACCAAAGTAGTACTACAAGATTACTATAAGGTGATCATGCTTTCATCTAATTCTGATCTGATTCACTTTTTCCAGATTATATAGAGCTAACAGTGGTTCTTGCAATTTCTGTGTATTTAGGAAGTGAGCATACAA
>CM022178.2:5007476-5033743 GCA_011420285.2 Erysimum cheiranthoides | reverse complement strand
TGAGGTCTATCCGGCAGAGTATCCGGACTTGGGAAAGCAGATTTCCGACCAATTCATTCACAAGCGTTTGGAGGCTCTATTCAGGGCAAAAGTAGTTTATCTTCAATCGCTAGAGGGATTTGTTTCTGGTTATGAGGAAGCAGGTGTAGTTTTTTGGCCGCCCAAGATAAAGGCTACTTGCCTTACCTCGAATACCTGAAAGATGTAGGATTTAGCATTTATATTGGAAGGCCCAAATACAGTTCAAATAAGCTTTCGGGTGTTTTTGAGTCTGTCGATATGGAAACCGTTTATAATGGTAACCCTATTTGGGTAAATCCTCAGTAGGATTTGGGTTAAGGAGAGAAATGGCGTCGTGTCTGGATGGATTTCAGTGTTTCAGTGATTGTTCTCTTCGTGAAGATTACCTTAGTTTTGAGTATGTCGGTTAGCCACAAACAGTATTTGTAATAGGCATTTTGCCATTTTGAGTATTAATCAGAAAACTTTATCTTTTTATCTCCCTCTTTTCGATAGCTAAAATGCTACGTTCTTGTTTTAAGTTATGGCCTTTATTAAACCGAGAACGCAAGATTTTTTTTTTAGATAGTTAACAACAAATACAGAGTTTTTATGCCTTATGGTCCTTATGGACAAAGAGGTTGAGAGCTTATACTATTTTGAGTGATAATAATAACGAATAAGCACTATTTGTGAAAAATGTCACTGTATTGACATCACATACCATAACAAAACACTCGCTTTTATTCAATTCGACTTAGTTGAATTCAATTTTATTTTGATAAATTGGATTTGGTTTACATGGTATTTACCTTGCACAAAGTAAATTGAATTAATCCATGCTTTAAATAATACAATTAAAAAGCACTCACTATGAGTATTAATCACATTGATCACTTGACCATATCTTGTACAATTTGAAAGCACTCACTAGAATAGTTATCAATCATGTTGATAATTTGACCATCATCTTGGACAACTCTCTCAAATAGGTATGTGTTAGCCACTTCAAACAAACTTGTTTTTCACCTAAACGCTTTTATTTAAGATTTTTTTTTTTTTTTTTTTTTTTTTTTGAGAAACAGATGCCTTGAATGGCACTTGATTTTAAAATAGATTTTGGATTTTGATTTTGTAAAATCTTAGTTTTTATCCATTCACGATTATAGAAAAAGTAGTTTTCCTAATATTTAGGGGGGTGTATTGAATTAAAACTTTGACAGGATTTGATGGGATTTTAAAAATTTTGGATTTTGAGAGACGATTTCGTGGATATTGTTGCCTCTGTCTTTGGTAGGATTGTTAGAATTTTTTCCCCCAAGCCACGCCCCTTTGTGATTTGGTGGGCTTTATCGGTGCTTTTCGGCGCTTGTTACCCCCCACCCCGGCTTTGCCCCCCCCCCTCACCCCCGCCGGCCACCTCCTCCCTGCCAGCGGCGTGGCCTCTACTCTTACGTGTTCTCCTCTCCTGTGCCCTCCCCTTCGCTTGGTGGTTGTCCCGTGCTCCTCCTCTCTCGGTACTCCTGTTCGCTTCTCTCGTTCCCTTGTTTCTCTCTCCCTCTTCCCTTATTGTTTTCCTGCTGCTTATCTGCCGACCAAAAGCGTACCCCTAGTTGCACTCCTTTGCCAGTGCCGCAGAGCTTCCCGCTTTCAGTCCTTGTTAAGTGACACCAAACTGCTCAACCCGTCGTCAAGGGGTGCGTTATTATAATAAAGAGAATTATCATATCAAACAAGCCAGTGCTAACCGTCGTAGAGGACTAACACAACTTACATGGAGTTGCAGACACAGAGTTGAACTTATCAGTTTCAGGACACAAGTACATGTCAGATTCCTGCAGCAGTAAATCAAAATGTCATGAGCTAAGAGGGGTGAGATTCTGTAAAATTGATGATCCAAATTCTCAGGGATTAACACTAACAAGTAAGCTACTGATCTGCTCGTTAATTTCAGTGAAATCTAAACATTGAGTCAACTCTAGTTTAGTATCAACGTCATTGAAGCAAAGAGGCAGAGATTAAAAAAGTTACTGACATGGGCCAAGAGGCAACGCCTAATTGAGCAAGTTTGGAATCTGAAGCTTGACACAGTATGTATGTGTTCCCCAGGAAGCTCTTGTTCTGCATCGCAACAACTTTCACACAATTGAAGATTCTTGCACTTCTTGCAAAACCATCTCAATCCCGATAATATTGCCTTGGAACAGCGTGTGCATGAATAATTCAACTCCACCACCATGAAATCCTCCTTATTTGGGAATACCATTTTGTCGAGCTACAGAAACCAGATACGTTAAAGATTAAACACCCAGAAAGTTAAAAAATGATCCACATTTAAACTCTATGTGCGTTCAAGACTTAAATGATTACCTTTTCCATAAGGAGAATGTTTTTAGCATCATCAACATCAACACAACCCGTACTTTTGTAGCTCATACCATTAAGTTTCCTTCTAGAAAGCGATTTAACCTTCTTCTGCAATTTATTATTTTCATCTCTCTCGATTGCCTGAACCAAGAGCTTAGCATTGTCGGACCAGAAAGATCCTTCAAAGTAAGGCAACTGTGCAGCTGTAATATTGCAGGTAGATTCCTCTTTTGCAACGAAGAACCGGTCATAGCAGATTAAAAACAGTTGTTGTTGTAGCGGCGGAGGGACACGAGGCGACGGCGACGATGGCGAGGAAACATGGACGAAAGAGGAAGCAAAGGATTGGGTTTGAGTGTTTAGAAGAGATACCGTAGGAGAGAGAGGAAGGGAGGAAGGGAGGAAGCTAATGGAAGACACACAATTGATTGAGAATTGGAATCTGAGAATGAAGAACAAAATGAAGAACAAAATAGGACGACGGAAAAAAGTTCTGTCTTTTTTTTTTTTTTCTTTTGAAATCCTTCAGAATATCACCTCTAGAGGTGGGATTTGTTGAGCTCCTATTTTCAACTAAAAAAGTATCCAAAGTCTTCTAAAATCCTTGTTCATAATTTTTTTAAAAAGTACTTGTTAATTTTGAATAACACTAGATTTCATATGATTTTTGTAAATCCTTTATTGAATAACAGGGGATTGCAAGTTATTTTAAGTGATTTTATAGAAATACTAGATTCAATAACACTGGATTTAAAAAAGGATTTAAGAATCACACATTGAATAACAGTGGATTTTAATAAAAACCCAAAATCTTTTAAAATCCAAGTTTGAATATACCCTCCTTAGGGAATCTGGATTTTAGTAGATTTTAATCTTTTCTTCACAAAATCTAAAATCCAAATTTTTTGGTTTTTTCATTTTCTAACGTGATTTGAATTTTTTTGTCAGTTTTTAATTTTTAAAATATTTTTTAATACAAAATCTAAAAACCATAAACCAAAATCCAAAATCTAAAAACCAAAATCTATAATCTAAAATCCATCTAAAATCTTGTAAACATTCATGACCATAATAAATAAGAATATAATGCTTTCATAGATGTTTACATTTTGATGCATTCCATTAACAACGTCTTTCTATTAACTCGTTAATGGTATAAGGAAAAAATGAACGAATGTGTGGTAATTAGAAAAAAAAAAAAAAAAGAACAAATATACGTTTAGGAACTAAAAACTATTTTGATGCTATTACATGGCATATCTCTAAAAAAAAATAATTTGCGTGTATAAGTCATTGGGCTTAAATTTAACGTAAATATGGGCTCAAACTTAACGTAAATATGGGCTTTAAGCCCATTAAGTAACTAATTTCCATAAATACCCTTTATCATAATCATTGAAAATTCAAACTTGACCTAAAAAGTACCTGAAAAGCCAGCACCTTTTTTTCGTTACGAATCCGTGTTTTTGCCAGCTTTCAATCCAACGGCTCTCCTTATCTATGTTTTCCCCATCTTTCAATCCAACGGCTCTCCTTTCTTCTCACATCCGTAATCGTCGCTCCCCACTCATTCATATTTTAGAAATAAAAATTCAAAATAAATTCAAAAAGCAGAGAAAAAATCACAAAAAGAACAAAAAAAAAAAAAAAAAAGTCTCTCTCAGATCTGAGAATCATTCTTCTTCCTTTGTTCATCATCTCCGTTCTAACGACGACGAAAAATGGCGGCGACGGCGACACCAGGAGGAGCTTCATCAGCAAGAGAAGAATTCGTATACATGGCGAAACTCGCGGAACAAGCAGAGCGATACGAAGAAATGGTTGAATTCATGGAAAAAGTCGCGAAAGCTGTAGACAAAGACGAACTCACCGTCGAAGAACGTAACCTTCTCTCCGTCGCTTACAAAAACGTGATCGGAGCTCGTCGTGCTTCATGGAGAATCATTTCTTCGATTGAACAAAAGGAAGAGTCTCGTGGCAACGATGACCACGTTTCTTTGATTCGTGATTACAGAAGCAAAATCGAAACCGAACTCTCTGATATTTGTGACGGAATCCTTAAGCTTCTCGATACGATTCTTGTTCCCGCTGCAGCTTCTGGAGATTCGAAGGTGTTTTATCTTAAGATGAAAGGTGATTATCATAGATACTTGGCTGAGTTCAAATCTGGTCAAGAGAGGAAAGATGCTGCTGAACATACACTTACTGCTTATAAAGCTGCTCAGGTTTTGAATCTATTTCTTCTCCGATCTGATTCCGATTTGATTTTTGTGGATTTAGGTTTGTGAAATCTGTTTTGGTTTGTGTAGGATATTGCTAATTCTGAATTGCCTCCGACTCATCCGATTCGTCTGGGTTTAGCGTTGAACTTCTCTGTGTTTTACTATGAGATTCTCAATTCTCCTGATCGTGCTTGTAATCTTGCTAAGCAGGTTTGGATCTATTTGAAGCTATGTTTTATTTATGATTATGGTTTTTGTGTGTGTGTGTTTGATGAGTTTTGTTTATGGATTTGTTAGGCGTTTGATGAAGCTATTGCTGAATTGGATACTCTTGGTGAAGAGTCATACAAGGATAGTACTTTGATTATGCAGCTTCTTCGTGATAACCTCACTCTCTGGACTTCTGACATGCAGGTATTGTATTAGCTTGTTTTTATGCTGCTTGAGTTCTGAAACCATTAGCTTAATGAAGTCATTGAGAAAGACTAGATTTGGATATTAAATGATTTAGTTTACCTTTTGATGCATTCTTCTGGTTTGATTCTAATTTTAGTGATTGTCAAATGTGTTTAATCCTGTTTAAGCCGCTTTTGTTGCTTGATTTCCGAAACCATGAGCCTTTATTAAGCCATTAAGAATGATTAGATTTTGAAATCAAATGATTTATGTTTACTTTTTGATGCATTCTCCTGGTTTGATTCTGATTTTAGTGATTGTCAAATGTGTTGACTTTTGTTCAAGCATGTTTTGTTGCTTGATTTCTGAAACCATGAGCCTTTCTAAGCCATTGACAAAGACTAGATTCGGAAATCAAACGATTTAGTTTACACTTTGATGCATTCTTGTGGTTTTATTTTGATTTTAGTGATTGTCAAATGTGTTTTAATCATGTTCAAGCATGTTTTGTTGCGTGATTTCTGAAACCATGAGCCTTATTAAGCCATTGCGAAAGACTATATTTGGAAATCAAATGATTTAGTTTACATTTTGATGCATTCTTCTGGTCTGATTCTGATTTTAGTGATTGTCAAATGTGTTTAATCCTGTTTAAGCATGTTTTTTGTTACTTGATCTCTGAAACCATCAGCCTAAATAAGCTATCGAGGGAGACTAGATTTGGAAATTAAACTGTATAGTTTACATTTTGATGCATTCTTTTGTTCTGATTCGGGTTTTAGTGATTGTCAAATGTGTTTAATCCTGTCCAAGTCTGTTTTGTTTTTTTATCTCTGAAACCAATAGCCTGATTAAACCATTAATAAAGACTAGATTTGGAAATCAAACGATTTAGTTTACATTTTAATCCATTCTTCTTGTCTGATTTTAGTGATTGTCAAATACGATTAATCCTGTCTTTGTTGCTTGATTTCTGAAAACCATGAGCCTTATTAAGCCATTGAGGAAGACTTAGAAATCAAATGGTTTAGTTTACATTTTGATGCATTTGTTTTCTTTTTATTATTCTTCTGGTCTGATTCTGATTTTAATGATATTGTTAAATATGTTTAATCAGGACGATGTCACCGATGACATTAAAGATGCACCAGCAGCTGCAGCGCCAAAACCAGCTGAAGAACAGCAACAATCCTAAGTCTTGCCGGTGACTTTGTTGTTACTTCAGTATCTAAAGCTTCTCCATTAATATGTTTTTCTCTTGGAGAAGTTTCTTCTGTGGTTGTTTCTTCTGATTTTCCTTTTCCCTTTGCTACACTGAAGCTTCTAAGGCCGTCTAATTCTTGTCCTTGTTTGCTTTTCTTAATCGTGGATGCTACTCGATTCCGATTATTTTCCTTTAATCTGTTTTCAATTTTTCGTGATATGACTTCCATGTTCTTCTGCTTATGTGTTTGTAATGGATTCAACTTCTTTTCTTATCTCAATTTGATTGAATGTCAAGAAAAATCTTTGGTTTATTTCAGCATCGAATTCGGAATGAGCTCGAGTTTACTCAGTTTATACATATGGTGTACATAGCTTAAAGCTTGAGTTTGCTCAGGTTGATCCGTTCGACGGGATATGTGTATGCCTCAAAGTTGATTTGCTGTCCTAAGCAACTTAGCTTTGTGAATGCTGTTATCAGATCAACCTGTGAACATGTTCATAAATCCAAACATGAGTTTGAGTTTTAAACTAGAGGAATGAATTATCAAATCAAGTAAAAACAAACCTCGTAATCTGTTTGAGAGACGGTTTCACGGCTTCTTTGGTACTTCTGAACCCATGGAGCAACTTGCGGGTCAGTAGCCAAGAGCTGTTCTGTTGCGGTTTGATCAGGACCCAAGAATGCAGACATTACAGCTAGCTACAAATCCCCAAACATCGATTCGAACACAGGTTAGTAACTTTGAATGACCGATCTGATCCAATAACCGTATCTTTAAACTGATAAGGCGATAATCATGTACCTGACGAGGACCTAATCCGATAGCAATGAACTTATCTTTCATCTCTTGCACAGTTGCTTTTCCCCACTGTGGGATCCTGCCTTCTGGATCAGGCTCTGTTGCATCACTCCTTCCGAAATTTCTATCAAACAAGCCCCACTAATAGATTCACAACAGTTCAGTCGCGATTTGAACAATGTGTCGACGAGAACATCAAGATGAGATAGCACATTGTGTACCTGACCAGCTGAACCATATGCTGTGTAAAGTAAGTTCCCTTTTTCCTCATTTCCACCACATTTTCGGATTGCGGATGCTAAAAACGTAGACTTGACTGCTGATTGTGCTACAGAAACCAACCAATGAAAGATTTCAGTATTCACAATACAAGACCAAAGTTTTGGTATATGCTATTATCATCACCTGTGAACTGAATGAGATCTGCATATGAAATAGGCCCGCCTTTTGAGACCGAGTCAATCTCCTTCTTCACTTCCTCTATCAGACTCAACCCATCAGAAAGTCCCTCGTTCTCTGCTCTACTTAGCTCAGAGCTTCACAAAAATAAAAGATTACATAAGACATCATGTAAACACTACTCTGATAATGTTCTTTCATCATATAAGTACCTGAACCGAATGGATCCATTGGCTCCCCCGGATTTCGAAGCCTACACAAAAAGCCACATTAAGGGTAAAGAATTGTGCAATCACCAGAGAAATGGATAAGAGAATCATGAAGCCTAACCTTATCATAAGTCATAGCATCATTGAGGGCTAGTTTGAGTAAGGAAGGTACAAGTTCCGGTTTCGCCTTAATAGCGCTCGAAAGCGTAATCTTGATCTTTGCTACATAATAAAAATGAAACCTTTAGTACCAATACCAACCTCTTAGTACTACACTTATGTGTTCTTGATTCAGAACTCACATTGAAGCTCGGATCGTTGTCTACGTTGATTCAAATCAGCAGCATTTGCATCACCCACATGATTAATGAAACCATTGCCTATTAATTCCTAACAAAATGTGATCGCATCACTGCCAAGAACTCATCAAATGTGACACAAAGACATAAACTTTAACAAAATGCAGCCATATATACACATTTGGACCAACGTTTTATGTAATTGAATTGAGTCAAATGTTTAAAGTACCATTCCAACAGCAGTGCCGGCGAGTTTGAGAACATTACGACGGTGGAAAGATAAACTTTCACCTGAAACTTGAGGTTCGTTCTTGCAACATCTTATGATAACCTGAATTTGATGATCATCATTGTTTCAAAATTGGTTAGAAGAAGAAAATTGTGAAAATGGACCAAATGGTTGAAACTCACAGAGCGATGAGAAGAAGAAGAGAGTGTAGTGATGAGATGTTGTTGATGATTGGTTGTGTTGGTGAAAGAAGGAACAGTTGAGAGGAAGGAGACTCCTCCCATGTTTGGTTTTGTGATGAGAAGAGAGAAGAGAGAGATGTGTGAAGAAAATGCAGAGTGTGTGTTTTGGTTTTGTGAAGGATACACTTTTGTGGATTCTCTGTTATCCAAATCTTCCAATCATATGGGTCCATTTGATTTCATCATTTCAGTTCTCTTTCCTAATAAGTGTTTTTTTTTTTTCATATTATTGAGTTTATATTGCACAAAAAAAAGAGTTTATATTTTTTTTATCACATGTTTAATATATTATTTGAAATACTATGTTAATTTATCTTGGGGTTATGGTAAAATAGATAAAAAAAAAATGATATATTAAAAAGGTAAAATATTATTATGCAGTTAAAAAAATAATAATAAACGATTATAAAATAGTTAAAAAGATAAGAGAAGATGGTAAAAAAATAAAACGGTAAAAAATGTTGTATTGGTTTTGTCTTACTTTAACATATTGTTTTACTGATTGGTTATAAACTTATAATAGAAACGGTACATTCTTTACCACAACCGTAGAGGTTACCGATCACAAAAATACATATTTATTTTAGATATAATTTTAAAGTGGTAAAATACAATTTTAATGTTTTTTAAAACTCTATATTAAAAAAGGTCAAATATTATTTTGCGGATAAAAAAAAAACCAATTACAAAATAGTTTTTTTTTTTTTTTTTTCGGCAAATCAATTATATTATAGCATAAATGTGTTACATGATACATGATACATCGAGCCATTCGAATACAACCATTGAAACAAATAAAGGAAATTGAACACAATTTCGATGAAGAAGTGGAAGTAACCCTGCTTTCCAAAAGGAAGCCTTACAGGCAACAGATGAAATCTGTTAAGTCCCCTCTTCATATACTTGTAAAAGGCTAACATCTTATAGATGAAACTCCTAAATGCTTTCCGCATCACTCTAATTAAACGAATACTCTGATATGTTGCTTGAAATGGTTCTGGATAATCTGTTAAGTCCCCTCTTCTGTAACGCCCTACCCATTGATGCTGGTTAATGACCATGCCTCTCTTTTCAATAGAACCTGAATAATTCGCTATTTCCTTCTCCATTTTTGATCTTTCTCTAATGTGAAATGTGTGCGTGAGTAGCATCTCTTTGCTGAAACTCCATAATGCACACCGCATGCTAAAGTCCGATGCTTCCGAAAATGAGTCTGAAATGTTGACATGAAACCTATGACTTCGTATCAATGTCCTTCTGAAATACTCTGACTTCAATTTCCACCTGTTTCGATCCCACATACTTTTGTTTGTAGCCACCACAAGCAAACGATCATATATCTCAGCGATCATTACACTTTCCTTCTTGTCTTTCCATTGCTTGGTGAAACTATCTCGCCCATATTTGGAGATGTTCACTTGTAATCTCAAAATCCCAATCCAACTGTAACTAAATTGATGAAGCCACTTACTAGTCAACACCAATTACAAAATAGTTAAAAAGATAAGTGAGGATGGTAAAACATAAAACGGTAAAAAAAATTGTATTGGCTTTGTCTCACTTTTAAGTTTTAACTTACATTTTTACCGATTGGTTACAATAGAAACGGTACATCCCTTACCACAACAGTAGAGGTTACTGATCACAACAAGATTTATTTTAGGTATAACTTTAAAGTTTAAAGTGGTAAAATAAAGAGAAATCAGAAATGTAATTGAAGTGGAGAAATATTGGAAACTAGGATTCGTTGGATTTAATTCAAAGCTTCAATTTTATTAACTCAATGTCGCCATAACTTGCTTGGAGTCGTTGAATAACAAAATGTATCAAGGATCATAGAACAACACAGTCCTTAACTTTAAGCTAATGAAGACTTAAAAACATATTGTTCAGACTTCTTCACTTGGAAGCTTCAGTTGACTCGTTTGTTTTGTTGACCTCTACAGGGCACTGAGATACATATGGTTTCAGCTGTAAAATACAAATATGTTCATTAGCAAAGCTATAAATTACACAACAAGCTTAATACAAGAAGTAAGCATTCTATTTCATGTTCCTAACACCGCAAACAAATATCATCAGGACCACAATCTTAAGGAGCTTTGACCATTACAATTTCTCAAGGGATTTGTGTTTGGTTCTCATGTTCAATATAGAGGAATCAAAGATAAGTAACAGGAGAGTTAAGGGTGAAATGAAAAACCTTGAAGCCGGTCAGGTCAGGGACTACGTAGTTTGGCAATTTATCTGGCTGCACAACATATCCTCCTGCAGAACCATTGTCACAAAACTTAGAGAAACGGTAAAAACAAAGTACGTAAATAAATCCAAAACTTTATATCATACATCTACAACAATTCTATGATGACCAATTTGCTAAATCGAGGTCAAAGTTCTTAAACTTCCACCTAAATTGCTTTGATGCTTTCCTTAGATTGTGTATATCTAAATTTTAAACAACTTAGCATTATTTGATACTATTCCCATTACCAAGAACAAGATTCAATCATCAAACACTAAACAAGTGTACATGAAAACAGCTTAAATCACAATCGCAACATGATATGGGCACTTTGACAATCAATTTGCCAAATTTAAGTTCAATTTCTTAGCTTTTCACCTAAAGAATCAAAACTTACTTGATAATAGCACTCCTTACATTACATAGCAAATTTCCAAATTCAAATAACTTCGCATCATCAATCATCAATCAAACCTTTCAATCATCAATAACTAAGCAAGTGTACATACAAAACAGCTAAATCTCAATTGCAGAATGAAAAAAACAACAGAATGTTCCAGTTTCAAGCTAAATTCTTAGAAATACGCTAATGCGCTTCTATGATCAATTTGCCAAATCCGAGTTCAAGCTCTTAGCTTTCCACCTAAAAGAATCAAACCTTTCAATCACCAATTACTAAGCAAGTGTACATACAAAACAGCTAAAATCTCAATTGCAGCATGAAAAAGGCAAACAGATTGTTCCAAATTCAAGCTAAATTCTTAGAAATACGTAAAATGCTATGCACTTCTACGATCAATATGCCAAATCAGAATTCAAACTCTTAGCTTTCCACCTAAAGAATCAAAACCTTTCAATCACCAAATTACTAAACAAGTGTACATGGAAAGAGCAACAAGTTCCAAATTCATGTCAAAATGTATGAAAATGCGTCAAGAATTACACGTCTTTAAGATCAATTTGCTTTCTCTACTAACATTCCATACATTTAATATTCAAACAACAATGCATAATCATCATCAAGAAAACAACTTTTCAATCATAAACTACTAAACAAAGTGTTCATACAAACAGATTGATTTCTCAATTTGCCCAATCAAAGTTCAACCTCTTAGCTTTTCACCTAAAGAATCAAACTTTTAATCACCAATTACTAAACATGTCTTTACACGATCAATTTGCCACATTTGTGTTCAAGTTCTTAGCTTTCTCTACTTAGATTGCAGATAACTAAATTCAACTTAGTCAATGGGAAGAGCAACAAGTTCCAAATTCATGTCTTTACAATCTATTTGCCAAATTTGTGTTCAAGTTCTTAGCTTGCAGATAACTAAAAATTCAAACAACATTTCATACACATCAAGTGTTCATAAAAACAGATTGATTTCTCAATTGTAACATTAAACTTAGATTAAAAATGAAACCTTTTCTTGTATGGAAACCAGTAGGTTTACAGTTTTTCCCTTTGTAGAAATCTCTAGGAGCTCGTTTAGGAGAGAGGATATCAAGAGACGAAGCTCTCTTTCTTCGAAATGATCTTCCAATTCCCAATAACAACCCTAATGTTGTCATCTTCTTAATCTATCAAATCTGGAAAATGTTTCTTGTAAAATCGATTAAAAATCGAAACTTTATGAGTTTTTGAAAGTATCAAACTTAGAGATTTGCAGAAGAAAGGTGAGAGAGAAAGAGCTGAGATTGAAAGGGTTTAGGGTTTTTTTTAAAGAGAGAATAGAGAAAAGGCCCAAAATTAAATAAGCCCATTTACATACGTGAAACTCTCTGTTCCACTCCGAGTCTTTTCCTCTTAACTCAATTGAAACCGACATAAACCGGTTCAATCTCTCCAAACCAAACCCAAATTCTTATACCAAATATTATGATTTCAATCATACCACACCTCCTTTGGTTTGCTTTCTCGTACACGAAGATATTTTCCGGGAAAATGACAAACTCGAAAATTTTCCCGAGAAAACAACGAAAGCTATACACAAAATTCACGCTTCCGTTCACGTGGCAAACACTTTCAATGAACGATTCTCCTTGTTTCTCCCAAAGTCCCATCACACACTTTCTCCGAGAATCTCACTACAAAGAGTAATAAAGATTCTCAAAAAAACTCCGATCATTGAAGCAAAGAAGATATGCTTACTTCATCATCCTCCTCCTGTGATTCATTATATTCTAATTTCTCTCCAGTTCTCAGTAATGCCTTCACTAGCTTCACCATTCCCATGGGGTTAGTCAAATTTTTTACTGTTCTTCTTCGTCTTGATTTTTGAAAAATTCGAGTTCTGATTCTGAATTGGTTTGTTATTTGTAGATTGAAATTGAGCAAGAAAGTGATTGGAGCTCGAATTTTCTCTCGTAAGGCACGTCTCGTTCGTAATCTCTAATCTCGTTTTCTGCTTTTTGAATTTTACTTTACAGTATTCGAATTATATGATCTTCATTGTTTCATCTTAGGTAGATTAAGGATCGTTCAAGCCTTAAGGTCTCTTGTCGTCGTGCACACGAACGTGTGGTTGAGGTAAATCTCTTTTAAATACGCGACAGTGTATTGTAAGTGGCAGAGTGGCCTTGCTGACACGATCAGCTGAGATTCAGTCCTTTGTCGCTAAGATTTGATTTAACATTTACACTTTTTCATGGTTGCTTCTGTGTGATTTTGTAGGAAGAAGTATCTCCAATGACGGAGACTAGAGAATCGTTTAAAGTTTCTTCTGGTGAGATGTCTCCTCTTGGTGTGTCTCAAGTCGACAAAGGAATCAATTTTGCTTTGTTTTCTCAGAATGCTACTTCTGTGACACTCTGCTTATCACTTCCTCAGAGGTATTCATATGTTTGTTTCTTGCGATTTCGCTTTTGTATGATTCGTTAGTGTAACACTCAAGGAGATTTTGAAGTTTGTTAATGTTTTGCTTGTTTTTAATCTCTGATGATATATATGTTTCAGTAATAAGGATGATATGAAGGATAATGGTATGATCGAGTTGGTTTTGGATCCAAGTGTAAACAAGACTGGGGATACTTGGCATATTTGTGTTGAGGTAGTATCATACGCCTTGGAACGTCTTTTTTAGACAGTTCATTTCTTATGCTATCCTTTTGTCTTCAGGGTATTAATGGCTTTGAAAATTTTCCATTGTGGTAGGATTTGCCTGTTAGAAATGTTCTCTATGGTTACTGTGTTGATGGTCCTGGAGAATGGCAACAAGGGCATCGGTTTGATCGTAGTATCGTGCTTTTGGATCCCTATGCGAAACTAGTTAAGGGTCGTAGCTCTTTTGGAGATAGTAGCCAAAAGTTTGCTCAGTTTTATGGAACTTATGACTTTGAGAGCTCGCCATTTAACTGGGGAGATGACTACAAGTTCCCTAACATTCCTGAGGTAAAAACTTTCGTTTGTCTCCTTCCGCTAGTTGTTGCACAATTCTGTTGAAGAGCTATTATTCTGACTCTGGATTGTGGAATTTGTATTCTGACAGTGTTTCAATTTTTTTCTATCTTCTGCTCCTGTTTTGTAGAAGGACCTTGTTATCTATGAAATGAATGTTCGAGCTTTTACTGCTGATGAGTCCAGTGGGATGGATCCATCTATAGGGGGCAGTTACCTTGGTCTTATCGAGAAGGTAATTATATTCTTACCTCAAATGTATGTTGAGATGCTGAAATTACTGCACATCCATGCTTACATCTGATGTAAAGGAGAGCTAATAGAAAGAGATGCTAAATCAGGAGTCATTTACTAATAAAGCATTGAATGTCTAAAAGTTTATTATCATAGATATTGAGTATATATTTTATCTGCTTGTATGCTTATGTGCAATGCTTCTTTATATCTCACTCGTTTTTTCTTCACTTGAAAGATCCCACACTTTCTAGATCTGGGTATAAATGCAGTGGAGTTATTGCCAGTCTTTGAGTTTGATGAACTGGAGCTTCAGAGGCGTCCTAATCCTAGAGATCACATGGTAAGCATGAATCAGTAGTTTGCGTGTCTAATACTTTTGGCAGCTATCGTCCGTGGCAGCAATAATATTCTCCCGTTTTCACCCTTTATTGCGTTGTTCACGAATGAGAATTCCGATGCTTGCTTCCACAAGCTGAAAGAGTTTTTTTGCTAGGTTAACACATGGGGTTACTCAACAGTTAACTTTTTCGCTCCGATGAGCCGTTATGCTAGTGGTGAGGGAGACCCTATTAAAGCTTCGAAAGAGTTTAAAGAAATGGTCAAAGCCTTACATTCTGCTGGTATAGAGGTAAGAAATGCCCTTGTCTTGAATTTCCCCTTGTTTTACTTATTGTAACTGATTATGCGTCAGAAGTATTCTTACAATTTTTCTCTGCAGGTCATTTTGGATGTAGTTTATAATCATACCAATGAAGCAGATGACAAATATCCTTACACCACTTCATTTCGTGGCATAGACAATAAGGCAAGTCATAAGAAGAGTTACCCTCATTTCAGTTTATTTCTTTTTTTATCTTGGAACTCTAAACAGTATGAAATATATTTTGCAGATTTATTACATGCTTGATCCAAACAACCAACTGCTTAACTTTTCCGGCTGTGGTAATTTATTTTGAAGCTTATTCCATGCTTGACTTTTGAAAATTCCGTACTGCAAATGAAAGTTTGGTTTAGCTGTAATATATCCTCAATGTCTCTTTCTTTTTCTGTTTCCAGGGAATACACTGAACTGTAACCATCCTGTTGTCATGGAACTAATACTAGATAGCTTAAAGCACTGGTATGGACAAAATCTATGTTAGCCACTGTAAATAATGGACTAAATATCTTGCAGTTAATTCTTGAACATGACATTGATTTGAAAATCTTGACAGACATACTTCGAATGGTTAATCATTCCTCGTTTTGCTTTCTCTCTTTTACCTAACCGCAGGGTCACTGAATATCACGTGGATGGTTTCCGATTTGATCTTGCTAGTGTGCTTTGCCGAGCAACAGATGGATCTCCACTCAGTGCTCCCCCACTCATAAGGGTAGGTTCTAATGCATTGTGCATGCATTTTCAGAAAATAAAAAAGATAGATGGTCGCCATGAGAATGTTCATTTCGAAATTTCTTATTGAACAGGCGATTGCCAAGGATTCCGTTTTGTCAAGATGTAAAATAATTGCAGAGCCTTGGGATTGTGGAGGATTATATCTAGTCGGGAAGTTTCCAAATTGGGATAGGTAACAGTTTTAGCTTCATAAGTTGATGCCTCCTGATAGTTCTGTGGTTATCAACTTTGTGTAACTGGTATGGCTACTGGATTTTCCCCGAGTCAGGTGGGCTGAGTGGAATGGGATGTACCGGGATGATGTTAGAAGATTTATCAAGGTATATAACACTCGAGTATTTTTCACCTAGTCTTTGGAAGGGAAGAATTATTGCAGAAACTCTCTAATCTTCTACATGTATAGGGTGACAGTGGTATGAAAGGAAGCTTTGCTACTCGGATATCAGGATCTTCCGATCTTTACCAGGTGAGATTCATTCAGGGAACGCTTAAATGCATTAACTGCAGTAGAATCCAAGTAGGTTTCATGATATCGTCGTACTTACCCAAGTCTCTTACATAGGTTAACCAGCGGAAGCCTTACCATGGTGTAAATTTCGTGATTGCACATGATGGATTCACATTGCGAGATCTTGTATCGTACAACTTTAAGGTACTTTTGATTTCCAATGTATTGATTTTAAAACCTGAATGAGTTTCTGCTTTACGTATCTCTTCTGTATTTTAGCACAATGAGGCCAATGGAGAAGGAGGAAATGATGGTTGTAATGACAATCATAGCTGGAACTGTGGTTTTGAAGGTACAATTAGTATCTCGCTTACGATATTCAATTGTTGATGGTTTCTCTGTATGATTTTATATTCCGGCATTCAAGTTTATACTCTGTTTCTTGACAGGGGAAACTGGTGATGCTCACATCAAATCTTTACGTACTCGGCAAATGAAGAACTTTCATTTAGCTTTGATGATTTCTCAGGTACGTATTGCCACCATACATTCATTTAAATAGTGTTAAAAATCCTAAATCTGTATGAGACCGATCGTGATCAATGATCAGGGAACACCAATGATGCTAATGGGAGACGAATATGGACATACTCGGTATGGTAACAACAATAGCTACGGACATGATACCGCTCTTAATAATTTCCAGTGGAAAGAGGCAAGTCTTACTTCTCGCGGTTTATTCTTCCCTGCTTATTACGGATTCCCACATGTACTGTAAATCATGTCTTCACTTTATATTTAGCTCGATGCAAAGAAGCAGAACCATTTCAGATTTTTCTCGGAGGTGATCAAGTTCCGACATTCACACCATGTACTAAAGCACGAAAATTTCCTCAGCAAAGTAACTAACCTCCTCTTGTTTACATCGATTCCTTGGATTTGATTGCTACTCTCTAATGTGCAATGTTTGTCTAAAGGACGAGATTACATGGCATGAAGATAATTGGGACAACCCTGAGAGCAAGTTCCTAGCTTTCACGTAAGACACATACTTAGTGTGTACTGCTTAACGAGTTATCGGATTTCAGATTAATAAGTGATTCTTCTTGCAGTCTCCATGACGGTGTAGGCAACCGTGACATCTATGTAGCATTCAACGCCCACGATTACTTTGTCAAGGCTCTGATTCCACAGCCACAACAGGGAAAACAATGGTTCCGTGTGGTCAGTCTTTCTTTCTTACTATCTTTCTTTCCTCGTCTTTGGTTCTCTGATTCCATGACTGACTCAATTTGTCATGTTTCCACAGGCTGACACAAACCTTGAGTCACCGGATGATTTTGTGAGTGAAGGTGTGGCCGGCGTGGCTGAGACCTATAATGTGGCTCCATTCTCTTCAATCCTTCTCCAGTCCAAATAAGATAAGCACTCACACGAGCAGCTTCAAGCCCTTCAACACAATAACCTACGTTAGATGAAAAATAAGGTTGTCTGAGTTATGAGGAAAAGATCCATGACTCTATGAAGTGTCTTGTAAAACTTGATTACATGTAAACTTATAAAAATGTACGACATGTCCGATTACAAATAAAGATATTGTAACAGACATGTCTTCATTTTAATAATATTTTTATGATTTAAATTGCATTAACAATTAAATAATTTTTTGAAATTTTGTATTTTTGGCTGAACCTGATTCAGCCGAACGCACTATTTAGATTTAGCCGGATTTTTTTGTGTGTTTTTGGATGAGTTTTATAAAAATCATTCAACTGGTTCATCTAACTACTCCGTTAAATTATCTTTAACGAACATCATCTGTCATCGTCATTCAGATGAATCATCTAGTTGATTAAACGATATTAATTTGATCTGCAAGATACATTTTACATGATCAAAATTTACATTTCACCAAACTTTTAAAATTGTTTAGATTGGCTCTGCTCCTTTTGGCAAGTAAAGTGTTCAAGCTTCGAACCATATCTTCCAAAAAATGTAATAAAATTATGTTGGCAAAAGAAACTATATAGATTTGTTTTTTATAACAATTTTGTGAATGAGATAAAACAAGCCTCTTCTATCTTTCAACTTAAGGTGACTCACCACCTACTTACCACATTGATATTGTCATCTTCGAAAAATCCAAACACTTTTTTTAATTGTTAGTAAACAATTCAAAATCGTTATATAATCTCAAGAGCATCCAAGGTGCCAATTATTGAAACAATTAAAACGTAAAAATAATAACAAAACTCCATTCCAAAAGAATAATGAAAATTAAATAGATGCTTCGAATTTAGAGTCAAGAGTTTAATTAAAATAAGAATTTTACAAGGCAAATGGAGACAAAGCCGTGTGGTAATCATAAGTGAAAGTTTATGTTACATTGATTAAAAATTGATTAATTTTGAAACCTTTAATCAACGTGGTTAGGCCAGTCTTTGGAAACAACGCGTAGTTTGGTGGTCGAAGACTTAGCCAAATCCATCGGACGGCTCATATTTGTTTTTCATCATGAGTGTGCACGTAAGAAAGGTTTTGAATTGATCAAGTTTGGTCGGTTTGGTGGTTATGCAATCTAGTAGTTTACTGATATATTCCAATAAAAACTAACATGTCTACATCGTTTATTTATTTATTTCAGTAGATTTGTTCGTTGAACCACTTATTATTAGCAGAATAACATAACTTTCACAATGAAAATTTGTAAAATAGAAATTTAAAGAATGAAATTTTGTGTTAATTGAATACATTTGTATCATAATAAAATGAACTTTTATATGATACATTTTTGCATAATGAGATTTTATTTATATTTTTTAAGTGAAAACATAAATATTACGTTTTTGCGTTTTGTTAAACATTATACATATTTTTTTTATCATGTTAAAATACCATCGTTCCGCCGTTATGCGTATTACCAATATAAATTATTATTGATTTTTTTATAAGTATTAGACAAAAAAAAATATGTTGGTGGTTTATTTTATTTTTGTCAGCATCTGGTTTATCAACAACAAAATATCAATTTGACACATATAATTTTTTTTTGAAATTTACACATACCAATTCTTTTTTTTTTTTTTTTTTGACGTCATACCAATTCAATTGCTCACAAGTCACAACTCTCATAGAGAAACTAATAATCAATCATTTAAAATAGAGTTGTACAGTTCTTGTCTCTTTTTCTCTCTAACTTACATTTATCATCTCATTATCAAAATATTCCAACACATGTTTGAATATGAAAGTAATTTGACTTGTCTTCATACACAAAAGTCCAAAACTTCATTTGGATCTCATGTGTACAAAAAACAAAAATCAGACCCAAATTATAATAACTAAAAACTCTTAGGATTTTAGGATTTGTTTATAAATTAACAATAACTCAAAGAAACAACACACACGTCTCTCTTTCTCTTACGTAAACTCTTCACTATATATAAAACCCTCTTCTTCTCTTCTCTTCTTGAAACAACTCCTTAACCTCTCTCTCTCTTTCAAGAACTTGTCTCAAGCTACAAAACTATGGCTTCAAGATCCATCATCGTTGTTCTCCTCCTTGCTCTCATAGCTTCTTCAGCCATAGCTCAAGCACCAGGACCGGCTCCAACAAGATCTCCTCTTCCATCTGCTCAGCCACCAAGAACCTCCGCACCAACTCCTACAATCACACCAACTCTTCCACCATCCGTCACTCCCACGGCAGCTCCAACTTCTCCTCCGGTTGGTTCACCACTCCCCACCACCGCTTCACCGCCTGCTCCTCCATCATCTTTCACTCCTGATGGAGCTCCTGTCGCTGGTCCGACCGGATCCACTACTCCCGTTGATAACAACGCCGCCGTTGTAGTCACTGCCGGATCTTTAGTTGGATTTGTATTCATCGCTTCTTTCTTGATGTAATTTTAGTTATTTTAGAATCTATTGAGATAGTCTTTTTTTTTTCTATTAAGGATTTTTTTGTTCGTACGTGTTGGTCCTTTTTTAATTAATAATTTTAGGTTTATTTTGTATTAAGAATTGAGTTAGTGATCGACGATAGATACTTGATTTGGTTTTTTAGAATTATCTATCATTTGTGTTTTATTCTCTCTACGTGTTTTATCGTTTGTCATTATTATCACTAATGCTTTTATTATGCGTCTTGATTTGAATTAGTGTTACCTTATTAAATTCAGTATATTTCGCAAGAAGGATCATAGACACTGATTAATCATTAAATATGGTGTTAATAAAACAAAAAAAAAATCGAAATTGGTGGAGTTTAAACGTAAAAGAGTTAAAAGTGATTAGTGATGAGCACTTTATTAAAAAGAAAGTGATTAGTGATGACTGATGAGGTCAGCAACGTGTGCGTGTGTAAAGACACGTGTCGATGTATCCAAGAACGGTGAATTTGTCGTTTATTGGTAGTGGCGAAAAGTAACAGCTGTTTGGTCTCTGTCTGATTCTTCTTTATTTTTTACACTTTTATTGCGTTAATGATATAAATGAGATTGGATAACTTTTGAAATTACAAGATTGAAAAGTCTCTAATATTAACGAAATTAATTGCGTTTAGAATTGAAATTTTTGGATTAAAAAGTCTTGTGTTTGGTAAGAAAGGTAGAGTAGGTGTTGTCACGTGGAGACAGCTCATATAAAGCTTTTCAAGATTCTTTAATTGGCTCAGCCATGTGGTCTTCTACGTATTGTGGTGTACCATTTTAAGTTAAAGGTGTCGTAAGGAAATATTTTACTCATATTTATAAGTTACTTAAAATTATGAAAAAAAAAAGACGAAATTATCATCGTTTTTTAGTTAACGTAAACCGAAAAAGAAAGAAACTCTATTTCTTTTTCGGTTATTGCACAAAAAGAGAAAAAAGAGAAAAAAAAGAAAAGTTTACTATGAAATTGTTGCTTTTAAAAGGAAATGGCTGGAGAGCATTTGCATTCAATAGCTGTGAAATCTGATTACCCAATATTCCAACTCAAACCAATATGAAAAGTAACAACAATAGGTCCTTTTTCTGATACCCATATTCTTTTCTTTTCTTTCCTTAACCATCTAATTAGAAAGGAATGAAATAAAAAAGTACAAGAAGCTTTTTTGAACTAGTACTTTAGAAAAAAATGCTCTAGGCAATATCTTGAGTGAACCATAGTTGGAGTGTAGCTACCACGCAAATAGAATGAGCTCGACATAGGGAAGAAGCGCGGTCTCGGGTTTGAGTGTCGATCTACCATAAGAAGCAATCTAGATACTTGTAGGTGTTACAGTTTAGCTAAATCATAGGCATGGACCGGACGTTCCAATATTCGGATTAGTTCCGGTTTGATTATGTTCGGTTGAAGTTCCTTTAGTTTTAGAGTTTGGATCTATACTAGTACTGAAAAGAATTCGGTTCGGTTTCGGTTTTGGATCCGGTTTTTTTGTTTTGAAGTTTTGGATATATTCAAGTAATTTTTCCGAGTATTTTCAAGTATTTGTTTAGGATATTTTCAGATATTTTTTTCTAGTATTTTTTTTGGTATTTTGAATATTTTCGGTTATTCGGTTTAGAAGTAACTAATATTTTAGTGTATATAATTGTATTTCGGATATTTTTTAGATACCCGAAATATTTCGATTCGCTACGGGTTCAATTTCGATTCTTTCTGTTTTTGAGTTTAAAGATTCATTCGAGTATTTTAACATTTTGATTCAAATTTGGTTATTCTCGATTCGGTTCTAATTCTGTTAATTTGCCCAACTCAAAGCTGATGATTGTTCTCCCTCCATGGCTTATACGATGTCTTAAATCAAAATTCAAACTGATTCCAAAACCTTTAGTGTTCGATTTTAAAAGAAAGAAACCTAGCTTCTAAAAGTATTTTTAATATAGTTTTTTGCATTTGCGTTCACAGTTTACTAAAATAATTTTCCAAAGATACTTTAATATATAAAAATAATATACACTAAACACATAACAAACGCAAACACGCAATCGAAACTAGATAACACACAAAGAACCATTATGTTTTAACTTAACAAAACAAGTTTCTCAAAGCCACATGGGGTTTGTTTCTTGAGATTTTGATCTGGTCTGAAAGACTGAAACTGATGTTTGGTATACCGGTCTCTACTAGCTTTCAGTTCTAACAAAATCGGTCTTGTACTTCTTACTTCTCCACCAAATTACTCAAGGTTGATACTTGTATGTATCCACTCCTCTTTGTTCGTTGAAAACTAAGTAGAAGAAAAAACCTAAAAGCTCGATAAGCTTCTTCTTCAATTCCAATACGTCCCGCAGTAATCCTACAACACAGAACTATGTATATATATATATATATATATACACTGATTCGATTAATTCACAGCTTAGAGTTGATGATACAAATAAGGCCAGGAAATGAAATCAATGAAGCTTTTACTACCTTCTCAGTCTTCTGCAGCTGGAGTTTCGTCCTCTTGGGTCATTGTCTCGGGCTGAGATGGTTCCTCCTCCTCCTCCTCTGGTGGCTGCAACCCTTCTTTTGCTTGCAACTTCACAAATTGTTTGCTACGAGCTAATCGGATTGGTCTTCCCATGAAATCCTGTGTATGTTAATATTACACAAATTCAATTCCACCAACTTAATCAACTCATAAGCTGTTATAGAAACATGCCATTAATTCTTCTGTAGTACAATTTTGGGATTATGGTCCATATACTGTTAAAGAAACCCATTTCTAAGTTTGCGTTACAGGTCCATTTATGTTTCCTAAGCTCAAATGGTATCAAAAACACACCAACAATAAACCAAAACACACACTATTGTTCTTTGGATTCAGTTCAACAACGATCTCAGACAGTATATATTCGCTTCAATTTTGCTCAAGATTGACCGAACTGATGATAAGCTTAGAATGCTATTTAAGTATGATTAGATCATCATCGTTTAGAATAGCTTGGAATTACCTTTCCTTGGAACTCAATCAGCGCTGCCTCAGCCTGTTTCTTGGTTTTGAAAGAGACAAACCCGTAACCACTCGACCTCCTGGGATTTTCATGGAATATAACTTCAGTGGACACAACATTGCCAGTGTCTGCATCAAAGAACTCCTTAAGATGCTTAGCCCTTGCTTCAAATGCCAAGTTTGCAACAAACAAATTGAATGTAGGCACTGGTGAAGGCTTCTCTCGTGGCGCATATGTCTTCTTCTTTTTGGTCTTTGCATAGTCTACCTTCAAACGACGACCCTCATACTCCTAAATAACAACACACAACAATTCAATGGCAAATGAAGATCAAAGAAAGAGAAAGGAACAAAGAAACAACACAAAAAACCAGATGGAGCATGCAATCATTGTGGATAACTAACTCTATCTTGGGATACTACAACATGAAAGAGCCTAATAGCACTACAACTTCTTCTGATGTAAAGTCAGATTAAATGAGACAAACACAACAAAATGCGAAAAGGGACCAAAGACAACAAAATCAATCAGATGAAGTACGCAAAAATTTTGCTTGACACGGGATACTACAGCCTGAAAGAGTCTAATAACACAATGTTACTAACCAAAGTCATCAAAATCTATCTTTTATACGGGATACTACAGCCTGAAAGAGTCTAATAACACAATGTACTCACCTTAAAATCAGATAAAATGAGACTTAACACAACCAAATCTCAATGATTCTGTCCCAATTTAGTGATGAAGGAAGCTACTATTGCGATGTTCTTACATACAAAAATCAATCAAATTTGAGATAACTTCAACATGAAAGAGCATAATAAGCACAATCTACAACTTCTACCAATCATAAAGCCAGATAAAACGAAACAAACAAAACCAAATCACAATGATTCTATCCCAATTTAACGATGGAGGAAGCGTTTACAATGTTCTTACATATGATTCGAGAGATTTGAGAGCTGTTGCAGCTTCTTCAGGAGAAGCCATTTCAACAAAAAACCAAACCTCTATTCATTTCCTTCTTATGCATAGACATCTACAAATCAAAACCAAACACAATTCATTTAACGAAACAATCTTCAAATCTTCTTAAAGGAAGAAACGAGAAGAAAAATCAAAAACCTCAATGTCGACGACATTCCCGTACTTCTCGAACAACGATCTTATATCTTCAGGTGTAGAGGTCCAAGGAACGTTCTGAGCAATCAATCTAGTTTTAGAAATCTCATCTTCGACGGATACATTAGCCGGAGAAGAAGAAGAAGAAGATAGAAGATGATCAAGGATTGGCTCTTGAGTTGTGGTGGAGAAGTAAGTGGTGAGGTTTCTGGATTTTGATGGAATTGAAGTTGCGTGATGATGAAGACGACTAGTGAAGGAGTAGAGAAAGAGAGAGAGTGATTGGTAAGTGAAAACTTGGGATTAGGGTTCTTCTGGTTTGATTTGTGACCTAGAATTTGGAGGGAAATGCAAGGAAGACGAAGAAGAGCCATTGAGTGAGTTTGTGGATAAGAAGAAAGAAAAAATGGTTAAGCAATTATATTTATTTTTGTGTTTGGAATTATGTAACGACGTCGTTCAGTGTTAACAATACGACAGCGTTTTTATGATTCTCACATTGTCTTTTTAGAAGCAACGAGCAGCGTTTCAGGGTAGTCAATACGGTGACGTTTTATACAATTATCACACTATTTTTGAAGAAACAACGACGTCGTTAAGAATTACACTTAATAAACCACAACGTTTACGTAAGCACATGTCAATTTCACTGTTTTTGTAGAAGCAACGACGTTGTTAAGAATAATATATACGACAACGTTTCGAGTTGAGTCAAAGACGACTCTGTTTTAGAGTTAGATAAAACGATAACGCTCTAGGATTCTTACCCAATTTATTTAAATTCAAAAAATATGAAATCACGTTTTTCCGCCAAAACCGCAAAACCGTAAAACAATATTTTCCCACTAAACTGCAAAATTGCGTTTTATCACCAAAAATATATTTTTTTTTCACAAAACGACGTTTTTCCACCAAAATCACAAAATTGAATCTTACCAAAAATCGTGTTTTTCGCCAAAACCGTGTTTTACAGTCAAAACCGTGTTTTTCGTCAAAACCGCAAAACCGTGTTTTTCCTAAGAAAATCGTAAAATTGTATTTTATCAACAAAAAGATAATAAATACAAATATTATTATATATCAACTAAATTTAATAAAATATCAATACTGTAATTAGTAAATTGTAATTAATCAATTAATTAGTTATTTATATTAGTATAGTATACAACAAAATAATATTAAATGGGTCTAAATGGGTTTAAATGGGTTAATAAAACTAAAACGGTATAAATGGGGTTGTAAACTTAAATGGGTTAAATGAGTTTCCAAATAAATGGGGTGGCTTTGTATAGTAGACAGAAGATAGAAGATAAGTTTATATAAAAGAAACAGATTTGTTTTTCCCTTAATGTATACAATGTAGACCAAATAAGAGGCTTGCATCAAATATTCAAAGCTCAAAATGAGTTTCTAATCTAATCGATCGCAGCTCAAAAGGCACATAGAACTTGAATTGACATGGAAGTACCTCTAACAATTTTGTTGGTGCCTTTGATAGAATGATAGTATACGAGTCGATATCTTTCTTTCCCACCTTGCTCTTCGAAGAAGCTACACCGGGTTGAGTTTTCGCCATGAAATTTAGGGTTTTGTTTTTACCGACTCGTGAGCTCGATTTAGCTGGAATTTTGTTTGTTTCTCTCGTCTCCGTTGCTGGTACTCGAAATGTAACAAGGTTGAAAATTTATTCCATTTTCATTTGTCTTTATTCCGAAATTTCAATCTTATGATATTTTTTTAAACAATAATGGTTTTGATAAAATGATATAATCCAAATTTCTGTAAACATATAACCTTAGAAAGTCCAACAAATAATATTGCTCACGGATTATGACTTTTCGTACCCATTATAAAATACAAACCAATTTTCAATGAGAAAATATGCATACCATGTATAAAATATTATTATTATATTATTATTTTGAATGAATGTAAAATTGTATTCAATCCAAAAACCTTTTTTTACAATATATGCATTCTTATGCAGAGGTGTTTTAAAACTTAGGAGAGCAAATAAAATATTAAAACGTAGTCTAACAAATAATTTCATTTTCAATTGGTAATGAGCTTATGATAGAAGGAAATATTCTAAAATGGAAATTTTATTTATAGAAATTTTATTTTTCAATA